>JAOXNH010000003.1:30259281-30298397 GCA_028566575.1 Bartramia longicauda
ACCCCTCTACTCACACCCAGCAGGGAGAACCCCGAGATCCGTCACTCTCCGAAGGGCCAGGGCGCTGCGACGGGCACAGCTGCGCCGAAGCCGCTCCGGCAGCGAGTGCCGCTTGCCGAGCACCCCCTGATCCCCCTCCCTCTCCCCGGAGTGGTGATGGGTCTGTCCCCGGAGCGCATCCGTGGGGCTGGCTAGCTCTCTGTGCAGCAGTTCCCTGGAAGGGAGAAGGACGGAGGGTCACGGCACAGGAAACTTGGGGGGCTCCGATTCCTTCCCAGCTCTCGCCCCGGACCCCGCGGCTCTCACCCAGGATGTTGCGCTTGCAGAGAGGGCAGGTCTGCTGCAGGAGGAGCCAGGGATCCACACAGTCCCGGTGGAACTCGTGGGAGCAGGGCAGCACCCGCAGCCACTGCGGGGAAGGAAGCAGATGTGAGCTGAACCAGGCCGGGGTACGGTGACAGCGGTGGCCAGGCCACAGCCCTGTCACCACCGTGCTGCCACCCAGGGAAGGGGACAATCCTCTGCCACTCAGCTCCCCGGCAGGGACACCCCAGCCCCAGTCTGGGCAGCAGAGGGATGGCTCGAGCACAGGTGGTCCCTAAGCGGCAACCAGGAATGGGTTCCAGCACAGCACCAGTCCCCCCAGTAGCTACCTGGCTCTTGTGGAACTGGTCCAAGCAGACGGCGCAGCTATCGATCTCGCAGGCCCGGCTCTGGAGCGGTTTCCCGGGATGGTACCGCCGGGTTTTCAGCGCTGACAGCCGCCGCCGAATGTGCTGCTTCAGGTCCAGCTGCAACGGCAGAGCAGAGGGTCAGACTCTGGCTGCCGGTCTCCCAGGCGAGGAGCAGAGGAGCAGAGACCTTCCCACCTCAGCATCCTGCTCCGACGGCTCTTGCCGGGACTGCCGCTGGGCCTGCACGATGACACCGGTGCAGAGGAGCAGGGCGATCAGCAGGATGGTATTCCACAGCTGCTGGAGGTACTTCTGCAGGAACAGCAGTGGCAGGCGGTCAGGAGGGGGAACCAGAGACCCCCCGCTCTGCTCCCAGCCCCACCATGGCCCCGCACCAGGAACCCTGGCTACACCAGAAGCTCCCACCGGCACACGTACCTGGACCTGCGAGCTGTTCTCCCCCGTGCAGATGACCCCCTGCCACTCGCCGTAGAGCCCCCCTCGGGAGAGGCCGCAGGTTGACCACAGGGTGAGGGTCACCCCCTGCAAGGCAGAAGAAGGCACTGCCCGTGGCCACCAGGGCTCGTGGCGCTGCCCACAGCCGGGGGGGACCCGCCGCGCTGGGTGGGTCACACATGTCAGGGGGAAGAGGAACTGCAGGCAGCTCCCAGCTGCTCCCCGCTCCCACCCAGTGAGTCTCTGGGGAAACTGAGGCACCAGCAGCTTCAACAGCCTTTGCGGATCTGGCTCCTGCTCCCTGCAGCTTCCCCCCGTGGTTGGAGAAGTTTGGGTGGGCACAGCCATGCCCCTGCCCTCCCACCAGGAGGAGGAAGAGGAGGAGGAGGAGGACCTACGTACCAGGTTCTCCAGCAGCACGGCCTGGTACGTGATCTTTGCTGTAGCCCGGAGCCCCCTGTGAGGAGAAGGCGAGAAGAATGTCCATCCTGTGGGCACAGCAGGACGGCCCAGTGCCAGGGAGCACCCCATTCCCCGCAGGGATGGGCAGCTCCCACTGAGCCACCAGTGGTAGGGGACCACCAGGGACAGAGGAACACACAGGGGGGAGGCAACAGTGAGAAGCCCCCTTCCCAGCCATGCCCAGCCCTTGGAGCGACCCCACACAGGTCTCTTCTGCCCAGCACCGTGCCTCAGTTTCCCCATCTGCGACCCCACAGCAGCGATACTGATTTACCACCTGTAAGGAGGACTGAGGGGTCCTAAAACTGCAGGCACTAGGGATAAACACCGACAAAGGCAGTGGAGATGCCAGTTGGTGGTCTGGCTAATGTGGTCTGAGAGCCCTAAAAATCTTGACCGAGGTCCCCATCAGCCCCTGCCACCAGGTGGGGACCCATGGAAGGGCTCAAACCCTGAGGAAGGGCTGGATCTGACTCAAACCCTCCCTGGAAACACGTGTCTTGGCCCCAGCTGGTCTCCTCGCAGTGGAAGCCCAGCGCCAGCCCAGCAAAGGCGACGGGAGAGACCCCCCGGAGGGCAGGCCCTGGCTGTCACGGCCAGGCAGGGGACCTCTCCCCCAGCCCGTACCGCAGCAGCGCTCCCAGCAGCTTGGTGACGTTGTCCGAGGACTGGATCACGATCACAGGCTTGGCGAGAAGCTGGGAAACATCCAGCTGCACCGGAGAAGAAAACAAGAGCCGTCAGCGGGGCACGAGAGTGGCTCCAGGACCCCGCCGCCGGTACCCTCCTACCTCCCGGATGGCGTTCTGGTTCAGCGCCAGGATGAGCAGGGCTGATGCCCCCAGCACCAGGGCTCGCTTCATCTGTGGAGGCAGAGGGCACGGGCTCAGTGGGCAGGACAGGCAGGGGGACGGGCAGCTCCCGCTCAGCTCCCATCCCACTGCAGGGAGCTGGCAGCACCCGGTGCCTCTTTGCCCTGGCTGAAGGGCCCAAGGGACCTAAGAGGGGCTGGCACTGCCCGGGAGACCCCTCAGGGACCCCCCGCATCTGTCGAGAAGACACCCCAGGAGGTGCCCTGTGGGCTTGTCACCAGCAAAGGCCACGGCAGTCCCTGGGCCGGGGGGAGAGTCACCTTGCTGACGACGGCGGCGGTGAAGGACTCCTCCTTGGCGCCACGGGAGACCTCAGCCGGCTCCTCGCCCACGGGCACCACGCCGATCCAGCTGTCAGCAGCGCCCAGCTCCGGCTCCGCATCTCCCACCTGGGGGGCACGGCAGCGTCAGCGGGGAGCGAGAGCCGGGGAGGGACACCCAAGGCTCAGGGCACCCCCAAAGAATCCCTGGGTGCCCTGGGGAGCTGGGCAGTGTGTGGGGACGGGGAGAGCAGCTGGGGTGACACAGGGGACAGGACCTGGTCCCTGCTGCCTCCCACCCCTGCCTGCACCTCCCCTCTGCCCAGGGGCACCCCCTCGCTGCCTCCTGGAGCCCACCGCTCCCCTGTGTCCGTGGTCTCCCCACCGACCCCCAGTGCTCCCCAAGTGCCCGGTCCCCCTGTTCCCACAGACACACTCCCCCATTGCCCACGCCCACCCCAGTGCTCACTCCAACCCCCACCAGTATCTCCCAGTGCCCCCCAGTTCCCACTGCTCCCACCATCACCCCCCACCAGTGCCCTCAGGGGTGTCCAACATCCAGTACTTACACAGGTAATAGGCAAACATTGCTACCTGTACTAGTGTGAAGAAATCACGCTCTCATGTCAAGATTTTTATTTTTTGTTTGTTTTTGGTTTATGGGCTTTTTGTTCTGGGCCTCTCAGATCACGAAGGATGACTGTACGGAAAAGGATCTGATTCATGCAGCTTTGAAAACGTTTTACTTAAGACTCTCATGTTGACCTTTCAGATGTTTTTTTTTTCCCTACGGGTATCATCTTAGACTGGGGGGAGGAGTTTTTTTTTCAGAACAAAGAGTAATGTCTGAGTAGTTCTGACAGCCTGCTAATGGTATTTTATCCTTTATATCCTAGTTATTTGACTTACATCAAGCTGTCAACAGCCATCAAGCGCAACGAGAGCATGGCAAAGTCTCTGCAGAAGGCACTGCTGCAGCAGCAGCGGTCGGAAGAGGATGGGAAGCGCACGCCGCGGCCTCAGGACCTGATCCGTCTGTACGATATCATTTTGCAGGTAATGCTGGGAAAACAAAACTAATTACACTCACTGGAGAGCTTCCGTACAAAAAAGGTATTGTAGAAAATGTAACAGTGCAGATGAACTGCCCATGAAGTCTGAAGAACAACTGAGTACCTACAGTAACCTTGTTGAAGATGTTCAACATCTACATAAACCACAAAAAAACCCTTCTAGTTGTGAACAGGAAATGGGTGCTCTTGGTTGCAGTTTTAAAATAGGTTTCCTGATTATTTTATGCAGCACTCTGGTAGCTGCCTTAGTTTCTGCTGGCCAGAGAAAGTAGCAGCTAAAAATACTTCAAATGTACTTGTTCTTCATAAGCAGTTTCTCAATTTCTCACATAAATTTTCAATTAACTGTGGGAGCCTGTGGCTTATCCAGTTGTAAATGTGAAAGGGAAATGCCTTATGAAAGAATTACTTCATGTGAAATCTGAAGAGTCTTTGTCCTAATTCCTGTTTGTGTCAGGAAATCTGTCCCGAAGGCAAACTTGCACAAGTTTCAATGAGTGGCCTTCACAAGGTTAGCATACTAATAATTAGAAAACTGGGAACTATTTCCATGGGAATGTACTGTTGACTTGCTAAAAGGGGCAGCTTTCTCTTAGTGTAGCAGATTCCAGACGAAAACAACGCCTTAATTTGTTCCTCTGACATTGTTTTGCACAGAACCTGGTGGAACTGACACAACTTCCTGGCCTAGAAGAGGACAAGAACTTCCAGAAAGAGATTGGGTTGAAGACACTTGTGTACAAAGCTTACAGGTGACTGAGAAACAGACAGGTTTTCTTTAGTGGGTGTTTTGGTGGAGATTCCTCTGCCCTTTTGTGAAACAAAGACTGGATGCTAAGGGGAAACTGGCCAGTTCTTCTTAATAATACCTCCTCTTATCCATCATTTGAGTTGGCAAAAGGTACGGATGACGTACATGTCAATGAGCCACTTCTCACCGTTGCAGGTGTTTCTTCATTGCCCAGTCCTATGTCCTGGTAAAGAAATGGAGTGAAGCTCTTGTTTTATATGAAAGAGTGCTGAAATACGCCCGTGAAGTTCAGTCAGGAGCTGGAGCTTACAGGAACAGCTTGAAGGTAGGAACCCAATCCCTTGTGTAAAAGGGGGTTGAACTTTATGATAAAGCTCTGTCCCAGTGTTTATTGTCAACTAGACACCAGAGCATTAGAATTCAAGACTGATCTTTAAGCAGGGATTGTGACTGCTTGACACATAGTAGCAGAGACTTTCTAGTGGTGTGAAAAAGCATCAGCTGGCCTTTTGCTTGCCGGTTGTAACTTGCTGTAACAACTCTAGAACAATTTACCCCACTTCCTCACATCTGCACTTTCTGTCATACTACTCCTGTAGCGCCTGAAGGACTGGACTGTAGCTTTTCCTCTTCTGGGAAGACTTAGCAGCACTGGGACTTAATTTCTTAGTTCTTATTTTGCAAGATTTTACCTTTGCCCTAACTCTTAAACTCTGCCACGTTTCAGGCTCTCAAATAATTTTCTTTAATCACCTAGGAGCTGCCTGATGTCCAAGATCTGATCACTCAAGTCAATGCGGAGAAATACTCCTTGCAAGCAGCAGCTATATTAGGTGAGTTGCACAATGATACTAGAGCTCTAACGTCTCTTGAATAATGCCCCTGCAGTTATTTCATTCCTTTTATTTAATTTCTGAAGTTCCAAGTGTTTTTCCACTTCACTCTGATCTATGTAGGCTTTGGAAAATGTGTGGGTTTTTTCCCACTGGAAAGTTGTGATGGCTCTAAATAAATATATGTGATCCTCTTAGTCTATAAAGCAGCTGCTTCTGCTGAAAATATTGTGTTATGTATCCCAGAAAGTGAGGTTCATAGCTCAGCGTCCAGAGCAACTGACTCCTGAGACAGTCTTGCTTTATGCTGAGATCTAGCCTGTTGTTCTTACCACTTTTTCTTCAATTTTGCAGATGCAAATGATACTCATGAGACTGAGTCTCCGTCTCAGGTCAAGGATGGCAAGGTAATAATGATCACACAAATTCCAGTAATGTTCTTAATGAATATTACTGTTAACCTGTTACCTGAGTGTCTCTTAAAACTTGAGAAACGTCATGCTGATTGGAGTTTGGTTGTGGCTAGTGTATTTAAGAGATTTTTATTAGGTTTGCTGTCTTTCTGCAAGTCGTTAAGGTGGCCGACAGGCTGGGGTTCCTTGGGTAGGGGCTAAGCAGCTGATTGCAGCTTCTGGTGGGGCATCTTAATTTTTTTTTAATTTAGCTTTCTCCCTGCACGTGGGAAGGCTTTGCAGAGGTCCTGCAGCAATGCTTTGACAGGGGCTTGAATAATTTTCAAGGGCCCAAGATGTCCCTCGAAGGAACTTCAGCTTCCGTTGTCTCAGTTGCCGCTTAATCCTCTTTGCTTGTTTGACCTTTGTCAGCTTTGAGTTGCTGGGTGTTTAATTTGTGTTTCTGTCTTGGTTTCTTTCAGCCCCTCTCGGAACGGTTTGAGACTTTCTGTCTGGATCCTTCTCTGGTCAGCAAACAAGTCAGCCTCGTGCACTTCCCTCCGGGCTTCCAGCCCATTCCGTGCAAACCCTTGTTCTTTGACCTGGCCCTTAATCATGTTGCTTTCCCACCTCTGGAAGACAAGGTGGAGCAGAAGGCCAAGAGTGGCCTCACGGGATATATAAAGGGCATTTTTGGATTCAAAAGTTAACCAGGACCCCCAGAGGAACAGGTTTTATCCTGTATTGAAGGGAAAGCTCCAAGATGTTCTAGAACACAAATATCTGCACCTGAAACCAACAGAGGGAGGTTTTACCACCTTCTTCCCTGTGTTCTGTGTATATGTCTGTGCACTTACATTCTCTCCCAGTATATTAAAGACAAAACAATCTATTTGGAAACACACGTACACTATAAATAGCTGAAAATAACCTAGACCACAGGAAAAATCCCATTCTGTTTGGGGAAGTTGGAGCTTGCTTTGTGACCAGTGGCCTGCTCAAGGCCAGTGCACACCTCCTTAGCGTGGACACCAGGGCACAGGTATAATTTGATTCCTCCCTTCGCCCTGTTATTTGACACTGTAATTTGGTATTTTGGTCTAGAAATCTGTGTGTGATGGGGAAATGGAAGCAAAAGTAGATGCAGAACTAAACCAGCAAGGCGAGGCTGCCTACCCGAAGGCTATGAAACACTAGCCAAGGGGGCTAACTTCCCTTTCCACTCCCAGTCCCCACTGAGAAACATTATATATAGTTATGTAAAGAGAAGTCTCTGTATTTTTGAAAACCGTGATATTCAGAAATGACAAAATCGAGCTTCTTTTCTTACTGATGAGGATGGCAAACACCTTTCCACAGATGTTAATGGTTACCCCAGTTGTGGTGGAGTATAATGTGAGTTTGTCCTCTGGGCCGATTGATTCTTCTTTATTGATACACGTTTTGTTAAATATCTAAATGCAGTATAGAACCCATTCCTACAAGGCTTTTCCTGGGAAACTTGCTTCACGGGTGGCTTTAGAAATAGCTACTTGCTCTTCATGGGAAAGTTGGGTCTCTCGGTGTTCATATTGTCTCTGATCCTAAACCTTGCCTGAAAACAAGATGATCTTTTTCTGGAGTTCATCTGTTGCTTTTTCTTCATCCTCGGTCAGTAGATAGGTCTGAAACGAGGAGGAAGCAACGGGAGCCCCGTAGGTTCTCGAGTGATGGATCTTCTCTGTCATGCCAGCCAGCTTTTTTATAAAGCCCCCAGGTGCTATGGTGATAGGCACTTGCAAAATGCAGGTGATTTCATAATCGTCATCATTCAAACAGGGGAAAAAAAAAACCCAACACGCAGCACATGGGCACAACTGTTCCAAATAAAGTATTTGGAAGTTTCTACCAGCAATGTTTGGGTTTTCACTCCGTCTGTAGCTGGAAGGTGACACAGCAATTTGTCCTTGCTCTCTTCTCTCTTCTGCACCGGTTGTTCTTGACTTGACGTTGTTTCACCATTTTTAGGGATTGGAGTTAACAGGGGTGGAAACAGAAGAATTTTGGTTAAAATGGTTGGATTGTTGCTGTGGGGAATTTTCCATGCAAGGTGCATGTCGGATGGATGGGGGGAGTTAACGTTGAGACAAGGGAAGGTCGTACAGTGAGCGGCGCAGGCATCAGCTGGTTGATCTGCTTTGTGGTACCTCTTTCTGTGTACGTTAATCTGAGCTTCTCTCCCCTTTTTTTTTTTTGGCTTTTATATCAAATCACTTTGAGAACTGTTCTCCTCTTTGGTTTGCAAACCAGACTCCTTTCTGCTTTCCTACCACAAATCTACGTGGGGCCTAGATTGATTCCAGCGAAACTTGTGCTGCTGCCACTTTCTAATCGATTACTCTTTCAAAGAGCTAAGAGCAATTGGCCTTTTTATGTTAAACATCTTTTTGACGGATAACTGATTTAGTTGAACGCAGATAAGAAATCTGAAAACAATAAAGTTTTATTCCTGAGCTCTCAGGCGTGTAGTTTATCTTGAGCTTTGAGAACACCGAGCGCTCTTTGCTTCCCAAGAGGATCGAGGTTACGCCGTCACCTTGGGGCTACTGAACCCCTGGAATGGCCACTTAGTTCTGGAGGAGGATCCTCTGCCCGAAGGCTCGGATAACGACACGCGCTGTTCTCAGAGGCAACTTGGCCCATTTGTTTTGATGTGACGTTAATAGTGAGTAGAGTGGGGTTTCTAAGCCCGGTTGTGACTTAAATAATGTGGAAGGCACTGAGGAGACACTAGGAAAAAAATGTAAAAAAAATAAAATAATAGAAGGGGAAAGTAACACTGTTATTCAAGTCACCTGTATGATGAAAAGCTTGCAAAGTTTATTGAGGCTCTTGGTCTTGGAATGGGAGAAGTGAGGCTTAGATGGCAGCGGTTAGGAAAGGGAAGTGTCTGATGTGACACAACAAACCCATTGCCCTGGAACCGGCAAGTGTCGGTTGTGCCTGAAACAGGCATAGTGATGCAGAGCACAGGTTTATGGTGCTTGGAAACCTACTTCCTTACTGCTCTCGTCTTTCATTAGGCTGCACTGTTTAAAGTGTTTGCTCTCTTTCCATTAATTAATTGGCAAGCAGGCCATGTGATTGCCCTCAAACAGGATGCTCCAGCAGAATGGTCAAGATTATTGCTTTCAGTCAACTTTTCCTATGGAGTATCTTTGGGCTTAGCGCTGGAATTTTAATTACAGGCTGAGCTACCCATGTCTGGGACCATTGCATCAATTAAAACAGGAATGAGATGTACGTCGTGGCCCTCGGCCCCACCATCAGAGATACACTTGTGTCTTGGGCCATATTCACTTCTGGTCGGGCGCTCCGCAGGGGTTTAGTGACAATGGATAGGTCTTGAGGGACTAATGGGATATATGAGAAATGATTAGCATGAGACAAACCAGGCAGTTTAAAGAGAAATGAGAGGTGACACCTGGGATAGTAATAATCTGGCCTGAGAGCTCCTAAATACCAGCCTCTGCCTCCTTTAAAACAAGGAGTTGGGGGTATTTTTAACTGAAGGTGTTACTGGAGGAAGTCATTGCTGTCTAATCCAAGGTGGTTTGGGTAGAAAGCATCCTGGGTGAGCACCTGCAGGGAGTTCTCCGAGGCCTTGGTGGCTGCGTTTTCCAGATGCTCTGGTTGCAGGTTCTGCCAGTGTCGGATGCACCTGGCAGTATTGAACTAAAGGGTGTGGGAAGTCCTTGTCCACCTGCAGTGGGAGTGAGTAGAACTAGTTCTTGGGAGAAGGTTCAGAGATGTCTGTCCTCCCACATAGCTCTTGTCACCTGCCCCGTTAGAGCTACAAACACAAATACCCCACGGTGCTCAGCTTGGGGTGTAAATTGGGAGTTTCCTCGCTTAAAGGAGCGATTTGATGTGATCTGGGTTGTATATATGGCTGCTTCTCCCTCAGGACTGGATTGCTATTTTCAAGCGTAAGAACAGCGGGAGATCGATTTGCCTGCCAAAGAGGAGCCCTTTGATCTGGGTGGGAGGAGTGCACGGTGGGTGCCCCCGGTGCATAACGGGAAGCTGCGAGAGGAAAGGATAGAGCAGAGTAGGAAGCGGATGATGATCCTGAAAGCTGCTCGGTGGCAGTGGGCTCACAGCAGCCCGTGTGCTCTGAGCTTTCCTGGGCTTGGGGCAGCTCTGGGTACACACTTTGCCTTTTCCTCCTTCCCCTGCTCTGGATTGAGGAAGTGCCGGGCAGCGCTGTAGAAACCCGGGTCACTTCTCGTGTCCCTCTTCTTCTTGGGCCCTTCCCCGGCCACCCCTCTGGCCCTGGCACTGGGAGGGTTTGGTGTGGAGCGACGCCGTGCTCTGGGAGCTGATCTCACAGCGGTTCTGTGGGACACACCTACACAAAGCTTTGTGCTGGGCTCTCGCCGCTCGGGCTCATCCAAACTGCGCAAGGGTGAACAGGTTTGTGAAACGCAGCTGCTCCCTGACCCTCTCCCCTTGGGTGAGGTCTCTTCGCCCTGATGTGCTGTTTTGTGTCCCAGGAGGAGAGGCTCCATCCTTTGCTGTCCTGCTGCAAAGCCACCTCAGCTGCTGGTTGGGTATCTGCTGCTCTTGGCTGAAAAAATCTTGTCTCTTGTGGAAATGGATTGTGGTGGGGACAGATCTTGGGGGGCTTTGCTCCAGAGCATCCATCCCAAACACCTGGAGTGTCATAAGAATCAGAGTGGTTTGAGTTAGAAGGGACCTTAGAGACCACCCAGTTCCAAACCCCCTGCCCTGGGCAGGGACACCTCCCACCAGACCAGGTTCCTCCAAGCCCCATCCAGCCTGGCCTTGGACACCTCCAGGGATGGGGCAGCCACAGCTTCTGTGGGCAACCTGGGCAGGGTCTCGCCACCCTCAAAGCAAAGAGTTTCTTCCCCATATCTACTCTAAATCACCCCTCTTTCAGTTTAGAACTCTTCCCCCTCATCCTATGGCTCCCCTCCCTGATCCAGAGTCCCTCCCCCCCAGCTTTCCTGGAGCCCCTTTAGAGACTGGAAGGGGCTCTAAGGTTTCCCTGGAGCCACCTTACCTCCAGGCTTAACCCTCCCAACTCTCTCAGCCTGTCCTCGCAGTAGAGGGGCTCCAGCCCTCCCAGCATCTCCGTGGCCTCCTCTGGCCCCACTCTTTGTTTTTGTTTGTGTTGGGGATTTACCTTTGGCACGGGGCAGTGAACGACGAGCACCGGATCATGGTGTTTGGGTTAGAGCTAAGCCCAAGTGCACATTCCCGGGTGGGAGGGAGGTGGCTGTGTCCGTCGTCCCCGCCACATCCTCAGCCCTTCTCTGGGCTGCTGCGAGTAACCTGGGGTGAAATCCTTCCCACCTCTGGCCTAAAAATCAATAATGTCTCAGAGGGGGAGGTTAAAATCCACTTTCAAAGGGTGTGTTTTGCATGTCTGTTGTGCGCACGTGGCCTTGGGTGCAGCTTTCATGTGCTCTGGTGCCATCAAATTCAAATCCAGACCCAGGTCCTGGAGTGTACTTAGCCTTTCCAGGCGCTGCCCTACTGTGATCTTTGGCAAACTCCTCCTCTGCTGGGCAGCCGGGGTGTTGGGCTTATTATTAAAGTTAAAATTCTCGCTCTGGAAATAGTCTTCTTGCCCCTCCCCTGCTGAGCTGCGGGGACAGTGGTGTCCCAGCACAGACGGGGCAGTTTGCCCCGGGCTCACACGCTGTGCATGAGGATTAGTGACTCCCAGCCCCAGCCCGTGGTCAGTCCGGGGAGCGATGCCTTGGCTGTGGTGCCCGAATGACTAAAGAGCAGCATCAAAGCCTCTAAATTACCTCCAGTGCTTGCCTTTTTCCACAGAAGCGGGAGAACCGTCTAATTTTCTCAGAGCGCCAAATGAAGTCGGGGAAGGCGAAGCCTGGCTGTGTGGAATTAGCTGGGGCAGACGGATTCATCCCGCTCTGGTCCCTGCTGGTGGCACAGAAGCGCTGGCCGCTGAATTGGGCAAAATCAGCTCAAAAACGGAGCTTTGCAGGAGATTCATGCCTGGTTTGAAATGCACTCGGGGGGTCTGGGCTGGCAGGCTGCAGTGGGAGGCGTGAGCCACCCCGGCTCAGCGATGCTCCTGGGTGCAGCACCCTCTGTCCCCCAAAATGGGCTGGGGACCAGTGCTGCCCTCCTGCTTCGGGGGGTGTCACCGCTCTGCTCCCTGCCTTGGTGGCCCAGGAGGGGTTTATCCCCCTCTCCCCACTAGCCCTGTGCTGCAGGAAGAGCCCTTTCATGGGCTTGGTTTGGTTTTTCCTATCTGATGTGTAAGCATCCCCTCCTAATGCCCCCCAGGTCTTGCCAGATGGGGTGCTCCAGCCTGGACCCCTCTCTTCCACACAACTTCTCCTTTATTCTGCTGTCTGTATCGGGACCAGGAGTTTTTCCTCTGGAGCAGGTGTGCCTTTGAGCTGTTCCAGGTTTCAGCTGGCCACCACCTACAAAATAACATCCTGCAGGTGTTTTTGCACATTACAGGGCCTTTGTCTCGCACCTGAGCATGGAGGCAGAGAGGAGAGAGCAAACCCATCCTCACATTTAACTTCCCATCACCCTGCCATGGGCTGGTGGCCTGGTGCTTCAGCCCAGTGTTCGTAGGGGACGGTCCCTTCTCCAGGGCGCTGGCTGTTGGAGCAAAGCAGCTTTTTGGGGGGGGGAGACGTGAAAGAAATCTACCCCAAAAAGCTCTGATCTCCCACCCTGATTTCACGGGGTGCTTCTCCACCCTGTGCTGTGTGTGCAAAGGTTGCTTTTCCAGGCAGGTGTTTAATTACCTCTCATTGCCTGGTTAATGATCTAGGCCAGGTCTTGTTCAGATCCAATCAGGGTGTTTGGGGAGCAGCTCCCTTCAGCGGTGTCAATGGGTAATAAAGCCAAATTTGCAGGCTGCATCCTGTAAGTTGTAAACAAGTTTTCCAGACAAAGTGTCTTGAGAATCTGCCATTAGTGAATTTATTTAGGCCTATTACAGCCTTGCTAATCCTCTGGGGAGAGGAAAATTAGGCTAAGGCATTACCTGCTGTAGGGAATTGCCGTGATGTCCTGCTTGTTAGCTCTAGGGCTTAAACTCAGAAGATGCTGTAATGAGCCAGGAGAGGCGATGGGGCGGGAAGCGGGCAGGTCCTTTTGATGTCTGAAGGGTCTAGGGATGAGTAGTCCATAAAAACCTTGGGACTGAGCTGTTAACACGATGCCGCAGTGCAAACGTCCTCTGTATTTAGGAGGAGGATGGGGATTTTCCATTCGTGCCGGGGGAGCTGCACTGGATTTGGCCTCTTCTCATCATCTGGAGAAGGTTCCCTGGTGCTGAGCCGGCTCTGAAGCCAGATCCCACTTTTCTCTGCTGGCTCTGGCAGCCCAGCCCCAGCCTGGGAAGCTTCTAAATGGACATTAATCAGACCTGCAGGGAGAAGCGTGGGGGCTCTTTGCACTTCCTCTTCGCTTATCAATTGGTAAAGGTAAAGCAAAGCAAAACAAGGTTTGAGGACTCAGTAATTTTAAACTTAGGAAAATCAAGTGTTCTATTTTTCCCAGTGGGGTGGCAATTTTTTAAAATCGGCCGGTTATTGTGAGGCTCTGGAGTTTCACTTCAGCTTGGATGAAAACTGCTACACGAGGAGGAAAAAGGGCTGGGACAAAAATTATGCAGAAAGATGCCATCCCTGGTGTCTGTGAGGAAAGAGGCAGACTGACTTGGGCATGGTGGGAACAGGCTCTGACACCTCCCACCGTGACGAGCGTCCGTGGGCCTGTGGCTCCTGACTCCCACGGCTGCTCTTCGTGCCCTGATGTTCTCTGTGGCTTTGGAGACTCTTAGGAAGGTTTCCCCTCCTTTTTGCAAAGGCATTTGCAAGAAGCCTTGGTCTGGGCTGGCTGTAGATGCTGGTCCTGTTGCCAAACAAGCAGCATCTCCACATAGCGAAGCATCTGTCACTGTCACAGAGGGCTCCTGCCTCGGTGCAGCCTTGTGCGTCTCTCTCAAGCTGTTGATGTACTTTAAACTTTGGAATAAGACTGTTAGAAATGAAAATCGGATGCTGAGCACAGGCAGGAGTGGCTGTGACTCGCCTCTGCTTGTTCATGAGGGTGAAGGTGAGAGAGCAGGGGACCTTTCTCCTGCTGCTGGGCGCTGCCTGTCTGACTACCCAGCCGTGAAACTCTTCCCAACTTGGTCCATGGGGATGTGGTGGTGGGTCCTGCTGGAGATGGACCCTTGGTTTTACTTGGTGTAAAATGTGGGGGATTGTTAGGAGGGGCTTTACAGGGGTGAGGAGATGCATTAACTGCTCTTCCATAGGTGGTGTTTTATTATGGTTGGACTAGATGATCTTAAAGGTCCCTTCCAACCCAGACAATTCTATGATTAACAAATCAAGGTGGTTTCCAGGTGGATTGAAGGCTAAACCCCATCCACTCTCCTGCATCTGTGCTTACTGATGGTTCAAGCTTTTCTACTCCCAACTGTTTAATTTGTCGTAAAGGTCTTTTCACTGCTCCAATGTAGGCATCCACCCCTTCTTCAGGGTCGTTTAAGACCTTAACTGTGGAGTTTTCCCTGCGGTGTCTGGCCAGCAGCAGCTCTTGGTGGTGTCAAGTGGGAGGCTTGAGAGTGTAAGGGCTCTACTTGCTGCTTTGATTTCAGCCCAGTGCTTCCCAGGCTGATGGCTTCCCAGGAGAATGATTTCAAGAATGAAGAAATTGAAAAGCAAGGAGGTGAAGTGTGAAGAACACTCCGCCAGAGGATTGGTGTGCAGAGGGTGGTGAGGAGAGGCTCGGGGCGGGGGCAAATATGTTGGCATCCAGAAGGGCAAATGGTATTAACAAGTGGTAGTAAATCATTTATGGGTCCATATTAAGCTGCCATCTCTTCTGTAAATTCTTGCGAGATGCCTGCCTGATAACGAAGGCTCGCCGTCCTCTAGACTCCTCCTCCACCAGATTAGTCCAGGATTGTTCCTGAAGTCTTCATTCCCTGAAATGTTACCTGCTCACCGAGGTCCTCTATGCAGCTGTGCCTGCTATCTGTCCCTGCAGGCGACCTACTCATCCCTGTGAGCAGCATCTGGTTGTGTGACTGCTCTGTGAAACCAGGCATCTGCATCCTGCACAGCTCCAGATCCTGCTCTGGAAAGCGAACACAGTGATTACGATGTGACTTCCCAGACCATCTCTCCTGTTGTGGCTGGAGCCCTGCCAGAGCAGCCAGCTCCAGGTCTATACCCCCTAGAGATACGTCTCAGCCCCCAAAGTGAGCTGTAGCCGAGCTGGGGACCTGCCTGGGCAAGACCCAACCTCCTCTTGGCTTGGCTCTGTCTGTAGATCAACGGCAGCGTTTCAAGGCTAGTCCACCTGGAATGAAAGGAAGGCTTCCCAGCCCTGACCCATCTTCCCGTGGATGATCTCGCCTGGGTGAGGCAGCTCTGGCAGTGGGGAGCTTAGTCCCTGTTGCAATGCAGAGAAATCCCATTGGGAATATGGCTGGGAGGTGGGGAGGCCCTTGGTGGAATGCCGTTTCGGATGGCCTTCTTGGAGACCGGAGCTTGTGCTTCCAGCTGCAGAGGAGTGAGTATGTGGTGGGGCAGTCTTGCCCAGGGTTTTGGGGCTCGGGCCCAGGTGCCAGGTACAACTGTGTGGGTGGCTGCGGTGGAGAACCGGTTGAACTGGTCCCCTTGCCTGTTGCTTCTTGCAGGGCCTGGGTTAACCATCGTGCTCTGCCCTGGCACGACTGGGGCTGGTCTGAACACAACCCGCTGCGGAGCTGGAAGTGAGCTGGGCTGAAGCAAGCAGTGCCCATCCCAAGTGTTCCCCCGAGGATTCCTGCAGTGATGTCCCCTTCACCTGCGCAGCTCGGGGTGGCCATGGCAGCGTGGGGGAGGCTGGACTGGCAGCAGGCAGAGCATTCCTCCCCTCGCAGCAGCCGTTGGGCTGCAGCACAAACTGATTCCGGGCTGGATGTGGTGACGGGGGCATTGGGCTGGCGAGACCCTCACCCCAAAGCCATCCTTGGCTCTGCCTATGGCTTTCCCCTGCCACTCTTGTTTCCTGGGGCTGGGATGGTGACAGACCCCCTGGGGCTTTGCTCTGGCAGGTGAGCAGGCAGCAAAGAGGAAGACATCAGGCTGGATGCTCAGCATCGCTCCTGGACCAGGGTTCAAAAGCAGGCAGGATATGGCCTGGCTCTGCAGCTGGTGTCTGCGAGCGACGGGTGCTCCTCTGCCAAACGCGCTGCCGCTTCTCCTGTTGGCGCTGAGATTATCCCCGTGTTTATCTGTCCCCTCCACGTAGGGCACAGAGGATGCCGCTGCCTGCCAGAGCGTGCGTCTGTGTGTGCACAGGGGTGAGATCAAAGAGTATCAGCTTTGAAAACGCTCTGTCTTTCCAAGGGATCCTTGCCAGCTGGGGACTTGGCCAGGGGAAGGATCACACCTCTGTCTTGTTAAACAGAGGAGAGGAAGGTGCTGATTTTGAAGCTTTCCAGGTGAGGAGCTCCAGCCCTGGGCTGCAGGTGATGGATGGCTGGGGAAGCAGGTTGTCTGGGGGGTGTGTGTGTGTGTTGTTATGTGCCTGGTTTGCTTTTTGTGCTAATTCTTAGAGCTCCCTCCACGTGTGAGCACGCTGTCTTCCCAGGGATTACAGGCAGTTGATCTTGCTCAGTTTCGTTTCCTCTGAATTCGCAGGGGACTGATCCCCTCCTGCCTCGTGCCAACAGCCCTGCAGAGAACGGCTTGTCCCATGCAGCCATGAGCTCCTGTGTTGCTCCTGCTTTGCGTGGGTACAAACTGAGGTCTATTTGGCCTTAAACGCTCTCAACTCTTGTCCCTGGCACGGCTTCAGTTTGATTTAAGCCTTTGAATGCAAATGCAGCAGGGTCTGGTCCTGTGGGCTACAGGTTCCTCCTCCCTGGGGCCCTCCAGCAGCTCCAGCCAAAGAGCATCTCAAAGAGCATCATGGCTGCTGTTGGGCAGCTGGATGGTAATGGCAAAGGCTTGATCTCTCAGCAACAGCTTCCCATCCTGTCTGTAGACCTCCACGCAGCAAAGACAGGCCCTGAAGCAGGTCTCTGTTAACTCCATCCCCCTTGGAGAAGAGGTCACCCCCCTCCTAAGGTCCACACCAGCTGCCTCCCAGTGCTTTGAGCTGGGATAACCTCTTCTCTTCACGCCTCTAAGATCTTGACGTGAGAAGCAGGGCCCAAGCTATGACACCACCATGAAAAGGTAGGGCTTTGCAACCCGTGGAGGATCAAAACCATAGCAGAAAGCAAATCCCTTGCAACGGAGTCTTGTCCCACACATGTCTTTCCCTCTCGCCTGGGACAAGTGTGATTTGTTTTGTGCCAATTTAAAGAGGACAAAGAGGTCACCCAGGAAGTGACGACAGACCCTAGGCCTCTGCCTGGGTTGTCCTTGGGCCACCTGAAATGGGGAAGAACAGCCACAAACCTGTGTTGACATCACGGGTGGCTGGTGCTTACATGGGGGCTGTGGTCCCCATCCACTCCTGTCCACTTCCTCCTCCAGCCTCTGCCCTCCCTCCCTGGGCCTGCACTGGATAAGGATGCCATGTGGCTGCGGGATCAATCCTGGATCAGCCTGAAGCACAGGGTTCCTGGTTTGTGGGAAACTTTGAACTTTGCTTTATCTTCAACCAAGAGGATGTAGACAGCAGCCAGCTGTCGCTGTGGTTTAGGAGAGCTGTGGGGCTAGGCAGCCCCACCATGTAGCACAGCCTGGATAGGCATCCCCCAGGAGCCACAGAGATGCCAGGGTGTTGTTGGGCTGTACTGGAAACCAGTTGTACTGGAAACCAGCTGGGATTCCGAACCTTTGCTCCGCAGGGGAAAGAATGCCCAGACGTAAAGCCTGCTCTAAGGTCTTGTGTAGACAGAGTGTCTAGGTAGAGCCTCAGACCCAGATCTTTGGGGCTTTGGTACCCAGGTTTGACCCAGAGCCTGAATCCCACTGGTCAATGCTCCTGTGATGCTCTGCTGGAGCCACTGACCTTAGTTCTCTATGTTTTGCCGTGAGCCAGGGCCACCTTGTGCTGAGCCTGGGCCAAAAGTTTACTGAACTGCAAAATAACATCATGTTCTGCGAACTGTTGTTTCCCAAACTGCCACTGCTGCCTTGGAAACCTCTTGGTTGGCTTCATCCAGAGAACTTCTGCCACTTCTCTAAAATTTTAATCAGCTCATGCCAGAAGATGCTTTAAAATGTGTTTCAGCAGGGGCAGTGCGCTCCCTCGAAGTCACCTTTGCAGACTTTCCTCCCTGCAAAGGCCGTGCTCCCTGCCCCTCCGCTGGGAAACTGCTGCTCGGTTGTGGCTGTGTGTGCCAAAACACTCTCCAAGCCAGGGCGAGGTCTCCCGTTCTCCCTCTGGGGCTCTGCTCCTTCCACCCTAAACTGGTTTTTCGAGTCATTTTTTCATATGTGCCTCCATCTCTGCTGCTGCTCACCTGCCTTTGGGGAGGAGCCTCCCAGAAACTGCTCTTTAGCACGCCGCCGT
This sequence comes from Bartramia longicauda, assembly GCA_028566575.1. Classification (NCBI taxonomy): domain Eukaryota; kingdom Metazoa; phylum Chordata; class Aves; order Charadriiformes; family Scolopacidae; genus Bartramia; species Bartramia longicauda. Next base: position 30,277,592 of record JAOXNH010000003.1, read on the forward strand.
CCTTCCCTTGCTGAGTCTTGTCATTCCATCCCGACAGACCGGAGCAGAGAGCCAGCGCCCACGACGACTTTGCAGACTCCCAGAGACCAGCTAGGACCTCGCCAAGATGTTCAAGGGGGTGGGCAAAGGCTCCCCAAGCAGAAGTTCCCCCAACAGAGTTTCCCCTGTCAAACCTAGCAAGTAAGTGTGACTCCTCTCTTCTCTCTAAGCTGTCCTGTGGACCCTGGGGGGAGATGAGGAAAGAGAGCTCAATGTTTCCTAAGAACCTCTTTGTGGAGCAACCGGAAAGTTGGGGCTTGCTGGGAGAAGATGCCAAAATGTGCTGCCCCAGCAATTCTCCTTGTCTTTGGTGGGCTTTGTGCTCCAGCCCAGCAGTGTCCGTGCAGCCCCTGGGACACGCAGTGCCTGAAGATGTCCTCGGAGCTGCATTAATTGAGCAGGGAGGTGCAAAGCCCCTTTTGGGCAGGTAGGGAGTAGGGAGAATAGAGGCAGCCTCTTTGCTCAGGTGGAGCAGGCTCTGCTTGATGGTGAAGGAGATACCAGCCTGGAGGTCCCTTCCAACTCTGACAATTCCATGATTCCCGGACTCACTGGTTGTGTGGGGTTGGTGTAATGCTGCCTTGAGAACTGGGATCTCTGGAGAACTCGGATGCTCAGTTTGGTGGAGATGGGTGAGGAACGGGTTTGCTGGTGACTGCTCTATTCCATCCTGGTGACAGGCTGGGTCTCTGCAGGTCAGAAACCTGAGGTTGCCTCTTTTAGGCCTCTCTGAGGCAGCACCAAAAGGATCTGACAGCCATATCCCCTCTGAAGAGATTCCCTAGGTTTTGGGAGCAAGATGTGTGATGGGACCAGGATGTTTCCCTGGGAGCAGGGTGTCCCCTGGGACGGGGGTGCTCTGCAGAGAGAGCACCCATCCCTCCCTTCAGCTGCAGTTGCTGACTCAGGGTTATTTTCCACTTTCCTCAGCAATTTTGCATTTCCTAGTGTTAGTGGACTGATTTTGTGGGATTCCCTGTCCCAGGGGACAAAGGAGAAGGGGGTGCTGGCCCCATCACTCGGGACCACCAAGGGCAGCAGCCCGGGGTGGTGTGGACACAGCTTGGTGCTGGCTCCCAACTGCGCCGTTTATGGGGGCCAAACCTGCCGTTGGCAAACAGCCTCTGAGGAGGGTGGTGGCCCTGCTGGGCAGGGCAGCAGGACCCGGGGAGAAGGGGGCTCCCAGCAAAGGCTGAGGCTTCCCCATGTGGATGTCGGGAGCTGATCTCCTGCCCTGCTTTAGGAAGCCTGTGCCTCAGTGAAGCTGAGAACTCACAAACTCATCTTGAAGACTGATTTGGGGCTTCTCTGAGCGCCAAGCTTTTGTCGGGGCCTGACTGTAGTGAGACACCTTCCCAGAAGCCCCGGAGCTGTGTCAGCCTCGGTTTTAGTCCTGCTAATGGTATCCATCCACCTCCCCAGCCTCTGCTGCATGCTGCTTCCCAAACCTGGCTGGGGATTCCGCATGAGGCTTCCTGGGACACCTTGCTGCACACCTCCATGGCTCTGGAGGAAGGTTTGGGCCAGGTTCTCCTCCACCATGAGCCTTTCGGGATAACTGGAGTCACATCCCAGCAAGACCTCACTCCTCTTCCCTGCAGGATGGAGGCTGGAGCCAGAAGCAGGGCAATTACCGAGCTAGTTGTACTTGTTTTAAGAGGCACCAACCAGCAGACAAAGGCTAATTGGTTTGGCCATGGCCTGGGGCTTGGTCAGCACCCATAATAGCTGAGAAAATGAAGGCTGGCCCCAAGAAAATGTTGGTGGCTCATAGCTGTTCCTGGTGACCCCGAGGCCAGAACATCAGCAGCAGTAGAGGTTCCCTGTCTCCGGGGTTCCCCAATTAGTGTGTGTTGCTCCTGGCACAGACCCCTAGAGAGGTACCTCCTCTTGGTCCTTGGGACCATGGTGTTGAGCATTTCATCTCCCAGGTCTGCACTTGGTGGATGGATCCCAAGGAGCTGGTAATAAGTGCAGGTTTGTCCCAGAGGAACTTCCTGGCTGTGCCCTGCTCTAGGAGGAGGCACAATGTGGGGCTGAAAGGGAAAACTCATGAGAAGGTGGAATTGAATCAGATCTGGCTGGACTGGCTGCCCGGGTGCGATCTTGACAAAGGCCGTGGGTGGTTTTGGAGGTGGGTGGCAAGTCATCTCCTGGTTTAATTGTCTCCAGGGATTGCTGCTTCTGCCACTGCCTCTCTGCTTCTCCCTGGTCAGTCTAGAGCAGTGTGGTCCCCATGGGGGACAGGTACAGGCTGAGGGGACTAACCCAGCACTGGTGGGGGTTTGTTGGTGGCACGCTGTGAGTGGCTCAGGCCAGCAGATCAGAGTGCAAGGACTTCTGCGTGTTGGGGAGAACAGGCCCAGCTTTGAGGTCTCCCTTGTGGCCAAAAAGCAAAAAGTCCCCTGGAAGGAAGGGACGGAGGGGGTCAGGGTCTGAAGGGGGTGCGTGCTGTGGTGCTGCCCAAACATGCTCTGGCAGGAGTGACCGGGATTGGGGGACAGTCCTGCTCCTGCAAAGAGACACCGTCCCTTGTGTGCAGTTGGACTGTCTAGGAGGCAGAAAGTGGTATGAGAAATGAACCAATTAATAATGATAATAACAGTGCTCTGCCTCTTCTAGGCATGAGATAGCCCTAGGGAGGAGGCCTGCCCTGGCCCTTGAGGAGGAGGAGCGGGAGGAGCTCTGCCATCTCGGGGCCGCAGCTGTAACACAGGCACCGTGAGCGGGGTCGGACCAGAGCCCCCGGAAGGCTGAGGGATGCCCACCGTGAACATGGGTGAGCCTGTGGCTCCTCGCACCCTGTCCAATGCCAGGCTGCCTCTCTGCAGCCCAAGTGCCGGCATCTTCACCCTGAAACATGGGGCCCGGCTGTGCTCAGCTCTTGTTGAGTGAGGGCTTCTCCCAGGGGCAACAGGGATGGGTCAGGAGGGACAACCCCGAGGGAGGGCACTGATGCATCCCTGTCACTGCAGGCTGTGTGGACGGGTGTTGTCATGGTCAGGAAAACCTTGCACTCCCCTTGGCATGGTCTGTGGTTGGGATAGGAGGATCTGTGGTGATCTGGGCACTGCTCTAAGTGTGCAAGGACCAAGCGCGTTCCTCAGCATTGCTCCCACCTTGCCTGAGGAGCATGGTGAGGGTGGGAGACTCAGCTGAGAGTAGATGGCTTCTCCATTGTGCACCAGGCATTGTGTCTCTGTCCCCCAGAACAGTGTATAGCCACCCCTCTCCTCCCAGGACATCCCCTATTTGGCTTCAGTGCTCCTTGGGCATCCAGACTACTCTTCTGCAGAATCTGAAGTGGTTCTTCTGCTTGTAGGGCTGGAGAGCCACCTCCAGCCTGGCTGCTGGCTACAGGGTCTCAGTCTCCTCCTCTGCCAGGCTTCCTCCCTTGGCCAGCACAGACACCTCCTGGCTCTCCACTGCAGAACACGCAGGGGAGATCCCCTCTGCTCCTGAGACCATGTTCTCCATGAAACATCACTTCTTCCCTGAAGATCAGGTTGTTTGCAACAGCATCCTCATTTCTAACCTTGGGCACCCCATGCAGTGCAGGTGCAGTGCAGGCTGGGGAGGGGGGGTGGCAAGGCTGAGCCCCTGTCACTGGGAAGTTGGTGAGGTCTTTTCAGTCCATAGTTTTGTTGTGGCTTGGCCTAAACAGAGCTATTTCTTGTGTCCAGCCTTGTGAACCAAGAGATGGGGTGTCCCACTCTTTCATTCTGCCAGGAAGGGGGTGCCACCAGGAATAAGCAGGATTTTATTTGCAATCTACCCTCCCTGGGAAGGACAGATCTTCACTTCTGCCCTCTTGGAGCTGCACAGATGTATCTGTGGTCACATCACAAAGGGGCTCAAACTGGACACCCCATCCATGATTTTCCCAGGAGGGAGCTGAATTCATCCAGATCTCTCGGGGCAAACAGCCCCCCCCTGGTGCATGGTGAGAGGTGTCCATCCCCTGGGATGGCAGCCAGCCCGTGACTCACTCTCTCCTCCCTGCACAGAGAGCAGGAAATTTGGGTGGTGCTCAAGTATTTGCTCATGGGACACCACCTCATTCCAGGCGTGTCGGGGATGAGTGGGAGATTGTGTAACCTCCTGGGGAGGGGAGACACTCTAGGGCTTCCAGCCTGCTGCACACTCAGGTTCATGGGGACCCTGTTGTGCTGGGACCTGGGGCCACCCTCCATCTCCCTGAGCTCTGCAATTTACCCCAGGAAAAGCATCCATGGGGCACAGAAGGGATAGGAGGGATGTTTAGTGGGGTATAAGAGAGAGGTTGTAGCAGATGGTGATGCTTTGATGATGATGATGGTGATGATGAATGCCCTGCTTGGGCTCTTTGGCTCCATGATCCCCAGAATGATGATGGCTGCTCCTGGAATGATGATTCCCTGCAGAAGAGGGCACTGCCAGAGCGCAGCAGTCCCTGGTTGACTTCGCCGACGTGCGTTTTGCATGCAGGGAAGCTGAGGAGATGCTGCCAACCCAAAGCTCCCGAGGGAGATGGGAGCTGCTGCATCGCAGGCCCACGCTGCCCTCTTGGGAAATCAAAACCGAGGGAGGAGTCAGAGAAAGGGGGACAGGAGGATGCTGTGGGCAGGAGCGCTGGGGCTGTGCCTCTGGAGCTGCACAGGCTCAGCTGTGGTTGGCGTGGACTGAGCTGGCTTGAAACATGGGCTCCATCTGTGGCATCCAAGAGCCTGGCTTGGTGTGACCCATAACACTCACCGGCACTTAACAGTCACTTGGGGCTGTAATAAATGAACATTCCAGCATCTGCTCTAGCTTTGGTATGAACCATGGGATAGCTGGAGCCATGATGAGGAGCTGAGGCAATGACAGAGCCATTAAGGAAACCACTTCCCCTGTCCTTTGCTGCATTCAGGGGCTAGGAAGGAAACCACACGGCTGGAGGGCAGATGTGGATGGCTCTGCTGCAGAACATCACCTTTCTCCTACCTTCCTCCACCAAAGGCACAGGGCAGGTCATACCAACTGCCCCCCATGCAATGTCCCATTGTCGCTGCTCAAACTCTTTCCTTCTGCTCTCAGACCCCAGAGGCAGCATGAAGCCAAGCTGAACCTCTTCTGAACTTTGTCCCACCAGCAGTCATCCAAGGGCTCGACTCCCTGGATGATGCTATCGATCCACACGCTCCTGCCTCTGCTTGCCCACATCCTGGCAATGCTGTGCTCTCCCTGCCTGGAGGGTAGGGCCAGCACCATCCTCAAGGTCAGATGCTATTTAGAAACAACAGGACACGAGGACAAAGGTGGCACCAAGGCTTGTGCTTCCTTGTCTGCAGGAAACTTTGGGAACCATCCTGTGCCTTGCTGCGGGCTCTGGATCCAGCTGTTTCAGCAGGGCTCTTGGCACTCATTCCCTGTAGCGGTGATGGAATAAGGGCCATGATGGTGCCATTGGTTGTGTGATGGCACTGAGGTGAGAGATGACAGAGAATGGTCTGCTAGGGACCTTCAGTGAATCTTCACTGTGGCGAGGAGGGCTCGTAGTTGTGCTATGGCCTTGGGAAATTTGTCCCCAAGGCCTGAAAGCAGCAGGACTGCGACAGCCTACATAGTGCCCAGAGGGGCTTGTAGTCTGTGTAGTGAGTCCTTGTCCGCTGCAGCCTGGCTCTGGGGTGGCACTGGGCTCTCCAGCATCTCAATGGGCTGACCTGCAGAGCACTTTGCATGAAACAGGGCCACAGGATGGCAGTTCTGGGTCAGGCTGAGGGGCCATCTCGCCCACCTCTACCAGCAGCCAAGGGCAGACACCCAGGAAAGCACCTCCAAACAGGGCAACCATGTTGTGCTGCCTCTGCAGGGTGCTCTCCTGGCCTCCAGCTGTCTGTGGCTTTGGGTCTTCCCAACCCAGATGTGGTGTCAATGCATTTGTGAGCCCTACAGCAATTCTTTTTTTGTTTGTTTGTTTGTTTTTGGGAGGGGTTGCTTTGGGTGTTTTTTGGTTTTTTTGGAAGGGATGGGTCCTCCACTGCTTTTTGAATCCACACAAACTTTTGAGCATCTGCAGTGTCCCGTGGCAAGGAGTTGTGCAGATGAACTGCGTGGTGTGCAAAAAGCCACCGCACGCTCACTCTGAACACACCACCTCTGACCATCACTTGGCCGAAGGTGACAACCAGACACCAACCACTTGTGTGCATCTGTGCCCTTGGCCACAGCTTAGGCTTCCTTTGGAGACCAGGAGGTCATGGGGGAAAGGCCTGAAGAACAACACACTTGTCAGGTCCTGGGCAGCGATGAAGGGAGTGAGAATTGCCTTTTTTCACCCCAACTGCTTTGCTGCTCCCTCTCTCAGGTCCTCAACAAATGAGCTGGCCGTACTCATCTCCCGCATGCAGACAAACGCTGACCAGGTGGAGAAGGACATCCTGGAGACACAGTCCAGACTCAAGCAGGTGAGTTGTGGCAGAGAGTGGTGGGAAGGTGAAAAGCTTTGCCTAGAAATGCAGGTGGGTGGGAAGGTTGAACGGCTTTGCCTGGAAATGCAGTGTCTAGGATAACAGGTCAGGTGTCTGCTCTGTGCATCCTGCTGGTGCAGGTTTGGGGGCTGACTCGAGGCTGGGGAGGACCAGAGCACCCTGCGGAGCCTCCCAGCCCCTGGGGTAGCATACTGAGGCCTCCCAAATTCTAGCCTCTGTGCCTTCTGCTCAGTGCCTCATGCTTCCCACAGCCAAGGCTGCCTCACCTCCAGCCCCACAGCCCTGTGCCTCCCAGCAACACCAGAGGCGGGCAGCCAGCCTGACCCACGCTGGTCCCCTGGGCAGGAGAGATTCCCAAGCAGGCAGCTTGGCTGAGCGTATGCTCCCCAGCTGCACCCTGGCACCAGGGTTCCTCTGTGGTCAGTGTGTTGAGCATCGAGACCCTCTGTGTTGGCCAAGAAGAATGTTGTGAGGTCTGTGTGGTCCAACCAGGCTTATTTCTCTGTCTTCCCTGGTCTCCAGGATGCCAGCAATCACCAGAAGAACAAGGCCTTTGAGTTCCAGCAGGAGAATGCCAGGAACCTGAAGGAAGCGGAGACCCTGCTGAAGGACCTCTTTCTGGACGTGGACCGTGCCAAGCGGCTGAAACACCCTCAGGCTCCTGAGATAGAGAAAGAGTGAGTACAGCTGGGGGAACCGGTGTGATGGGGACACCGAGCAATTGGGAACCCTCCTAGGATCTAGGCTGAGCTGCAGTTGTTGCCATGGGAGGTAGACTTTCACCCTTCTTCCCATAGACTTTAGCCTTAAAATCAGGATTTCTGCCAATACGTTGTAAAGACAGTGGTGTGCAGGGTAGCTGCCAGGGTGACCACCCAAGAGTCCCCAGCTGTATTTGGGAGCTCTTGTAAAAGGTACCAGAAAAATGCAGACCTAAAATGTAGCCCCACTCTCAGAGCAAACCCCCCTTTCCTCTGCCTTTCCTAAAGTGAATGCCTTTTGTTCAGGCAAGCAATTGGGTGTTCAGATGGGAGAAGAGCTTCAGTTGGTCCTCTGGTGCTTTGCTGCCCTTTGCTCTCCAGCCTTTGCAGGTGGAAATGAGGAGGCAAGAGTTGTTTTCTAGCTGGGAAGGGATAGTCCTGATCTCCCTGCAGCTTCCTCTTGGGTTGTAATTCCTGAGACATCCCTGGAGATGGAGAGAACCAGGACAAGTGCCTCCACTGCTGAAGGCGGCCATGTCACAAAGGGACAACAAAGTAGCCTGGGTCTTACGGGTGAAATCTAGGCTCTACAAACCCCTCCATGGTTCTTCCTCCTTGCAAATTGACACAGAGACATGTGCCTTTTCTCCTTGGCAGCATCCAGCAGCTCCACGACCGTGTGACACAGCTGTGTGCAGAGTACCGGGCCCTCTACGAACAACTGAACATCCCTGACGTGGGGCCCAGGGTAGACTGGGCCAGAATCTTGGACCAAAAAATGGTAAGAGCAGCTGGTTTTAGATGTATCTCCCAATTCCTACAAGTCCAGATAATGTTCGCTATTGCCTGTAGTGATGGCTACAGTGATGGCTCTGCCGGCCATCGTGTGGTCAGCATCATGCAGGAACATTGGGGGTGGTGGAAGTAACTCAGTTGCTCTGAGCAGGAGAAGGACTCTCCTCCCACCTCTTAAAACCCTCTGGAAGACCCTCTTGATAGACCCCTTCAGATTAAGAGCTACCGGAAGGGTGATCAAATAGAGATGCCTTGCTGTGGGATGAAAGGATGGAGAAGGTGATGTCTTCAAGGACATTACAGCCCTACGTCCCAGGGTTTCATGCTGCAGGGTCTTGGGTATGTGTAGTGCCCAGTTTGGAGTCAACTTGGATTCCCTTGAAGGTTGGATGGTAACTACACCCATCCACTGCATGGCACCGTGGGAAGGGTGGCTAGTTCAGATAAGGGTGGTATACCAGGGTTTTATGTCCTGGTTATCTTTGCCCTTGTGTATGGCTGGTAAATCATGGTAAACAACAACGAAATCCCTTCCCTTCCTTCTGGACTGGTGTCAGACACCAGATCTTTTCATGCCCTGCCACCACTCATTGGGGTTTTTCCCTGAAATGAAGTCTTTTCTTTAGTCTCTGCCTAACTCCTTTTGCACAGAAACAAGTCAATGCGGGACAGTATGGCCCTGGCATGTCAGAGCTGGAAAAGCAAATAGCGGAGCACAACATCCTCCAGAAAGAGATTGAAGCCTATGGCCTCCAGATCAAGAATCTCCGTTCTGGGGTAAGGCACCCTCCATCCCCTCCTTGTTCCCATCTGCTCTGCTCAGGACCCTGTGGGCTCTGCTCGCTGTCTGTCCATGTGTCCCATCCTCTTCTCCGCACGGTGAATATCCACCCTCGTTCTGCAGAGGGCACGGGGAGACCTGACCTTGGAGAGAGAAAGCCGTACAGGGTCCAGGGAGGTGGTTCCTGGAAGGTTTCTAAAGCACCTTCCATAAATCAGCTCATCAGCATCTACTACATGTTTTGGTAACGGCTTTTTTCTCTCTTTTTTTTTTTTTTTCTCCCCTTGGTCTTGTCCATGTTGTAACCCAGGATGTGGCAGATTTAAAGAGTCAGTACAAGGACTTGCTGGTAAGCTTCTCGGTGGTTTTCTGGGCAGATGGGGTCATGCAGCAAAGTAACACCTTCCCTGACGGACAGGGAACGGCCAGCTCAGGGCAGGAGCTACCTCTGGTCTTGCACAGTGAAGCTGTGTCCCTCATTTTCTTACCCCATTTCCTTCCCACCTTAGAACAGGTGTTAATTGAGAGCACGCTCTCTGCCCTCAAGGGAATGCTATGGGCGAGATCTGTGACTCTCCTCTTCATGGATCATTGATCTGGAGTTGCACGTGTGTCCGTGAGTGCAGGGTTACGGATGTGAGAGCAGGAAACCCAGTCTCAGCCCACGGGCTGTTCCAAATCAGGATTGCAATTGTTGAAGCTTGCACTGATCCCTAACGAGAGCTCCAGAGAGGAAACGAGCAGCTGGAGCAAAGGAGGTGGCCAGGAGGAAGGTCCTGGGTTTAGCCAGCTGGGCCCGTAAAGGTTAATGCCAAGGAATGGCATTTGTGAGAAATATAGCAGAGTTGGGCCAGCTCTCCGGCTGCCCGAGGCATCAGCCCACACCTGAGATTCTGGTTAGACAAACATATCCGGTCTGTGAAGGAGGGAAAGGGAAAGGCAGCCCCATCAGATAAGAGCAAGCGGCGGCAGATGCCTTACCAAGGTCTCTGGGAATCTCCTGGAGGATGCTCAGGGGGCTGGAGCACCTCTCCCATGAGGACAGGCTGAGAGAGTTGGGGTTGTTCAGCCTGGAGAAGGCTCCTGGGAGACCTCATTGCAGCCCTCTAGTACCCAAAGGGGACTCACAAGAAAGATGGGGACAAACATTTTAGCAGGGCTTGTTGCGATAGGATGCGGGGTACAGTTCTAAGCTCAAAGAGGGTGGATTTAGACTGGATATAAGGAAGTGGTTTATGCTGAGAGTGGCGAAACACTGGCCCAGGTTGCCCAGAAATGTGGTACGTGCCCCATCCCTGGAAACATTCCAGGCCAAGTTGGACGGAGCTCTGAGCAACCTGATCTAGTTGAAGATGTCCCTGCTCCTGGCAAGGGACAGTTGGACTAGATGGCCTTTAAAGGTCCCTTCCAACCCAAACTAGTCTATGATTCTATGTGTAACACAAGTGGGGTCCTGGGCAGGAGGAGGAGGGGTAAAGGGCTCCTCAACCTGAGCACTAAAGCTGTCTCTCTCCTGTGTGTGTGGGCAGAAAGCCTCCATCTGGCGAGGACAGAGCATGGGAAGCCTCTACCACCACCTCCAGGGCTGCACCAAGGAGCTGGGCTACCTGACAGACCAGCAGACCAGGATCCTGAAGCAGGACTGGAGTGACCAAATGATGGACGTCCAGAGCGTGCGTCGGGAGTATGAGGTGAGCTCTTGGGGATGGTGGCACATCCGGCCATTGGTGCAGGAGATTTGCAGGGTGGAACCCAGCCTCCTACACATCCACCACCAGCCCTGAGCCTGGTGCTTTCCCAGGGCAGCCTGGAAGCGCCAGGCACAGAAACAGAGGTGGAAGAGATGCTCTGGGTCCATGCTGGAGTTAAGGATAAGCCACTCTGTGTGTCCCCTCCTGTCCCCTGAGCTGGCACATGGGATGGTATATTACAGAGCTGTCAGTGAGGCTCAGAGGGGAAGGAAGGGCTCAGCGTCCTGTCAGCCTCAACATCCAAAGCACAACACCCGGTGACTGCTGTGTGCTGGGACCAGGAAGAAGAGAGGGATAATTGCTTAGGAAAATGCTCTTTGAACAAACACCCTGATGCTTTCTGAGGCCCAAGCGTGTCTAATTTGTTTTAGCTTTGCCTAGCCCATTCCTTTTTTAAAAACAAACATGTCCATGCTTTGGGAGCCTTTTCTCTGCTATGCGGGGTTTGGTGCCCTAGGAGACCACTCTCTGCTCCCACTGTCATGAAGTTTCTCTTCCCCTTCAGGACTTCAAGTCCAATGAGCTTCTCAACCAGGAGGAGTTTGTGAACCATCTTCAGGACGATGGGGATAGGATGATTGAGCTGAAGCACCCAGCTGTCAAACCTATCCAGGTAGGGAAAGAGGGTCTCCTCCCACACCCTATAAGAGAATGAGAATGCTTTCCATAATCTGTGCATCAAATAATGCCAGGAGATTGGTCGGAAGAGACCTCTTCACCGCTTCTGCAGAGCTGCTGTGTTCTCTTTCCTCACACACCCCACCAACTGTACTGCAGCATCTTTCTGCCTGCTGCAGCCCTATGGGGAGGCTCTTGGGGGTCTTCACCCCTTCAGAAGATAGTGGCTAAGATCTGTGTGCTGGGACCAGCGCCCGGTCTGGTGCTCAGACAGGAGGTCAATGCAGTCATGTTCATACTGCTGTGAAACTCCAGTTATGACAGGACATGACCTCTCCCAGCTGAAACCAGCTCCAAGGTTGTATTTCTAAACCTGCAGATGCAGTGGCAAGCCAAGGTGGGCTCACAGCCACCCATGCCACCAGAGCTGAGGCCCCTTGAGAAATAGCGACTGGTCTGTATGAACCAGGTCCTTGTGGAGCAGCACACTTGCTCAGGCTCAGCATCAGGCAATTCCTGGACATAGCTTTGCCTCTGCTGAAGGGTAAAGTGGTCTTTACCCTTCCTCTGATCTCTAGGACTTCTGGGGAAAGGGGAGTAGTGGTGGGGGAGGTAGGACTAGCTGGAGCCCGCTGCATCATGCTCTGTCCCACCACAGGCTCACCAGGAAGCCTTGAAGAACGAGTGGCAGAATTTCCTCAATCTCTGCATTTGCCAGGAGAGTCAACTGAAAAGCGTGGAGACCTATAAGAAGGTAAAAAAGCAACGAGGAGAGCACGTGCCATGGGGCTGCAGGGTCAGGCTGGAGTGGGCAAGCTGGGTTCTGGAAACAGAGGCAGCAAAGGGGTAGGGATGGGAGATTTTGGGTATTTTCAGGGTATTTTGGGGAAACACCTCACAAAACACAGTTCTTTAGTGCTGCAGTGAAGGACTGGATTTCAGCTCATCTGATCAGCCCTGTTGCCGGGACCAGTTGGTCAGAGTGCCAGCTTGGAGAAGAGGGGCAGGGGAGGGTTTGCTCGCTGTCATTGCCTGCTGCTTGTCTCTTGATTGGGATTACTTGCCTGTGGCTCAGGAAGTGGAGGGTCCTTGTCCAAGCACATGCTCTGAGGGTGGTCTGTAGAGTTTTGTGAGCCCCCAACAGGTTGTGGGAGAGACAGTGGGAACCGAGAGACCTCACTGAACCTGGAAACAGTAATGTCTTCATATCCCTGACTGTTTTCCTACCCACACCTCCAGTTCCAGGATGATGCTGAGGCTGTGAGCCGCTCTCTGAAGAAGATGAACTCTGACCTGGACACCAAATACAGCAAGTTTAACAAAGACAGCCCTGGGGTGGTATCAGATCTTCTGCTTCAGCTGGAGGTGAGGTCTTCAGGGCTGGTGGCACTGCCAGACCTAAGGGGCAGATCAAACATTACAACATTCCCTGTAAATAACAGTGGGGAAAGGGAAGAGGTGGGTAAATAACCCGACCAGAGGAGCTCATCCTGGATCTGTGCTAGGGAGGGAGAAGCTCATGGCAATACTGTGCTCTGGATGCTGAGTCCCTCTAGCCCCAGAATGTCCATGCTGCAGGGTAGCGACCCCTGGGAAGGCACTGGTCCCCATCAGTGACACACAGCCAGGCCCCAGGTCACCACCAGAGTAAAGGAGAAGCTGCACGTTGTCCTAAACATGAGACACTTGGATCAGGGAGCCTGCAGAGAGTGTGAGCTGCTGACATCCAAGCAGCGGGGAAAGGTCCTCCCATCTCCTCAGCGCTCTCATGAGCCAAGGGCGAGGGAGGGAATAAAGAAATCTGACCTCAGGGGCAAGATGCAGATAGGAAGGAACGTTTGCCCGGGAGAGAGGGAGGGGACACGTTCAACGTGGTATCTTTCCATGCATGCAACACATTTTTATCCCAAGAGGTGCTGAGGTCTCGGTACCTTCTGACACTGGAATGTGGCCACCTCTTGGCAGGTGTCTGCTTCTCTTCCGAGAAGAAAAACTTCTCCAGGAGATTTAATATGACAGTGTGGGATCACCTAATGATAACTCAGGGTGTGCCTTCAAGGGCAGATCTGCTGTGAGTGAAGGAAACTGAGGAGAGCGTTAACAATGAAAAGGGGAGGAAGGGACATGGGGAGGTCAAGAACGGAGATACTTCTGACTCCACCCCAGCAGTGACCACACAAGGATGGACAATTGGCCCCAGTGTACCCACTGTAGTGTGACACCCTCCCTACCTTCCTTCTCATCCAAGTCTGGTCACAACCACTGTCCTCCCTGTTGTGTCTAGAACGAAGAGAAGGTGGTGAAGCAGGCAGAGAAGAGCATCGCTGACCTGAAGAAAAGGAGCAAAGAGATCAGCCCACTGAAACTGCGCAGGACATGTCCCTCTCAGACCCTCACCTTGGACACCCTCTGTGACTGGGATGCTGGAGAGGTGAGGGTTTGACTAGCAGTACCCTCAGAAGAGACAGGCAACTGGGTTCTTCTTTGGTTGCTCCAGATCTTGGCTCCGTGGTGGGAGGAACCAGCCTAGTGCCAGAAAGCTAAGCTTTTCACTGGGTTTTGTGTCGTTGTCCCAGGTGCAGCTGACCAGAGGTGACAAGTACACTCTGAAGGACAACAGCAACCCGGAGATGTGGGTGGTGCAGAGCAGCACCGGTGTGGTCCAGGAGGCACCTTCCGCTTGCTTCTCCATCCCTCCACCAGATCCTGAGTCCATAGAAAGGGTCAATAGGTGAGTCTGCAGTGGAGAGCCTGACCCAGAGAGATGATGTCCCTGGAGAGGGATTGTTCCCTGCACCCAACTATCATGTCCAGGTTCCTGCCATTCCTCGACAGCCCTGCACACTGTACAGACCTTGCTGTCAAAGAGTTTTCTGGCAGTCAGGCTTGATTTCCTCACCCAAACATGTGACTGGCATAGGTTTGACTAAATTAATTGCAGAATCAGTCTGGAGCTTGGGACTTGCCAAACAGGACGGAGTTATCTGTGCTATCTCCTCTCAGCCAGCCCCAGCTGGAGACTGGGAAATGTTCCTTGAACCACTGTGTAGTCTACTACTGCCTGGTGGCTCATTCAGCTTTTTGTGGTTCCCACAGGATGGGGCGGTGGTGCAGGGAGCCTTGGCATTACTTTTTTTAATCCTGTCCCCGGGTACTTGGATGAATCAGTGCTGCTCGAGTGCTGGGGAAAAGCCCACATCCAGGGTTACTTGAACATGTCCATGATGGGAGTTTGATTCCCCCATCGTGATTACTTCATTGTGTTGCTCTTCAGTGCGTATCCCTCTTCACGCATCCCAGATTACTGAATCCTTTGGATTTATGGGGTTTGTGTGTGTTTTAAAGCAGAAAAGAAAAAGTTTGCAATGTCCTCCTGGATAACAGCTCTGCAGGTGTTGCCTGGAAAACTCTCGCTCTTTTCAGGCTGTGTCTGAGAGCTTGTTTCATTTCCCAGTGTTTGTTTCCCTTCCTACACACAAAATATTTGTCTTTGTTTTATTTCCCAGCCTGTTCCACCATTCAGTCCCTCTGCAGAGGGACAGCCCTGGTCTGAGAACAGCCAGGCAAGCTGGGACGTGCTGGTTTTAGCTCAGGTGCTTACCTGGAGCGGGGATGTGAACTAGCCTGGTCCTCCAAAGGCCCCTTCTCCTGGTTCCATCAGTCTTTTCTCACAGAGAGATTTTTTTTTGGTCCTTCCAGCTCCTGCTGATCCAAGCTCTAGTTTCATTAGAAGGGAACCATCCTTATAAATGAGACTTGGTGTATCCAGGGCTGCAGCCACAGAAGCAGCCCCTTGTACTCACTTCCTATGAAGTGCTACAATGCTAGGAAATAAATTTCTAGCTTTCTTAGCATCTGGCCGAGAGCTGGGAAACACTGGCTCCATTGGGAGAAACCAGCTGCTGCAACCAACTGGCTGCTCTTGCTGCTGTGCCCTTTCCTAAGGGACATCTCTGAGCTGCAACAGGCTGGAGGCTCCCAGACTGCTCCTACCTTTGGGGACACTTTCCCCTGCCTTTGGGGACACCTTCCCCAGCAGAGGTACGAAGCTGCTGCTGGGCTGGGCTTTGTGGAGGCTCTCTCAGCACAGCAGTTTTCCATCCTTCTGGCTGACGATGCTGCTCTCTGCTCACAGGCTGGAAGGGGAACTGAACACGGTGAAGCAGAAGCGAGCAGCGGTTCAGAGCACCCTGAGATGCAGCCACAAGGAGCAGATTCAGCCCAGCCAGCAGGGTACGTCAGCTGGTTAGCCAAGCCCCCTCCAAAGCAAGCCCATGCACCTCCCCTGAAGAGCTCCCAGACCTGGCTGGAAGCAGAGCATCCCACCTGGGCAGGTGGAGGTACCTGCGGGTCAGCATGAGGGTGCCTTCTGCTCTATGGAAAAGAGCAGCCGATGGGATAATCAAAGAGTCATAGAATGGTTAGAGCTGGAGACACTGGCCCAGGTTGCCCAGAGAAGTTGTGGCTGCCCCATCCCTGGAGGGGTTCAAGGCCAGGCTGGATGGGGCTTGGAGGGCCTGGATGATCTTTAAGGTCCCTTCCAACTCTGACCATTCTGTGATCCTATGTGATGCAGCAGCAGGGGAGGGTGTCAGGCCCCACAGCTGGAGTCAAAGTGTGTTTTACACTTAGGTATATCTGGCCCTGCTCTCTGAAGTACCCCCAAGCTTTTTGTTGGATTGAGGGGTGCCGAAATGCCAGTGCTGCCACTTGGAGATGATAAATCTGCCACTTTGGATGGAGCCCAGCCGTGTGCTGGGAGATTGTGGGGAGAGCAGTGTTTTACGGCCGCTCTTCCCTCGCTCATGGTGTTTCCCTGTTGTAAAGACCTCGCGCCAGTTCCCGTTTGGGGTTTGTGGTGACCCAAAGCTTTAACAGCCCAAAGGCTGTTTGGTGGCTTGTGTGATAAGTTTGTGGTTTGTCTAATGGGCAGCTCCTGCCCATGCTTTGCTTGGTGGTTCCCACGAGGACAACCCTCTCTGCGGCTTCTGAGCTCCCGTCTTCCCTGACTCTTCCTTTCCTTAACTCCTTCCCCTTCTCTTTTTCCAGCTTGATAGACAGAAGAGGATTTATCCAGCCAGATGTCGGGACCCCCTCCAGTCCTAAGAGTGAAATCCCTTCCTTTGGAGCCAAAGCTGACACCAGCATGGTAGGAGGCATCCCTTAGCAGTGCTGTGATGTAGCCCAGTGCCTGCTGTGCCTGCACCTCGCTCCAGCCAGTACCTTCCCCTAATGCCATCTCCCCAGCCTCAGGCGGGACAGCCCTGTGATGCAGAGCTGCCAAAGACTCACTCGAGCCATACGTTGCCTTTTTTTTTCTATTTTTTTTTTAAATTTTATTTATTTTTTTGTTTATTTGTTTCACTGTGATGTGGCCTGTCTGGACTTTGGACTGATAGAGCCCAACAGCACGCGAGAGCCACAGACTCGTGCAGAAAGCGGGGAGTTCCTGTCGCATCTGGGAAGCGAAAGGGTCTGGGGAGCCACCAGAGCTCTGAGCCCAGAGCATCTGCTCCAAGGGTTTCGCTGTGTTTCCTGCTGGGAATACTGAGGTGGGAGGTGGGGACTGGTTTCTGCTCTGAGCTGGGCTGTCACACCTCGTCTCCTGGGCTGGCGGAGGCGTACGTTCCCTCTGGCTGTCCCTGTCACCTCCATGATCACGTCCCATTCCCCTGTGCCGACCTGGAAGGGCTGTTGTGTCCCTAAATGGCTGGGTTGTTGTCACCTTGGCCGCCGCTGGAGCGGCTTTTCTTTTCCAGAAGCTGCTGTGCCTTGGTAAGTTGGGGCTGTTCAGCTGGGAGGGCTCTGGCTCCCAGCAGACGTGGCAGCTTGTCCCAGCTGCTGTTGGTCCTATTTTCTGGCTGGTCACTGGGAGGGTGCTGGAAACCTCTTTGTGTTTTGGCCCTGCCAGTCGGTAAGAGAAGGTTTTGCAGCAAGGATACAAATTAGGATGACCCTCCTTTTAATGGGGAAGAAGAAACACTCAGTGTCCTGTGGCTCTCATCGTGAGATGCTGTTTGGCCAGGCTATGGTTGTAAGATTCGGGAACCTTTGCTGTGCCAGGAAAGCTTGGTTGTGTCCCATCTCCAGGAGACCAAAAGGCAACAGGAAATCCCCAGGTGGAGTTTCCCAGAGGAAGCAGTTGGTGAGTGCTGCTCTCTGATAACCTCACGGTGTGCTCCTGGGTTGGGTTTCTGGCCAGCAGACAAGAGCAGGGCTGTCCCCAAGCACCTCCGGAGTGATTCCCATGTGCCTGGATGCATCCTCGAGCATCACTCTGTGCCCTCAGAGGCACGGGAGAGCCAGACTGACACTGGGGTGTGCACAGAGGAGAGTCACAGACCTTGTTAGCAATACTTGAATCATGTTATTAAAAGCTGCTGGATATTTTTGCACAATTTGTAGATATTTTTTTATGTTTTATTTTCTATGTAGAGTGGTTTTATATTCGGTGCAGGTAGCGTTGTGCATGTTAGCACCAGGGCAGAGGCTTGCAGCGTTTCGTGTCGAGCTCCCTGGGGAGGTTTTACCTGGATCAGACACGTGTATTTTAACCTCAGGCAGAGGCAGCACATTTTTTGGGGAGGGGGCAGCCCGTCCCCCGTCAGCTCACCAGCCTTGTGCTTTGCACACTGAGTGATGGTGCCAGCCACAAGGTTCCCCTGGCCTCACGTGGCTGGGAGGTGACTAGCACAGGGCTAGTGCTTGTTTGCTGTGGCCACCAGCTCTATCTTCCCCTCCGCAAGGAGCCGAAGTGGGAGCAGGGCAGCAGTGGCTGCTGAATTCCTCCTGGATCCTGGCAGGTGGCCCTTGCTTCGTGCCATCTCTTTAGCACGTTGCCCGTGGTGCATCCGGAGAGGCCACCCTGCCCTTCCCTCCCTGCTTCTCCTGCAGGGATGTCCCCAGAGGGGCTTGTCCCTGCCTTGGAGGAGCCTCGGGGCAGGCGTGGGGATGAGCTGTGCCGAGAGGGACTGGTGCTGGGGAGTGAGGAGCAGTATGGGGGGGTGTTATCAGGGGCCAAACTCCTTCCTGTTTTTATTTAAAGCAGTTTCCTTTGTTACTCAACATAATAAAATTATATTTTTAAAGAGTTAATTGCTTGGATTATTATTTTACTCCGTTAAGACAGAAGAGGGCAGGTGTCTCAGCGTTTAATGTGGCAGTTGGACTTTTTATTAGGCCCAGGACTTACCTGGAAGCTCTTAAAACCTCCTGCAGGATGGGGCTACGAGGGATGCTCGGAGCAATTGGTGCTGCCGTGACTTTTGCCAGTGGAAAGGGATTTTCCTGTCCCCTGTCCTCAGGCTGGGCAGGGTCTCGCCCACTTGCTGGTCCCCTTCCTGCAGAAGCCTCAGTCACCTCAGCATCCTTTCCCCACTCGCCTCGCTCGGCCCAGGGCTGTGCCAGGATCCGTGGTCCCCGTGTCTAACCCAGCACCGGTGGTGGGTACTGAGGTGCGTAATCTCTGGTGTCTTCCCCAGGAGGATGCCTGCCAGGATTTTGCCATTTCCTGCACAGCCTGACGGGATTTGCCCCCTCCTGGGACGTTAGCCCTGCTTTCTGAGGGTTAGCCGGTAAGGAAGCGCTTCCTTCTTCCCCACCATCCACTCGAGCCACCCATCTCATCTCCCGCTGCATGACCAGCCTCTGTCCACGGAGCCCATCATCCAACATCTGTGTGCCCTGTGTCCCATCCATCCCACCAGCATCCCACCGGCGCGAGGTGCTGTCAGCCCTGGGTCTCGGTGCGGGGCTTCGTGGCGGAGGGGTTGCCCACAGCCTTGGTGGTGAGAAGAGAGGGATGGTTTCCCCCAGCTTTGTGTTGGGGTTTGGCGCGAGATGGAGCTTCCCAGCCCCTGTGATGGTGCATGGAAAACCGGGTGGCTCCAGGCAGAGGGTTTGTGAAGCCCAGGGCTTGCTGGATGGCAACGCCGTCGTGACGGTTCGTGCTCGGAGCTGCCATGAGGAAGCCCCCAGCTGATGCAGAGATTTAGTGTTTGGAGCGAGCAGTGGCTCAGAGAGAGGAGTGGGAGCCTGGGATGGATTTCTAATCCCAGCTCTGACCCGCTCTGCCGTTCAGATAATCCCTCTCCTCCCTCCCGCTCTATTTTTCACACCAAGTTCTTCCATGAGCAGGGTAAGTTCCTTCCACAGCACGTTGCAATGAAGTCCTGCTTCACCTGTGGGCTGTGGAACTGCCCCTTTCCCTCCCTCCAGCACCCCACGGGCTCCTGCCTGCTCGAACCTCGGTGGGAGTGATGGATGAAGGCTTCCAGCTCTCTCCTCCATCCCAGACTGTCTCCCCCTTCCTGCCACCGAGCCTGGGTGCTCCCTGCTGTCTCTCACTTGTGTATTTCTGGCACTAATTCTCTCTTTCTCTTCTTTCCCTCTCCTCTCCCTCCCTCCCTCTGCCTTGACCCAATATCAAGAGCCCTGGTGGCCCGCAGCCCTCTGCCCCTTGTGGAGCATCCTGCCCGGAGCCAAGACACCGTGGGCAGCCCCCAGGAACTACAGCCATGACCACCACCAGTGCCTCCGCTCGCCGGGGCTGCGCCTTCCTCCCTCCCACCATGAGAGAGGGGTGGGGGAAAGCGGCCGTGCACAAGGAAAAGCTTTTCCAACCCCTCTCCGGGAGCCGGGATGGCCGTCCCGCGGGTTCAGAGCTCAAAGCCATACCCCCATCCCCCTCCCGAGTGCAATAACTGGAGTTCCTGCTCTCTCCTGCTGCTGGATGGACTCGAGCAACCGAGCCACCGTGGCTCCCCGTGACCACCAGCCTTACCCCCGGTGACGGTGTCTCCCCTGGAAAATAGCAATGGGACTTCCAACGGGCTGGCACAACGAGCCGGCTTCATGCCAGCGCGTTTACATCCAGGGGTATCACCCACCCAACCCCACCAGCCGTGTCCCTGTGCCGCAGGACTCTCTCCCTGTGGACAGGAGTTAGTCCCCTGGTCGTGATTTATCCTTGCAACCTCCTTCCTGGCCCCTTCTCCCCATCCTAGCGTGGCTCTAGTTTTAGGAAAAGGGGTTGAAACCCCCCAGGACCTTGACCAGCCCCTTACAGCCACTGCGGCCAGGCTTGGAGGGGGGGGGACAGATCTGACACACCCCAGCCCAGCACCATTCACCATCTAGTTCTGCCTTTTACTTTTGTAAGAAATAAAAGTTTCTCCTATTTACTGTACTCCAGCCTCTGGCTGCTGCTCTGCCGGCGGAAGGAGGGAGCTGCTCCCTGCAGCTCGTGCCCGGGCACGTCGGTGCCGCACGGGGCTGGGGGCCAAGGAGGGCTGCACCCCTCTGCCGTCAGCCGCGCCGGCCACGGGGCAGGGAGCCAGGAGCTCCCTAAAACTCAGCTGTGGCACCAGCCGTGGCCTTGAGGCAAGTCCCAGCTTTCTACAGCTCCGCACCCTCCTGTAGAGGGGCTGGGGAAGGAGCGATGGGCAGCGTCTGCAGGACCTGGGAGGCAGAAGAATTTGGCAAAATTTGTCCCCCCACTCCCATGCCGGTGGCTTCCCTGCAGCCTGGGGAGCGTCAGGGCTGGATGGGTGAGGATGGGGTGGCCGGGTGGGCTGTCAGCATCCTTCCTCTGCTCTGCACTCATGAGACCCCACCTGGAATACTGTGTCCAGCTTTGGAGTCCTCAACACAGGAAGGACATGGACCTGT
>JAOXNH010000003.1:30304335-30324096 GCA_028566575.1 Bartramia longicauda
GCCACAGCTTCTCTGGGCAACCTGGGCCAGGCTCTCACCACCCTCACAGCAAAGAATTTCTTCCCCAGATCTCATCTAAATCTCCCTCTTCCCGTTTGAAGCCATTACCCTTCGTCCTGTCACCGCATACCTTTGTAAAACATCCCTCTCCAGCTGTCTTGTAGCCCCCAGGCACTGCACAGTTATTCACAGTGGTAAGGAGGGCTTTTCTGGCTGGGGCATCCCCTGGTGCAAACCTGGAAGTGTCTTTTTTTTCCCCTGCAGAAGATGAAGCGGGACCTGGTGGCCCAAGAGGACTGCGTGCTGAAGCTGAACCGGGCACTCAAGGATGCCGAGCACTGCTGCAGCGCTGTGCAGAACAACTTCCAGGAGTACTGCCCTGACCTGCCCCGGCAGAAGCGGGAGGTCCAGCTCCTCAATGATCGCTACCACGCTGTTGCGGACCAGCTGGATCAGCGGTGAGGAGCTATGGCATCATTTCTGCTCCTCTTAGCTAACATGGACCAGCGTTAGTCAGAGTCCAAAGAGTGTCTTCTTCATTGCAGGACCCTGATCCTGACCACTCTGCTGTAATACTGGGGACCAGGTCTGTCCTGCTGTGCACTTGCCACCTTCCTATGCCCAGCAGAGGCTTTGAGCTTCCAGACCACTGGGAGAAGGTGGTCTTAAGTAGCTGATGTTGGCCTCTGCCCAACCCAGTGACCCAACCCAGAGAGATCTGGATGCTTAATGCTTCTCACAGGCATTGCTGATGGTTGCCAGCCTTTTTCCTTCTCTCATCTCCCAGGCTGTGTTCAGGCTGTGGTAGCAAACCTGATGGGCAGAGAGTTGTGCTCCCCACTCAGGGACCAGTTGTCACCCTCTTGTTTTTGTTATCTCAGTGTTTGTCGCAGTGACATTCTCACCACAGTGTCTTTTTGGGAATTTGCACGTGAACCTTTGCCCTTCCCCTTAATGTTCCTGTTCACCTTCGTGCTGTGCAGAGAGAAGACCCTCAGAAATATCAGTCTCACCTACCAGCAATTCCAAAACTCCAATGAGAACCTGATGTTCTGGATGAACAACCTCCCGAAGCACCAAGTGAAGACCACTGATGGGCCAAGCCAGATCAACTACAAGCTGCAGGCGCAGAAGGTGAGTTCCAGGGCAAGCCTCGTGACACGTAAAGTTACAGGGATGGGGGAATTTGCTTGTGAACACTATGCAAAGTAGTACCAACCAGGTGCTGGTTGTGTGCTTCACCCACCACACTGAATGAACTAGAACAAAGAAAATGATGGATTACAGCCCACAGATAACGTATCTTACCCTGCTGCATTCACTACAGCGCTGGTGTCCTCATCTATGGCAGTCACCCCTAGGGTGATATTCTCTCCATGGAGAGGACACAGCCAGATCCTGAAAGATTGCACCTTGTGCTGAGATGTTGCATCTGGGCCCTGCATCTTTCTCTCCTTGAGCAGATCCTAAGCTGATGAACGTCTCTGTGTTGGATGGTATTTGTCTTATGATAAACCAGTGAGGCAGGTCCTGGCCTGGATTTAGAGATCCTCTAAAGCCCAGGAGGCTTTCCTAAATGTCCTCTTCTCACCTTTCCTTCAGTACCAGGCTGAGCTACCACTCTCGCCTGCAAGAATATTACTGGATTCCTGTATCTCAATCTGTCCTTAACATTGTGTGTCTCTCCTGCAGAGGCTGGTGGAGGAGATAGAAAGCAAGGAGCCTGAGAAGAATGCAGTGGTCAGACTGTCCCGGAACGTGCAGTCCACCCTCAATGTATGGCTGAGTTTTCCCACATAGCACTCCCTCAGTGTCTCATTTGAGAGATCCACAAATGATTCTTCTGTTTCTGCTCTGAACAGGACTATGAACTCCAAGCAGGCAAATACAGCTCTTCTCTGGACCCTTCCCTGACAGACTTTGCTGCAAAGAGGCTGCGTGTGACCCCCCTGCAAGAAAGCATCCAGGCCCAGGTAAAGTGTGAAGATGAAGGTGTGGACAGTGTTGTCTAGCTCCTCACCCAAGCCCCATGTGCTCTGCAAGGCATTAATCCACTCTTAGAGCCACAGCTGATCACAGTCCTCATCCCAAGGGACAAATGTCATCTGGGATCTCTTTGGCCATAGGGAAAAGCAGCACATGAGATCCAGAATTAAGGCTGTGTCTGGTACCTTTGGTTGAGGTTGCTGGTGATGCCTCCTTACCATATTGTGTGTGAAGATAAGACTTACAGAGAAGGTGTGTGGGCCTGCACAGGCACCCCTCGATGTAGGTGAATTTGGTGTTCTCCTCCAAACCCTTTTATTTACACTTTTTCTGCATTTGGGATCAACACGATGGTTGTAGATTGTTACTGTTTTGCCAGATCTCCCTTCTGATTTGGGTATGACTTGGTATTTTAACAGGTCTCTGTGTAGAAGCAGCTCTACTACCAGAAGAATCCAACACTTTTTCTAGGAGTGGGTTTAGAGGAGATATTCAAACTTTTGTCTTAGCCCTGCAGAAGCATGGCAAAGGGCGGGTCATTTTCCACCTTTCTGAGTATTACTGCTGAATGGTGTTTGTTGTGTTGTGTCACATTTTCTCCCAATTTGAGGACCTGTTTCAGTAGTGCATTAAAGACTGACTTCCATCTACCTGGGCAGAAGAGGTGAGCAGATCCTGGGGGCAGGACTGAGCCAGAGGTCCTGTGTGCTTTTCCCAGTTACACCCCAGTTCTCCTGCATCACCTTGGGCTGTTTGCCGCCTGCCATCCATGCGTGGCCCAAGGTGAATCTGGAAGTCCGGATTCTGTGTAGGCTAGCAGGCATCAACAGGCATTCAGACAAAGGGGACAGGATCTCCTACATGATTCCTTAGACTCCGTGTCTCTCTATAAAGTCAGATGTGAAGACACTAATCCCTGGAATAGCGCAGCACACCAAGTGCATTCAAGTGAAAGGAGGGGTGGGAGAGGGTACCATCCAACAGAGCTGTGTCAGGGTGAGGGGGACAAGGCTCTCACTGCTGTTTCTTTTTCAGGAAAATGATGTAACCAAGCTCTACATGGAGCTGTCAGCAGAAAACAAACAGCAGCTCAGCCGGCTGGAGTTTGCCAAGAAGATTGTTGAGAAGGTACCAGCTAACAGCTCATGGCGAGCTTGGGGTACTCTAGTTTGGGGGTTGAAATGATATTTCCAAAGCTGTTAGCAATAAGCTCAGCCTGGCATCCCCTCACCCCACCTGGAATCTCCACATCCAGGTGTGAGGAAGGACAGGAATAGAAACCCCTGTGAGAAAAAGACCACGAGTAACCACAGTTTCACTAACACTGATCTTAGGTTGTGACTTTCATCACCTTTGTGTGCCCTCAACTCTTTACTGAAGCTGTAGTTTATGCTAGGAAAAAAGATTAGGGCTCTTAAGTCCTGTTCTCAGCTGTGTCTAATCAATGTTCACAGACTGAGAATTTCAGATTCGTCTGTGGATGCGGCTGGAATTTAGTGCTCACAACCTTCTGGAAACACTTCAAAGCAATATGACTTTTACGCCTTTCTAGGGCTTGATTCACCTGTAGGAAAGGTCTCTGGTCTGGATGACTTCCAGTGTGCTCAGGAAGGACAAGAGATTAAACTGGGGCACTCCGTGATGCTACCATGAACCAGCTGTTTGAGGTGGTGGGAATGTGTCCATGTTTGTCATTTGCAAACAAGCTAATTTGGAGTCTCCCTAGGGACTCTGTATGAGTTCTGTCTCCTGCCATGCCTCGTCATGGAAAAGGGCTCTGCCCCAGATTCACGGAGTGACTTGATTTCCCTGCCTTTTCTTTTCTTTTTTTTTTTTAAATTCCTTTTTGGTTTTCCCTTGCAGAAGGAAGTGCATGAGGACATTGAAGCTGTACATGAGCAAACCCAGCAATCTGAAAACAAAGCCACAAGAAGCAGGGAATCTGAGGGGTTGAAATCGCAGCTGGAGGAGGAAAGGAGGAAAGTGGCCAGGATTGAAGAGGACCTGGAGGAACACAGAAACAAGTTGCTAATATTGAAGACTCAGAAGCCGATCGAAAGAGTGGAAGAAAAGGAGGTGATAGAATATTACAGAGACCCACAGGTGGAGAGCAACCTGTCTAAGATGGCACAGCAGATTGAAGAGGAAGGCAAAAAGAGGCAGAGCCTGCAAGAAAACATTGAAATGATGAGCCAGAAGCTTGCCCAGATGGAGAGCGAGAAGAAGACCGTTCCTGCCCAACTCCTCACCAAAGAGATCACAAAAATTGAGAAAGATCCAAGCCTGGATAGCCAAGCAGCCAGTCTTCGTCAGGAGATCAAACGTCTCCAGGAGGAAAGCTTGGCCGCTGCTTCCGAACTTGAGCAGCGTAAGAGAGAGCTGCACATGTTGGAGCAAAAGCAGCCCAACATCCGAGAGAAAGTGGTGGTGAAGGAGCTGATCAAACTGGAGAAAAACCCAGAAATGCTGAAGTCCGTTAGGACCCTGCAGCTACAAATTGATGAGGAATCCTTCAAGAGGAAGTCTGCAGAAGAAGCAATAGTGAAGGTGAAGAACAAGATTGAGGAGGTGGAAAGACTAATTGAGACAGCAGAACCCAAAATTATCGTTAAGGAGGTGAAGCAGGTAGAGCAGGACCCAGAGTTACTGCGAGAGTTTTCCAAGCTTAAAACTCTGATCGAAGAAGAGAGGAGCAAGAACTTGGTGCTCACAGGTGAGCTGGGAGAGCTGCAGAACCAGTACAGTATTGCAGAGAAGCAAAAACCAAGGGTAGAGGTTAAAGAGAGGGTCAATGAGATTTTCCTGGTGGATCCTGAAACGGAGCGGCAAATTGCACACCTGAAAAGGGAACTGCAGGAAGTTACTCTGAAAAGGACAAAGGTTGATAGTGAAGTAGAAGAGGCCTTAGCAGAGCTCAATGTCCTGAGGTCACAGAAACCAGTGGTGGAGCTGAAGGAGGTTATAGAGGAGGTGGTGAAACATGAGAAGAATCCAGAGATTCTTAGAGAAATTGACAGGCTGAAACAACAGCTCAATGAACTAGTGAACACCAATGGCAGGACCCAAGAGCAGCTCATTAGGCTGCAGGGTGAGAGGGATGAATGGAAGAGGGAGAGATCCAAGGTGGAAACCAAGCTGGTCAACAAGGAAGTCATCCGGTATGAGAATGATCCACTCTTGGAAAAAGAAGCTGATCGCCTCCGTCAAGAGGTGCGTAGCATGTCTCAAAAGAGGAGAGCTGCAGAGGATGCAATCTATGACTTGCAGAATAAATACATGTTACTGGAGAGGCGAAAGCCAGAGGAAAAGGTAGTTGTTCAAGAGGTGATACTGACTCAAAAGGATCCAAAGCTCCGAGATGAGCACAACAGGCTGAGCCGCAGTCTGGATGAGGAGGTGAGCAACCGGCGTCGTCTGGAACGTGATGTGCAACAGGTTCGTGCACTGGTGGAAGAGCAAGAGAAGTTGCTTAACTTTCAGGAGGATCGAAGCAAGAGGCTTGCACTGGAGAAAGAGATGAGACAAATCACGTTGCGAATAAAGGAGCTGGAGGAGAGCCCAGCCCCGGTGCAAGAAAAGATCATTATGGAAGAAGTGGTCAAGTTGGAGAAGGATCCAGTCCTTGAACAGTCTGCCAGTAACCTGCGCTTGGAGCTGGACCGTGAGAAGATGGAGGTGCTGAACCTGCAGAGAGAATGCAAGAACCTGCAGATGCAAGTTGATGTCCTGCAGAAAACAAAATCCCAGGAGAAGACCATCTACAAGGAGGTGATTCGAGTGGAAAAGGACAGAGCACTGGAAAGTGAACGTGCACGTATCTGGGAGCTGCTGAACAGGGAGAGAGGAGCCAAGCAAAAGGCAGAGGAGGAGGTACGGCGGCTCAGGGAGAAGATCGAGAGAGCTGAAGGCATGAAGAGGACATGGGCTCGCGAAGAGACAGAGCTGCAGAAAGCCAGGAACCTGGCCATCCAGGAGAGAGCCAACTTGGAGAGTGAGCTGCGGGAGCTGGAGAGGCAGAAGCAGCAGAAAGTCCTCTTCCTTCGAGAGGAATCCAAGCTGCTCAACCAACGGACTGAGAATGACAGGCAGAAGAAGAAGCAGCTGGAACATGAGTTTTCCCTGCTGGAGGCAGACATCCTTAGAGAGAAGGACCAGATCTACAACAAGGAGAGGTTCATTCGAGATCTCCAGTCAAGGGTGAACCGGGAAGAAATCAATCATGAGACCCAGATGAGAGAGACGAACCTCTCCACGAAGATCTCCATTTTGGACCCTGACACAGGGAAGGATATGTCCCCTTACGAGGCCTATAAGAGAGGTATCATAGACAGAGGCCAGTACATCCAGCTGCAAGAGCTGGAGTGTGACTGGGAGGAAGTCACCACCCTGGGCCCAAACGGGGAAGTCTCACTTCTCCTTGACAAGAAAAGTGGGAAGCAGTACTCCATTGATGATGCGCTAAGGCTGAGGAGGATCACAAAGGAGGAGTACCAGCTGTACCGGGATGGCAAGATTCCCATCTCTGAATTTGCCTTGCTGGTGGCTGGGGAATCCAAGCCTCCCCCATCCCTCTCTATTGGCTCTATCATCTCCAAATCACCGCTCTCATCACCTACCACCCACCAAACCCAAAGCTTCTTCCCCCCAGCCTCGCAGAAAGGCTTCTGTGATGACACATCCCCCATCGCCGGGGTGTATGACACCACCACTGACACCAAGTATAACATCAAGACTGCTGTTGCGAAGAAGCTGCTTGATCCCATGACGGCTCAGAAGCTCCTGGAAGCCCAGGCTGCCACGGGAGGCATCATAGACCTCATTTCTCGGGACCGTTTCTCAGTCCACAAGGCGATCGAGAGGGGGCTGATTGACAGGACCTACATGCAGAGACTGCTCAATGCCCAGAAAGCTTTCACAGGGATTGAGGACCCGGTGACCAAGCGAAGGCTGTCTGTGGGGGAAGCAGTTCAGAAGGGATGGATGACCAGAGACAGCGCTTTCCCCTACCTGGAGGTCCAGCATCTAACCGGAGGGCTCATCGATCCCAAGAAAACTGGTCGCATCCCCGTGCTGGAAGCTGCCCAGACAGGGATGATAACAGGCGACCTGGCCAACAGGCTCCAGGATGAGTCCAACTATGAAAAGGATCTCATCGACCCTGTTACCAAAGAGAAGATAAATTACAAGGAGGCCATGGCCCTCTGCCAGAAGGATTCACTGAGCAGCCTCCTGCTGCTCCCAGCTGCGTCAGAGGGGTATCAGCGGTACCACCAGGCGAGCCGTTCCCCCAGGCTCTCGCGGTTCAGGCATTGAATGGATTCAGGCGCGTACTGGATCTGGTTCCTTCAGGAGTTCACCCCTTCCAAACACCTCTCCCCGCAGAGGCAGCAGCGATCACAGGAGCGGAGCGTCTAGCATTTAGGGCTGCATACTCTTCTGTCTTAGCTATCTGCTTCCCAACGCAGCTTGGCCATTGGGGGGGGGAAAGCGTGATCATGGAAGGACCTGACACAGTGGGGTCCCCGCAGTCCCCTGGGTGCTGCTGTGACAGCAAAGGGAGGGGGGGGTTGATTGTGAGAACTCCACTAGCAGTTGGTTGAACGCAGTTATGCCCAGAAAGCGGGGAGAGCCAGAGTGTTGGGTCATTCTTCTGCATGCAATAAACATAGAAAGTGTGTCTCTGGCTGTGTTGTCTCTGCAGGCTCAGGCTCCAAAGCGGCCAAAGGCAGGACTCATCCTCCCCCCACACAATCCTATGCCCCGCAGCCCAATCTACAAAGGGTTTGCAGGATCTTGCTCCCCCCAATCTCACAGCACTGAACCCCCCTACGTTTCTTTCTACATGAAATCCATATTTTTGCAGATTTTGTAGACATCACGTCCCAGTGCGACCAAGGAGACCTGGACCAGTGTGGTTCCCAGCAGTCCTTGGGTCCCAGCTTTTCAAAGCTGCAGGGAGCAGCTTTGCTGTGCTTTGGCTTTGCTCCCCTCGGCTGGGTGAAAGCAGGGAGGATCCGTCAGCAAGGGGGCTGTTGCCTTTCCTGCTGCTCGGCTCTGCCAGGTGGGTGAGTTTGCCATCAGCCTTCCCCTCTCCCAGCTCCATGGGGCAGGGTGCTGGGCTCTAGGGCTGC
Organism: Bartramia longicauda; assembly: GCA_028566575.1. Taxonomy (NCBI): domain Eukaryota; kingdom Metazoa; phylum Chordata; class Aves; order Charadriiformes; family Scolopacidae; genus Bartramia; species Bartramia longicauda. The sequence goes on from JAOXNH010000003.1 coordinate 30,312,453, forward strand.
TCCCCATGCAAAGTGGGTAAAATCGTGCTTATTTTTAAAGCACTACGCTGTTCACATGGTAACTCTTTCCTGAAGTGCTGGTTAAACAGTTTTGGGGAATGCTCTGTAACTAAGGAACCTGGAGTTCTGGTAATTAGTTAATCACTTTGGATACAGTGCTCCCTAATTGCATGGTGGGAGGTATTTACCTAGGGCTGGGTGAAGGCCTTAAGAGGCGGTTAGGTGGGTGAGTGGTCTGGCTGGCTGAGCTGTCTCCCTTGAAGGCTCCTCTGCTTTTTGTTTCTGGAGAGAAAAGCACTAAAAAAAAAATCCTTTTCTTTGCTGTCAAGTGGTCCTCTTGAAAGCAGGTTGCGTTGTGTCCTCTTGACGTGTCCATCAGAAGCACCACACGGCCATGGGGCTACCCCAGACCCAGCTGTCTGGCAGGGTTGGGAGTTGCTCAGCAGGAGCTTTTCCTCCCTTCTCAGGTGCGGGGCGATGGTGCTGCATCACGACTTTCCCAGAGCAGTTATTTCAACATGTTTGTTGTTGGTTCCCTTTGCTGGCAGTGGGGTCGGGTCATAAATGTTTGAAATTCAGGCCGTTGCTTCATTTTGTCAGGCTAGATGAGCTGTAGTATTTTTATTCATGTTTCTGGACTGGATTAATGTCCTGCATTTTTATTTCTTAATGCAGATGTTTAAAAAAAAAAAAAACCAAACCAAAACCCAAACCAACCAACAAACTCCTCTGCAAACAGTTTGTCTGGTACAACACAAGCATTTGTTTGCAGAGGCCAAACAACGGAGCATTGTACGAAATGAATTGACTTTAAAACATGTATGCAAAGGCAGGGAAATGATTCCCGTAGCAGAACTCATCCGTGCCTCAGAAAGGCACCCCTGCGAGCTGGGTGTTGTCATACAGAGACCCTGAGATGATGCAGGACTTTATTTTTTTTCTGCCACAAAAAAACAGGCTGTGTGAGCCCAGCTGCCTGCTCTCCCCTGCTCGACCATCAAACCAGCCCTCCCAAAGGTGAGCAGGGCTGCTTTTTCTAGGTAGCCACTCCAGCCTGACTCCTAACAACAGCTTCAGAAGTGAAACAACCCCCACCCCAAAAAACCTGATTTGTTCAAGTTGCAGAGGCAAGGGAGCTCCCCAGGTGCCAGCAGCTTCTAAACCTGCAGCCTGGATGGAGGTAGGCGAGCAGAAGGTCCCAGGGTTTCGCTGTTGGGGATCTGTCAGGACAGACTGTCCTGCAGCACTCACCCCGTGGGCCACACCAGACAATAAACACCGAGGTCTCTGAACAAATGACAAGCCTTTATTTTTTTTCTGTATGAAAGAAAAAAAAATGAAGATGTCAAAACCACACCAAAAAGCTAGTGACAATTCTCCAAACATTTGAACAGCAAAAACATTTCCAAGACAATGAAGTGAAGGAAACAGCAGTGCAGCTGAAGCGCTGATGGAAAGGCAGTGTTTCAGCTGTTACTGTTTCCAGCCAATATTCAACAAGTGCTTTAAGCTACCCCGATCTTTTGGCTTCTTGTTCCCAGCTGAGGCACACATTAAGATACCTGATAGCGTTCTTCAGCTTGTGACATAGAAGAACATCAGCTCTGTTAAACAACTCCAGCCTTTGGTAACAGCAGCGAAGGGCTGAGCGGAGAAGCACTTGCCTACCCAAGTGGAGCTCCAGCACACCCTGGTGTCAGAAACTGCCACCAGCACACCTGGGGACACTCCAGTGCTGGGGAGACAGAAATCACTGTGTGTCACCTTAGTTCACTGGCTAACGCAAGGACAACCTTCTAAAAGATGCCCTCTTATCTACATTTCAGCGTTTTATACCGATAAATACCCCACACCCTTCTGCACATGACCTCTTCAAAACAGCTCTGCTGGCTGTAACCCAGACAAACTTTCCCCCAGCAACAGGCTGAGAGTCTCTAAATGCAAGAATGTCCCCCTCCAGGCTCCTCGGGAGATACGAGACCCTGGGTCCCAGACAGCCCCTGCTCAGTGCCCAAAATCAGATCTTCACCGATAGCTGGAGGTGTAAGCGTGTGGGGAGAGCTGAGTCTTCTCATCTGCAGTGTCTCTGCAGCGCACGTTGCTCTTCAGGGCTGTGAGGGCTTCTCTAGACGAAGTACTGGTGACTGAGGGCTGCCTTGGCTGAGATGCGCCTGCTGGGATCATACAGGAGCAATTGCTGCCAAGAAAAAAACCCAGCAGATTTAGGCTTTTAAAAAACAAATGATCGATTGCACCTGCCCGTGGCTGGGCACGGATACAGACATTGGTCCTGCATTTTCCTCTCTCTGGGCTTCAGGAGTAACCCAAGGCTGAAGTTGCTGTGGGGATTACACTAAAGGAGTTTCTTGACCCTTGATGCAGTGGTTTCCGAGAGGAACCTGCACTGACAGCTCCACTTCAGAGCCAGGACTGAGCCCAATTCAATGATTTGGTGTTTCTGCAGTGGCAGAGATGAGCATCGGAGCTGGATTAACTGGGTAGATCAGTCCCAAATATCCCTATTCTTTGCCCAGTTTGAAAAGGTCCTGTCTGTCCCTGGGTCCTGTTCTGAGCCCTTACTCACCACCAGTAAGTCTCTACCGTCTCGATCCAAGTTAGGAACAATTTCCTTCATCTCCTTCCTTGCCCACCGGGGAAAGTCCCTCTTGTAGTCAGGCAGCTGGGTCACCCCGGGCCAGGTCACCTCGGTGGGAGTGCCCAGGGTGCGAAAGATCCGAAAGAGCTGATCGATCTCAGAGTCCCCTGGAAACAGGGGCTTCCTGGTCACCTGGGGGGAAGAAAAAGAGCCAGTTCCCACCTTTCCATCAGCTGTGTGCCTGATTTCCAGCTGCAAGCAATCCTTTGTCCCAGCAGGTGCAAACAACTGCACTGAACGGGCAGTGACAATGCAGCCATTCTGCCTGGCAGTGGTTGGGGAGGTCACGGATGGGTGTCTGCTTGTCTCCCAATCCTCTCCATGGATCTGTGCTCCCCTGAGGCTGCCCCTCTTTCAGCCAGTCACTTATTCCTCTCTGTCTCCACTTTCCTAACACCCACTCTTGCAGGCTTAGCTCCCTCCTCACCTCCTTGCCCAGGCTCTGCTGATCTGCAGCTCAGGGGCTTTGGGAGCTAAGGATAGTGCTATTACACTGCAGGGATAACAAGAGCTCTTCGAAGTGGAGCATGGACCCCTAGGAGATCCACTCTGCCATGCTATGAAATGCTAGTTCTCTGCAGCCCACTGCAGGAACATCTGCAAGAAAGTCATCTCCTCCCACAATCAAAATACGGCAGCACCACGACTGAAGTTATCCCTTCTGCAAGGACAGGCGTCACATTCCATGTATCTGGAACTGCAGCGGGACTAGAGAGGCTTCTTTGCCCTCTGCCAGACCCCTGAGAGTGGCAGATTTCCTTTTGAGCCCACAGCTAAGGATCAGCTAACCCTCAGGGTGGATTTTCCATAATACACACCCCAGCATGGGGTGGGACCACAGTATCACAGATGTTTTGCATCTTGTCCCTGCTTCCCCACTTCCCATTGCAGCTACATCCTCCCTGCTCATTAAAGAGACTATTTAAACCCATTCTACCATTTCTGCAAAGATGCAGCCGATGCTCCAGATGTCCACAGCAGTTGAATAGTATTTGCATCCCAGCAGTATTTCAGGGGCTCGGTACCACAGAGTCACCACCTGGTAAGGAACCAACAAACAAGCTTTTTCCAGTTTCCCTGGGTGAAACTAGAGGTGTGGGACCCTCTCTTCTCAGGGGTAATGCAGCCACTGTACAAATCTGAGTGTGCCAAGGCGATGCTCAGTTAATAAACACCTTAGTGACAGCAAGATTGGGATAAACAGATGATTCCTCAAGAGGACACGCATGAATAAATAAATATACTCTATGCAGAGAAGGTGGGAAGCCAGCTTGCAGGCACGCTAGGGTAGAAGCAGTGAGCACACTTTGTGGGGACATGAGGTAAACCTTTAGCTGTGGGTTAGGTTAAAAGCATGTGCCTGGGCCCAGCTATGCCGCAGCTATGGATGAGTAACTTGTGATGATGATGCTGTTCACTCACTATGGATTTTGTATCCCTCTCTCAGGTAGCAGGGAGTCTCAACAATACCTCATGAGTGTATGTGCGCAGGGGGACTCCAAAAGCTCTTGCCAGTCCAAAATCAGCCAGCTTGATTGCTCCTGCTTCATTAATCAGCAAGTTCTGTGGCTTCAGGTCCCTGTGGATGACTCTGTGTGAGTGGCAGAAGCTCACACCCTGCAGCAGCTGGAAAAGGTAGTTCTAAGGAGAGAAGAGATTTCAAACAAAGCCACAATGAAACCACTTGGAAGGCTGGACCATGAGAACCAACACACTTTGGATCATTTATAGGCCTGAATGGGAAAAAAGACCTTGCTATAATGTGACAACAGACTTGTGAGCCACTCAGCGAGATGGGCTGGAGAGCCTGGAAACAGCTGGGAAATAAATGTGCTGAGCAATAGTGCTATGAGGTTTTCCCAGCTGAAACGTTTTTGATCTGAGAGGCTGAATGCCTCCAGCCAAGGACGAATCTCTTCCAGATGCAGCCTGGGTAAGAGCGGCTCAGTGCTGGCTCTGCCCAGCAGAAGGCAGCAAGGAGACACGCTCTCTGCCCTGCCTGTTGGCACTCCTTCCACACTGTACCTTGACCAAGCTTAAAGGAAGCTCTCCAGTTCGGGGTGAGTCCATGTATTTTTTCAGGTCTTGATTCAGATATTCAAACACCAGATAGAGCTTCTTGTGGCTGTGTACAACATCCAGGAGCCTGCAAAAGAAGTGCAAGCGCTCCCTTTAGTACCTTTCACACCTTCTCCAGACCTTTGCAAATACACAAACATCCATCCTCTCACAGCCGCCCCTGCTCTGTGAGTCCTTTGGGGCAGTGGGGCAGATATAAAAGCAGCATCTAGTATAGGGCAGCAGCAGCTTGGACCAGCTTGTGTTGCTGGTTGCGGTGCTGTGGGCTATTGCTGCAAACCAGGGAAGTGCAAGTGATTCCTGCATTTTCCTGTTTATTTTGTTCCCATTTGTGCAGTCAGAGAAGGACAGGAAAACCCCTCTTGCTGCCTGTACCCACAGATCCCCCAGTAGGGCCTCATCAATGAGCTGGTGGGGAGGGTTCATCCAGGTCTTACCTGACTATGTTGGGGTGCTTCAGCTCCTTCAGCAGTGAGATTTCTCGGATCGCGGTGCTGGGGACACCCTCTGTCTCCCTGCAGCAGAGACAGGCTGTATATGGCACCCAATCCTCCAGTGGGATCACACAGCCCAGCAGGGTCCTGTGTCCCTTCTCCCTTCCATTGTACCCCACCGCCTTCCCAGGGGAGGGTCTTTCACACTGAGCACCCCGGGTTTGGGATGGAATTGCATGTGGGGTGGGCTGGGGTGAGGCAGGGGGAAATGGTCCCATGGGGAAGGAGAGAGAGAAGGGGGTGTGCTAGACTGCAAACTCTGGGGCAGAGCTTGTTTGGGTGCACCTGAGAGCACATTTGGAGAAAAAACAATGGGGTTTAAATTCCCAAGCCTCGCTTTTTGGAGGCAGGGGGAGATGAAAGCTCTTCATCTCTTGGGCAGCTGCCTCTACCATCTGGGTGCAGTCCCACCACCATGGCCTCTGGTCCACGCTGGCACCCCTTATTGTGGAGACAGCCCAGGACCAACCCAGGGGAATGGCAGTAAGATTTTATCTGCTCAGTCCCTACCCTGGAGGGGTTGACATCAGCCCTGCTGGAAGGCCAAGCCTCACCAGGCCCTACCACCATACACGACCCTGAGGGAGAGGCCACCTCCCAAAATGGTGGCTGCTTCCCCCTGCTCTGGACCATGGCACCAGGGTCAGGTAGCGTTGGGTCAGGCCCTAGATGCTTTCCCAAGCCAATAGAGACATTTTTTTCCCTCATGTTTTTCCATTTTTTGAGCCTCTCGCATTGTTTTGGACACTGGGCTGGGGTGAAGGGCCCTCCTGCTCACTCCCATGGCATGGCTGGGGCACTGCTGGGCTCAGCTGGTGCCCATCTCCCCACAGATGGCACTGCCGGCCCCAGAGGATCCATTCGCCTTCCTCTTCCCCCTTTCATTTCAGCACCCCGTTGCCACCGTGCTGAGGAGGCAGTCGGCCTGGCACCATGGTGGGCTGGGTGGGCACCGAGCTGGGACGTATCATGGCAGCCCCAGGGCCGGGGCTTTGCCCCACTCACGAGTCCAGGCGGATCTTCTTGAGGGCCACCAGCTGCCCCGTGCGCTTGTTGCGAGCCTTGTACACCACACCATAGGTGCCCTCCCCGATCTTCTCCAGCTTCTGAAACACCTCCTGGAAGGAGTCCATGGCACTGCCGCGGGCTGGCGATGGCGGTGGCAGCAGGAGTGGCTGGCACCACTTTCTGAGGAGAAAAAAAGAAGGGGAGGGAAAATAAGCCAATATGCGGAAGGTGTTGGCTCTCCCTCTGTGTCCCCTGAGCTGCTTTGAGGGTCTGGGTCCCCCTTTGCTGCTCCCTCAGCACAGGGACCCCCGAACTGGAGCAGCCACAGGCAGGCAGGACTGGCTGGGGGTTTTGGGGGTGTCTGGGGGTCTTTGGACAGACCCAAAGAGCCAAACACACCATGCGCCTGCCACCCAGGACTGGTTGGTTGTAACCCAGGTTGCTCTGTGTGCTGGCCAAAGCAAAAATCGAGCAAAATGGAGGTAAAGAGGTGCTTTGGGCCTGCGGGAAATGCAGCAGGGAATGCACAGGGCCAAGGAAAGCTCTGCAGCTCTGTTTGTACAGCGCCTGGCGTCAGGGGGATGTGGTGTGTAATTAAGGTTCCCTGGGACACAGGTCAAACACACAGCAGAAATGGCTTTTTTTCTTTTTTTTATTTGTGTTTTTTTTTTCCATCTTGCGCAATTGTCACTTGAACTTCCCCACCGTGGGCCGCGCTGCTTGGTCAGCCTTTTGGAAGATGTCCTTCAGGGGGAGTGGGGGGTCAGAATTAATCATTGACTCGACAGCTGACAGAAAACAAGATTTAAAAAAAAAATATTATGCATGGTGGCACCAGGAAAGGTAGAGCCACTTGGACTGTCTTCTGGAAGACTCAGGGGCTCCATGTCTCTGGGTGGGCAGAGAAGGACATGGCAGCCCATCAGCTGTGCGGATCTGCAGTGCAGATCTCAACTTTTAAGCGACCTAAAAAGGACTGATTTAGCTGATTGCTGAGCCACCATCTCAAAATGTTTTTAAAATTATCCTGCGTGGTTGCTCTGTGGCTGAAGGGTGATCCACACAGCCACAGCAAAGTCCTGTGTGGGTTCTCTGGTGGCTTATGAAGGTTGAGTTTGCACTCACGTCTCCATCCGGAGTCATTGCTAAACTTGCTCTCCTCTTCCTGGCTGGTTGGGTTTGTGGGGATTTTTTTCATAACACTTGTAGAAACCTGGTATTCTGGATATTCCCAGTCCTGGTATCTTGGATATTCCCAATTCCCTGGCAAACCTCACCATTTGGTTAAAACTTAAGCACAGGGAGGAAGGTAGAACAGAGGGGAGATGAGGTATAAACACAAACATAACATGACAGACTCATCATCTCTTACAAAACCAGGTTAAAATCTGGGCTCTTGAGATCATGTTTTTGGACTTGGGCTGAACAGAGCGTGCACTGAGGCAGGGCTTTTGGATCGCTGTAACTGCATGAAGAAAAACATACAGCTAAACTATGATTAAAGATTATAGCAAGTGCTGTAATTACTGAGCCATCTCAGGCCCTTGAATCAAGCCTGCTGGTAACAGGGGACTTTCACAATACCTGTTGCATTTTGATCTGCTGCTGTGTATTGCGTGGCTTCAGTTCTTAATTTCTGAACATTTCACCAGAGAATCTGAGCAAAAAGCAGAAAAAGCTGCAAGTGTCTGGGGGATCCAGGTCCATGAACTTCTATAGCACAGGAGAGGCTTGTCTCTCTTGCACTGACATTTTATTCTCATCTTACATTAGTGATTTTGGTTTTGTTGGTGGTTTAATTCTGCCAGGTGGGCCTGGTACCACGTTCTCAAACCAGAGTGGCACTGATGTAACTTCGTCTCCTTCTCTTGCAACTTTTTTAAAAGCCAAGCACTTCCTTACCCAGCACTTAGGAAAAAGGGGAACATTGCATATCGCTAAATTTTCTTACATCATCCAATGGGTTTCTGCAGGGCCTAATTCATTTGCCTTAGCAACAAAGAAATAGGTTTTTAATCAATAAAAGACAGGCTGCCTTCTCTTTTCATCTTTATTATCAAAACCTTCAGATGCTTAAAAAAATAGTGGTTTAAGGTCTCCTAAATTCAGTTGTGTCAAAGAAGAAAGTCAAGTGGTGGTTCTCAGTGCACTGCAAACATTTATTTTAGAACTCAAGTCAATCCCTCCCCTTGGACACCAGCTCCTGAAAAACCCAAAGAGGCAGGCGCTACTGAAAATAGCAACTCTTCGTTCTTCTTGTTTCTTTGTTGATCAGCCCAGCTATGTGGGTGTTTTGCCAGCAATGCTCCTGTGTGGCAGCTGAGTCACGGCAACCAAACACATGCACTCATGGACCCGCAGCCGCACAGGGCTAACGAACTTTGCACTAATGCCCTTTACCTCCCATCTGCCCAAAGCCCAGTAGCCCACTGAACTTTGGTAGCGTGCATGGGTGTGAGCTGTTTAACTCAAGCTTCGGAGACTTCTCCTTTTTCTGACATCTCCAAGCCTTGTGTTACAAAAGGACCACGAAACTCAAGTGCTCCCTTTCTTTCACCACCCTTTTAAGCAAACACCAAACCTGCTTCCCAGAGCTATTTTCAGTGATGACACCTGCCATGAATGGGGCAACCCACAGTCACGTACTGACTCACAGTCTTCAAGTGCTTCCCTGCTCAGTGACTTGACTTTGCTATTTGCCTCGGAAAAAAAGCAGTCTTTTGCAAACCCACCTTCTAAATTTACTTTTAATGTATTCGTTGCAAATGGCAGCGCAAGGATCAGCCTATGGCTGGTCTCAGAGCTGCTGTCAGGACATGCTGTTTCCCATCCACTTCTGCCTCTCGTTGAAGTACTTCCTCTGCTCCTGTATGGCTTGTTCCAGCAAAGGCACATTCATCCCTTCCACGCAGGTCAATATCCGCGCCTTTACCACAGGACCCTCACCTGGGAATATAAGAAGGAAGTTTCTATAGAAAGGAAAACACATGGAGCAGCCCGGAGGCAAACAGAGAGGTTCCCTCGGGCAGCATGTGGCTCCAGCTGGGCAAATAACCATAGCCTGAGAATTTGCAGGAGACCGGACTGGTCACATGCCTCCACCGAGGTGAGCAGCAGGCCCGGGAGCAGGTTAATTCAGGGATGCACTTTCCATCTACGCTGTTGGCTACAAAATGCTGGTGACTGACACTGCGCTCTCCTTGCACTGAGGAACCCTGAGCCCAGGACAGGGTGCCGGTGCCTGCCATGCAATGTCTGTCTGCTTCGTGGCTGGCTGAAGTTTGGTTCTCCCCATCTAAAAAGCATAAGGGATGGGTCTAAGCTCATTTCTGAACGCCCCTGTGCACACAAGAGGGCAGGACAAAACTGGGCTTAGAAGAGGGTCAATGATGACTATAACCAAGAGCTTGTCGGTGGCATTCAAGTGGTAACATGGAGCTGCACAAAAGGGGTCAAATCTCCATGACTCAGCCACCATCTCAGCCGGCTCCTCTTCCACCCCTGCAAAATGAGGCCAACTCACTCCTAAGCTGTGATGACCAAAATAACTTTCTGAAGGAATTTTGCAGCAGTGGCTTAGCAGGTCATTCACCTGATGCCATGTGCAGGTGGCTTTCCACATGCCACCGAGGATATCACGGGCATGAATGCGAATGCTTGTTATCAGGTGTGGCTAAGACAACACTTGGGATTTGCTTCACAACCCCACGGCCCAGCCCGGATCTGCTCCCCACGCAAGGCACCATGCAGCTGGAGTAACACTCAGGGCACCCTAGGAGAGGACAACAGGCGTGACAGAGCCTGCATTCCTCACGCCCCGTGTCTGAGGGCAGGGATATAATTAGAGCCTTTCAAGGATGGCAAAGACCAACCCAGCCAGCTTGCAATGAGGTATTGCTGCAATCAGCCACGTTTGGAGTGAAGACGACGTGGTGGCTGGCAATGATGCCAGAAGGCTTCAGCACAGGTTTCACAAGCTCAGCGATGCTGCTGAGGTGCTTCCTGTTTGTAATGAAATCCGTGCCAGAGCACCAGATTTTCACCAAGGTAAGGGTGGCTCTTCTCATGGTCAATGGGGAGAGCTAGGCTGCTTCTGCCTTCAATCACACACTCGTGAGACCAGAGACAGCCATGGGAGATGAGCCTGCCTTGGCCAACGCTAACCTCAGTGACCGCGTGTATCACCATGCACCCGGGGAGCCACAAAGGAGCTGATGAATCATGAACAGCAGCAAAGGGCACTGGTTCCTGGAGCATTTACCTTCCCTGTGTTCAGCCTCTCCCAGGACCATGTAGCGAGATCCCAGCTGGGCTTGGAACGGCTCCACAAACTTGGTGTCGATACAGACCTGGTACTGAGCTGAGCTGTGCTGAGCAGTGAGAATGGCTTTGGACTGGGCCAGGTCATAGCTGCATAACCTGGGAACGATTGATTTGGGAAGCTCAACAATTACAAACAAAGGGAGGGGGGTCAGCCAGTGAAGGAAAGCCAGGCCTGCCTGCAAGGAAAGCAGGGTACCCTTCTCACCTGCCAAACGTCCTCAGCGCCTCCCCCTCGGGGATTGAGCTGTTGACCTCCCATGGGAAGTAATAGACACCAGCACTGGGCAGCATCTCCCACAACCACCACTGGGCCTGCAGTAAAGCAAGAGATCTAAGTTCATGCCAACCCAGTACCTGGCATAAAGAAGGGCTACCTTCTCCCCCTGCAACTCCTTTTCTCCAGGCTGAACACCCCCAGCTCCCTCTGCCTCTCCTCACAAGACTTGTTCTCCAGACCTCTCACTAGCTCCCTTGCCCTTCTCTGGACCTGCTCCAGCACCTCAATGGTTTTTTTGTTGTGGTGAGAGGCCCAAAACTGGACGCAGCACTCGAGGTGGGACCTCAGCAGCGCCGAGTACCAGGGGGACGATTCAATGCGTGCCTAGCCCCAAGGGCAGCCCGTTATCCTAACGCAGGCCCAGCCCCAGCAGCAACACCCTGTACCTCTGTCCAGGGGACCGCTTCACGCACCCCGTTCACGGGGCAGGCTCTAGGCCTTTAGCGCGGGATTCAAGGCACCGCTGCCGGCACGGCCCAACGTGCCCTTCAAAGCACAACACCCTCCCACAGCTGCCGCCCGTTGCCCGCACAATTTAAAGCGCCATTTAACACCATCCGCCACACAGCCCCGCTCCTCACCGCCCTCCACAGGGACGCGGAGGTCACGTGGCCGTGCGTGGCGGCGTCGGCGTCGTGACGTTACGCTGGGGTGGGCGTGGCTCGGTGGTGGAGCGGAGGCCGGTGACGGGCGGTGGAGGAGCCGCCGCCGGTGAGGAGAAGGAGGAGGGCAATACTGATGCACCATTTATTGATTCACACATTTTTCTATGTCACTGTAATAAGAAAATTTCATTCAGATTTAAAA
>JAOXNH010000003.1:30340769-30352322 GCA_028566575.1 Bartramia longicauda
GGCAACCCTGCTTTGGCAGGGGAGTTGGACTGGATGATCTCTATGGTCCCTTCCAACTCTAAAAATTCAGTGAAATGTACGTGGCTTATTTCACTAGCTGGTTTTAGTGAGTTGATAGAAGGTCACAGGGCTCACAGGAATCTTTCTGATGCCTGAATTGCTACTAAGTGATCTTGCATGTCGCACTTTCAATGTGAAGGTTATTTTGGGATTTGATTCTGTCCCAGTGTTTCCCAGCTGTGCATTCTGTGAGGCAGCATGTCCTGCTTTCTGAAAGGGAAAGAATTACCTTTCGTCATTCTCTAGCTAGAAGTGAGCTGTGTGATCTTTAGAGGCAGCTCCCCCAGTGACTGGATAGTAGGACTGCATGTAAATTATGAAGATCCCCATGTTTTGGTGTCCGCTTTTCCAGCAAAGAGATTAAGATTAGCTGTTAGTCGTAACAATGCTAGGACTTGTTAGAAAACTAAACAGTCTCTATATTGGAGAAGGCTTGAACCCTCTCATGTGGAGTTTAGTTTCCGCTTCTTAACGCAAGCGGCTTTGTCTATGGCAGGTATTACAGTGGGTGACATTGGGCCAAAATTTGGTTATGATGAAATGGATAACGGCTACCTGAAAATGGACAACTTCAGAATTCCTCGGGAGAACATGCTCATGAAATATGCCCAGGTAAAGCAGTGAATTTCAGCATATGCTGTTAGAAATGGACACTTCAAATGCTGTTGAATATTGTACTTCAATGCATTTCAATGGTTGATTATTGTACCAACAAGATTGTAGGTTGCCTGTAAGTGCTACTTGATGAGTTTAGAGCTTGAGAAGTGAACATGTAAAAGGGAGGAAACTAAGAAAACCAACAGGCTGTATTTTTTTTTTTTTTGGTAGGTTGAACCGGATGGCACCTATGTGAAACCACTTAGTGACAAGCTAACCTATGGGACCATGGTCTTCATCCGATCTCTCATCGTGGGCGATTCAGCTCGCTCCCTGTCCCGGGCTTGTACCATTGCCATCCGCTATAGTGCAGTGAGACACCAGTCTGAGCTAAAGCCAGGGTAAGTGTAGTGAAATAGAAGAGCAGCCTAAGTGCTAAGGGAAAATTCCCAAATACTGGAGGGAAGAGGGACTGTGGTTGATGTTGTTTGCAGTTTAGCTAATGTTTGCTAGCCACCGCCATACTAACTTATCTGTATTTTGCTCCAGGGAACCAGAACCCCAGATCTTGGATTATCAGACCCAACAATACAAACTCTTTCCTCTCCTGGCAACAGCATATGCTTTTCACTTTGTGGGAGCCTATATAAAAGACACCTATCGTCGTATTAGCGGAGACATCAATGATGGGGATCTGAGTGAGCTGCCAGAGGTACTGTGTCCTCTTTTGTTTTTATGTAAGGCTTCTTTACAGCATGGGAGAAAAGGCTTTCACTCATGAGATGTCTTATAATTCTTTAGATTCAGAGATCCCAAGCCCAGTATGTGCTGGTGACTTTTATTTCTTTATTTGCGCTGTTCATTTAGCATATCTTTACAAAAAAAAAAGGGAGTAATGTACATTGAGAAAACTATTGTGAATATATTTTTTTTTTTTAAAAGTGACTTTCCAGGAATGATGGCATATTGCTTGGGAGCAGGGAGTTAAGACTGGTCTTGTGCTTGTGCTGTAGCTTCTTGATTGTTCTTCCAAGTCATTAGGGTAGAACTGGTGTGTTGATCAAAGGTATCGGTACTATACTGAGGGGTTGGGGTTTGTAAAATGTCAATTTTCAGTTAGGGGTTCTGTCTGAGAACCCAACGTGACGATAGGCAATTGAATAATGTGTAGAGACAGAAAGGATGGGCTACTCAAATCTTTACACGTATAGATGCTTTCATGTAGTTTGGCTCAGGAAAGAGTCTTTACAAGAAAAACAAGATTCTGTGGGATGCTGGAAGGACAGTGTTGACCCTACTTGTTTTTGTGGGAGCTGCAGTACTTGGTGTGTGTGTGTGTGCAAGCTAAGAATGGAAAATAAAAAAATCTAAACTGGCTTTGCTTTTGTCCACCAGCTCCATGCACTGACAGCAGGGCTGAAGGCGTTCACGTCCTGGACTGCCAATGCTGGTATTGAGGAATGTCGGATGGCTTGCGGTGGACATGGCTACTCCCGCTGCAGTGGCATTCCTGACATCTATGTCACATTCACTCCATCCTGCACCTATGAGGGAGAAAACACAGTTATGATGCTGCAGACGGCTAGGTATGGTAGCTTCTGTCCACAGCCATTCTGCCTTGGCGTTACGATCTCTCTAGCTGAAGTGATGAGCAGAATAATCCAGTATTACCATGAAACTGGTCTCACGTTTCTGTTCCTTGCCCTGTTTTTGACAGAAAGGTATATGCCTGCAACCATTCTTTGCTAGTCTGACCCTAGGTAAGATGACTTCTCTCCGTTTAAACAGCTTATGTGTAAGAGCTGCTATTTGTTGTCTCTGTTTTCAGGTTCCTTGTCAAGAGCTACACCCAAGTTAGTTCTGGGCAGCGGGTTACTGGCATGGTGTCCTACCTTAACGATCTCTCCAGACAACGCATTCAGCCACAGCACGTGGCTGCCAGAACTGTGACTGTGCGGATCAATGATCCGGTCAGCTTGGTGGAGGCCTACAAAGCACGTGCCGCCCGGTGAGTTCACACTTAGAAGACTGAGCCAAGCACCAATAAAATTTTGTGTCTTGGGAGAGGTGTGATGCCCTGTTAATGTTAGATTCTCAAGATGTGTTTTGCAAAAGCTTTGCTCCATGTGTTGCTTTTGAGAAGTGACACACTTTACGAGCTTTGGGCCAGTGTTAAGTGCTTTGAGGCTACAAGAGGCTGCATACAGCCTATGCATCACCTAGTTACTCTGCTCTGTTCCATTTTGAAATCTTTTTCTTATTTAAACGTTAAGTATATTCGAGCGTACAAATACCAACATTATTCAGACTGCTCAGAGATCTATCTGGAGAGGGGGTTGGACTAAATGATCTCCAGAGGTCCCTTCCAAACCTGTATTATTCTGTGATTATGTGGAGACAAACAATCCTGATACTAAAGCCTGTTGTGAAGGAAGTATAAGTGGAACAGATACCTATATATAAGTATTCAAGCACCAACACGTGCTGTGAGATGTCGGCTTGCCCCTCTGTAACTGTGCTCTGGCTGCAGCGGTGAGGATAGGGAGGTTTAGAGCCACAACTGCTCACTCCAGGCAACGTATTTGGTCGTAGGACACGACCTCCAAGTTCTTCTCATAGGAAGTCAGTGTACGCAGTCTTGTTAATGTGCATAACCTCTTTTTCTTTCTTTCATGAGATAGACTTGTAGAAGCTGCAGCAAAGAATTTACAAGCTGAACTGAACCACAGAAAGAGTAAGGAGGATGCCTGGAACAGAACTTCTGTTGATCTTGTGCGAGCATCTGAGGTCAGTGATGTGCCTGATAAAGAAATATGCTGTAAGAGCTTCTCATCTTCTCATGAATCTGATTCACCTTCCTTTTGTTTCTCGTAGGCACACTGTCACTATGTGATAGTGAAGCTTTTCACAGCCAAGCTGGCCGAGATCAGTAACGCAGCAGTTCGTGCTGTCCTGACTGAGCTGTGTCTCCTGTACGCACTGTATGGGATCAGCAAGAACACAGGGGATTTCTTGCAGGTTGGTGTCTTTCTCCAACACTTCTAAGTCTCTTGAACCAGAGTCATTGTTTACAAAGATGCTTAAAATGCAAAGTTGCACTAATGCTTAGGCATAAGGTCTTGACAGCTGATTTCCAGAAGGCCATTAGCATCGCAGGTCTGGTGGAGGGCTCTTGTCAGATTTCCCTTGTGATCTGCCAGAAGCAGAGTTGGATGATAAATAGGAGCGTGGCACCTATCTAGATTAGCTTAAATATTTTCCAGTTGATAATCAGGTGTTGTATGTTAAAAAACAAGGAGTTAATAAAGGAGATTGTTAGAGATGGTCTGAGAGCTATATGCATTTGGAAATTAGTGCACAAAAGGGGGATATTATACCCCAAATCTTAACCCATCCTTCTGTGAATGGGTTTAAATTGTCAGGCATTCCTTTTCTTCCTTTCACTCTTTCAGTCTGAGAATGTATTTGTGCAGCAGGCAGATGTGGTATATTTTGTCTTCCCATTTTGCTCTTTCTACTTAACCAAAAAATTCCCTGAAACCAGGAAGAATTTAATATACGTGTATGCACATTCTTCAAGAAAACTTGCTGTTAAAGTTAACATATAGGCATTCCAAAGAACGAGTCTCCCATCAAAGGTTGAATAGCTAAGCAGTATAGTGGGCTATGCTGGGTGTCTCCTTCTGCTCGTATGCTGGCAAATTACCAAATTGATTACTGAAGGGTTTTTTGGTTTGGTTTGGTTTTTTTTTTTCAGTTCTGCATTTCTGTTTGAGAGGGGAGGCTGAGTTCTGTTAGACCCCAGGGATGGTTCTGTTGACTTACGTACTCTTCTGATGATCTCTCTTTTCCCCAAGGTGGGTATTCTGACCGATGCCCAAATTACTCAAGTGAACCAGCGTGTGAAAGAGCTCTTGGCTATAATTCGTCGCAATGCAGTAGCACTGGTAGATTCCTTTGACTTTCATGACGTTCATCTTGGATCTGTGCTTGGCCGATACGATGGCAATGTCTATGAGAACATGTTTGAGTGGGCGAAGAAATCCCCCCTGAACAAAACACAGGTAAAGAAACAATTTTTTTTTCATATTTGTGTCACATGTGTCCAGAGAAATAACCCAGTTTAGGGCTTTTTAATTTTGATCCAGTGATCTTGGCATGTATTTGATGAAAGGGGGAGAAAAGTCACTTAAGGTAATAGACCAAAACTAGCAACCTGCTTCTGCTCTCGGCATACTTTCCTCAGGTACTCTCCCATGTGTCACATGCATCCCTGTGGGATACTTTTTTGAGTTTCTCAGTTGAGGAAGGGAATCATACTCTCCTCAGAGAAACAACTGAATAGTCTCATTGAATTTAAAAGAAATTATAAGTTCCTGTTAATTCTGCTTAGTGACAGTAGCTGTGAAAGCCTTACCTGTTTTCTGCCGAATGTTTTGGTGCCTTCAGGCATTAGCAGTGAGTGGAGAAGAAAATAAATTGCTGTCATGTAGTATTTAAGTGTCAGGTGTTGCATATCTGCCCTAAAGCTGTAGCTACAGCTGAGCTAATTAAAGAAACTGAGCTGAGAAGAGTCAGTGTTCCTCTTTTGTCAGCCAAAACAGAACTCTAAATCCTGTCTCGGTGGCCTTTACTGCCTGTATTTGATTTGGACAGACCATCTCCTGTGATGAGCTGCCAGAGACTGGGATTGTAGTTATATCCCACCAGAACTTGCTCCATTTTTTTGTGCTTCTGAAGTCAGTAGGGCTTAGGGGCTTTATGACAGTCTCCGTAGGAGACCTTTGCCAGTTTTCTTTGAATTAAATTGCTGAAGAATTGTCTATATGGATGTAGGAAGTCTTGCATTCTTTTTTCTTACAATAAAGGTAGCGGGGAAGCTGAATTGTTTTGGCTTAAATTCTAGTTCTTTGTGTCACATAGACACGCAAATACAGGACTTAGCTGGCTGTTCCTAAATCCTCAAAGTGCCTCTGATTCAAATTTCCTTAGTATAAAACCACGCTGCAAGACGTAAAGAGCTAAAACTGTTTTTAAAAGTTAGGCCTGACCTTGTTGTAACTGCTATCTTGTCCTTTTACAGGTTCATGAGTCTTTCCACAAACACCTGAAGCCGATGCAAGCCAAGCTGTGAAGCCTGCTGGTTTTTGTTTTTTTTTTTTAAAAAAATGCACACTTTTCCTGACCTGAAAACTGGGTGTTCGCATCCTTTCATCAGGCACCTAAATCAAACCTTTCAAATCCTGGTAGCTGTAGGACGGTGAATAATTGTAGCCTTTCTTTCCACTTTTGTAAATCGAGGAGGTGTTTGAGGAGAGTGTGTAGGGATTGATGCCTGTTTTTTAAAGTGCAATTATAATGGTAAAATTAACCTTTTAAAAAATCTGGGAAAGCTTTATGGATTCATACAAGGATTGCTTTTGTGAAGCTGCTAACTAGAGAGAAGTTACTGTCAACTGGAAAGGTAGCAGGATTTTACTACTAAGTAGTTAACAGCCCTCAGGCAATAGATTCTAATGAGCAGTTATGTCCTCCCTTCAAAAAGCATCCATGTCTTGATTTATTGTTATTATTTTTATGATTAGCACCACCTCTCTCCTTGTCTGGCAAATATTTATGCTGTCTAAAGCCTCCTGCACGGTTTTGTGCAGACAAAATCTGCATGTGGTGCTACTCTCCCGATGTAGCTGGGAAGTAAACGCCCATCTTCCTCTGGAGCTCTGCTTCGTTCATCCTTCCGGAAGACATATTCATGTTTTCTTTCACTGCCCTGCAGAAACTCCTTCTGCCCATGTGCCAGCTCCACCACTGGCACCTTACTCTTTGTTAATACGAAATCAAAGGAGAATATAGTGATGCTGCTCTGAGGAAAAAAATAAACCAAGTAGAAATAATCAGCTCGGTGCTGATAATAGACGTTCTGTCCTTCTTTTAGTATTTTCATAGCACTATCTCAAAGCACTTTACAAATGTTAATTATGGTGATTTGATGTGAAAAACCACCTGTAGTGGTAGAAACTGCAAATTTGACCTGGAATGATGAAGCCAGTATTTGAGGGCAGAAGTCAGTTGACCAAGGTCCTTGAGTCTTCAGGTTGTTCTGGGATGTTCTTCTGGTTTTTAAAGGCATTCTTCAAGAAAATGACAATCCCAAGTGAAGTATCCAGATTATTATTTTTTTTTCCTCTACCCATGCATTTCCAAGGAGCTTTCTCTGCTGTGCTTAATTCTGTTTTTATATTGACTTGGGACTCACACAGTGCTGGCTGGATTTAACAGGTGAAAGATTTAGCTTTTAACAGAACCTCCTGATGCCCAGTGAAATCGGTGCAGCTACAGCTAAGCAAAATCGTTGTTTTTCAACACCAATAACTGCCCAATAACACTAAAACCTCTCTTCACAAAAGGGAAGAGCAACTTTCAGCTTAAAATGGTAAAAAGCTCCAGCGTAAACCCAAATCCTGCAGTTCTGAGGCAACATTTGAGAAGCTGGTTCTCTGACAGCTTTGGTAACTGTTAGTCTCTAATTTTGGATCAGTTTTCATGGATGCATTTTTCCTGGCACTAACAATGATCAGGCACAATGTTTGGCTCCACACGCAGTAGCTGAACAGAAAGAAATGTTTAATTTTAAATAAAATAATCAAACTTGCCTTTTGGCTTCTGAGTCTTTCAGGTGGAGTGGAACCACCACTGTTCAGGAAACCAAAGGAGGCAAAGGGCTTTGCCTTCCGTTTATTCAGTAGAGCAGATGGCTGACGTGGGGAGGGATGATGGAGGAGCAGGTTAAAAATATATTAATGAGAACAGTACTAGCTAACGATGTACAGATTTAATAAATTACCAAAATGTGTTTTCAGACAAAATGTCTTTCTTTCATGCATTGCTTTCAGTGGATCCCATTTAAAGTTTGGACTTGATGATCTGTAAGTCATCTGATAAGTTCCACCTAAACATGAGGGGGAACTTCTTTACTTTGAGGGTGCCAGAGCCCTGGAACAGGCTGCCCGGAGAGGTGGCGGAGTCTTCCTCTCTGGAGACACTCCAAACCTTGCCTGGACATGTTCTGTAGGTGGGCCTGCTTTGGCAGGAGCGTTGGACTAGATGATCTCCAGAGGTCCCTTCCAACCCCATATCATTCTCTGAGGTAGAATGAAGCATTCAGAAGACCTTAAATTAGTTGGATTTTGTCTTCTTTCTAGTCTCACCTTTCTGGCTTTGCTCTACGGCGACCCAGGGCAACCAGCCCAGTCCAGCAGCTGCCCTTCCTGCTGCTCCTGACCACAGGAAAAACGGAACTGCCAGAGAGTGGAGCTCCGTGGCAGTTGCTGAGCCTGTGGCACTTTGCTTGGGATTATTGTGGCTGATCGCTGCCCACAGCAAACATTTAACATTATTTGGCAGCAGAAGCTTTAATTCATAGAAGCTGGTTGTTTAAAATTGTTTCCCCTTGGTTTTTTTTGGAGTAGGCAGTGGTGTAACGGCAAATGCTGTGCTTCCTTACCAATGGTGAGGGTGTTGCACACTTGTTCTTCTTGCTGCTGTTGGTGGTAACATCTGAACGCCACAACCTGGATAAGACCTGTGTGTCTTGTGGTCAGCAAACGGTGTTTAAGCTTTGCCAGGTGGCTCTGCATCCTCGTTAGAACTCATCTATCTTTTGACAAAATGTGGTGGTATCGTTTCCACAAGCGTTGAGTCTCTTCTATGTGAGTGTGATTTCAGTGTCACATAATGACACTTGTAAGCTACACCGTTCTTCTTGGAGTACTGAAACCAGTGGTCTGTGTCTCCAAAGGGCTGTGATCGCTCTTTATCAATTAAACACCAAGACAGGGCTTTAAAGCTCGGTGGGGTTGATTATTTCTGCCAGAGCCACCCTGCTGTCTTTGAAGGTACATCTTCAAAGGTGTTGCTTGAGGGAGGTGTACTGTGACTCCCCCTGCAGTGCTGCATCCAGCTCTGGAGCCCTTGGCCCAGGAAAGTCATGGACCTGTTGGAGCAGGTCCAGAGGAGGCCATGGAGATGCTGTGAGAGCTGGAGTCCCTCTGCTGTGAGGACAGACTGAGAGAATTGGTGGGGTTCAGCCTGGAGAAGGCTCTGGGGAGACCTTAGAGCACCTTCTGGTCCCTAAAGGGGCTCCAGGAAAGCTGTGGAAGGACTCTTGGTCAGGGAGTGGAGCCACAGGATGAGGGAGAATCGTTTTAAACTGAAAGAGGGGAGATTTAGGTGAGATTTCTGGAAGAAATTCTTTGCTGTGAGGGTGGTGACAGCCTGGCCCAGGCTGCCCAGAGAAGCTGTGGCTGCCCCATCCCTGGAGGGGTTCAAGGCCAGGTTGGATGGGGCTTGGAGCAACCTGGTGTGGTGGGAGGTGTCCCTGCCCAGGGTCTTTAAGGTGGCCTCCCGAGGCCCCGCGGTGAAACAGGACAACCCCGCCGCTGCTCCCAGCCCTCCTGCCCGGGACGGGGGTGCAGGGTGCCCGAGGGGAGCGGAGCCGCCGGGCCCGGCTGCCGGGGGCTGTAGTTCCCCTCCTCCCCGGAGCCCGGCGGGGACTACATTTCCCATCGTCCCGCGGAGGGACGGGAAGTGCCGGGACTTCCTGGGGCCAGACGGGGCAGGGGGAGCCGGGGCCTGCGGCCTCCCCGGCGTGCGGGGGGTCGGCGGCGGCGGAACAGGTAGGGGATGGTGGGGTTGGGGGCTGTGAGCAGGGAGACCGCGGCACCGCGGACACGGGATGCGGCGGGCCACCGGGTGCTATGGCAACGGGATGCGAGGAGGTGGAGTCGGGAGGGACCTCGCTGGTGGGAAAGCTGGGGGGCTCCTTTCATCCTAGGAGGTGATTGTCCCCCTGTACTGGGCGCTGGTGAGGCCCCACCTCGAGGGCTGTGTCCAGTTTTGGGTCCCTCACTACAGGAGGGACATTGAGGGGCTGGAGCGTGTCCAGAGAAGGGCAAGGGAGCTGGTGAGGGGTCTGGAGAACAAGTCTTGTGAGGAGAGGCTGAGGGAGCTGAGGGTGTTCAGCCTGGAGAAAAGGAGGGGAGACCTTCTCGCTCTCTCCAACTCCCCAAAAGGAGGGTGTAGCCGGGAGGGGGTCGGTCTCTTCTCCCAAGTGACAGGCGATAGGGCAAGAGGAAACGGCCTCAAGTTGCACCAGGGGAAGTTTAGGACAGATATTAGGAAAAATTTCTTCACTGAAAGGGTTATCGAACATTGGAACAGGCTTCCCAGGAAAGTGGTGGAATTGCCATCCCTGGAGATATTTAAAAAACGTGTAGACGTGGTGCTGAGGGACGTGGTTTAGTGGTAACTTAGGGTTAGGCTGATGGTTGGGCTCGATCTTAAAGGTCCCGTCCAACCTAAATGATTCGGTGCTTCTGTCCTGCTCACACCCCGAGAGGCACGTGCCTCCCTCGTCTCCAGCACCAGTTGGTTTTCTGCATGGCCCCCGCAGCCATCCCTTGGGTGGTCCCAACCCAAAGAGATAAGGTTTCCTTCCCTCCTTCCCCTCTTCCTTCCCCAGCCCCAGCTCCCCTGGGTGTTTTCCAGGCTTTGGGCAGAGCAGGAGCCACCCTTTGGGCAAACTGGGAAACCCTGCTCTCCCCCGCAGGTAGGAGCTTGGTGTGGATGTGACTGATGGTGTTAGATCCCCCACAACGCAGAGGTGGAGATTGGATGAACCTATAAAGGGACTTGCTGGAGCAGGGGAAGGCTGGCATCCTGCGATGGTGAGTGTGATACAGGAGGAAGGCAGGCCTCGGAAATCCAAATTTGGTGTTCTGGCACCTCTGTTCGGAGGCAGAAGTGATCCCAAGGGCTAGAGGCTTCTGCCCAGCTGGCAGTTGTCGGGGGCTGTGCTCACTGGTGTCTCAAGTTGTAGGTGTCTCTGTGGTTTCCCTGTGTTTCACATGCTGTTTCCCAAACAGTGTGGGCGGGAGGAGGGCTTTGCTGTTGCTTGTGGGATTCTTTGGAGAAACCCACCTCTGGCTTTAGTCCTTTGAGAAATTCCAGGTTAGACTTGCTTTGTTTTCTAACAAAGTAATTTGTCTTTCTCCATAGGCTACAAAACCCAAGAAAAGTTTAAGAGGTATGTATGCTCCTGTGCTTGCCTTCTGCTGTCCATAGGTGCTTTGGTCTTCTGGGAACATGTGGGACAAAGGAGAGGGGACACTGGGATCAGGTGGCAGTCCTGGCTACTGAAATATTTCATGGTCCTTGTCTGAAAGATGCAGTTGAGTGCATCCTGTCGTTCCTGAACCACAGATACTCACCTGTCTCTCACATCACATCGATTTGCTTATTGGGGTCCCATACTCCCTTCTTGTGAGCTTTCCCAAATCCAGGGGAGAACATAGGCATTTATTTCAGTTCTTCCCCTCACCTACTCCCTAACTGCAGCCCCCAGTGCTGAAGCAGTGCTTTTGAGGGTACTCGGGACCCCTGAGATACTGTGGGGTGAGAGCTCACAGATTAAGTGCTGCTTGTGGCCAGTGGCTGACAGAACAGAAGGCAGCTGGTTCACTGGATAAAAGACAGCCCGTTTCTGACTAACTGAAGCCAGATCTTTTATCCACAAAATACTGGAGGATTTCAAAAGAGCAAGCTGTGTTGACCTTGGGAGCTTTTCTACACTTTCTTGGTGACCTCACCTGCCTCAACACCTTTAATTTGTCTCGTTTCAGGCTCTATCGATGACATGCTTGATGACCTCCTGGGATACGATGGTAAGACAAACCTTCTCTGCAGCTGAAAGGGCAGCATCCCAGTCTTCCTCCCTTCCTGGGAGCAGGAGGTGCTGGTGCCACAGCCATTGGTCTCTGCGGGGCTCCAGTTGTGAGGGGGGATGAAGCAGGGAGCAGAGGGAGAGCAATGTTTCCTAGAGTCAGAGGCCACTGGATA
>JAOXNH010000003.1:30353918-30377686 GCA_028566575.1 Bartramia longicauda
CTCTTCCAGTGCTCCACCACTCTCACAGGAAAGAAGTTCCTCTGCATGTTTAGGTGGAACTTCTTATACTCAAGCTTTTGCCCATTACCCCTTGTAATGTGCCCATTACCCCTTTTTGGGGTGTCCCAGACAGAGTTTTATTCTGGCCACGTGTTCTCCCTTGGGAGATCCCTGGCCTGGCCTTTCATCATGGTGTGGTAACATGACTAACATCAGCAGCAACAACGGCCACGCTGCTGCCTTCCGCCAAAGACCATTTGGCCATTCCCCGGTGCAGGTCAAAGACCAGGGATCTGCGTGGAAGGAGAGGCAGAGGGGTTGCATTAAAGACATGCTAGTTGCCAAACTGCCCTGCTCTTCCCCAGGCCCTTTTCTCCTCCTCTGCCTGCATTCAGAGCCTTCCAGAGAGATTCCCACCCCACAGGACTGCAGGGCGACTGTGTTCCCCAATCTGTGCTTTTAGGGAGCCGCCACCAGAAAAAGTGACCTTCAGCCAGAGTGGGAGAGGGACATCTCTGTGGCACCTTGTCTCTGAGAGTTGTGGCATTTCTTTCCAGGAGAGTCTGCACCTCTGATAGAGAAGAAGCCACTCGTGTCCCCCCCTGCTGCCCGACAGTACAAGAAATTTAACTTTGAAGGTAGGATGTCGCTTCACATCAGCACGTAGATGCGTGGGGACAGCTGAGGACTCTGCTCTTGCTCTTTGCCTGTAGCTTGCCTCTTCTGTTAACCGAAGGCTTGGCTGGTTAATGAGATACAGAATCCTTCACCCCCAGGATGCTGGTGCAAATCTAATCCTTTAGAGATGACCAAAGGGAAAAAAAAAAATATTACAGCCGTGTGTTTGAGGCAGAGAGGCTGGGAGACCATTCCTGGGGGCGTTTTCACATGTGCTTTTGTTTTTAATGACTGTCTGTACCACTTGGGAGCCCTTGTGTCAGGGGGGAAATCTGTCCATCTTCCAAACAGGAGGATGGTTTCCTGGCAGGGCTGAGACCTGGTTGTCAAAGTCTGTGCTTTAACCAAGACCAGCATCTGTTAAAATCACTAAGGCACTTTAAGTGATTCTGGTGATTTTGCCTAAACAGTGTTCAAGCATTAAAGCACCCACATTTTGAGTTATTTTCTTCTAGGAGAAAGAAAATGTGGAAGAACTGAACAGAAATGTAACTCCTGGGTGTTTAAAGTGCAGAGGGAGACTCGGGGTATCCCAGGTCCCTGCAGAACCTGCATTCCTGGGCAGATAATGTCTCCTGTCCCTGCGTGCACGTGGTGGGGATAGAGCTTGGCTTAGTGCAGAACTGTTCTTCTAAGTAACGTTGGGTTTGTTTATTTCTATTATTCTCCTTTCCTGCCCCTACGGGGTAATTCCCAGATTTAGATGATCCTTTGGCAGGGCTCTTATCTGATGAGGAGCAGGATGCTCCCAAGAAGCCAGCCCCAACAGGTGCTAAAAGCAGCTCCGAGAAAAAAACAGAATGGAGCAAAGAGAAAGGTAAGCAGGGTTGTTCGGTGTGTCCTCTTTGTATTCAATGAATCAGCAGCCTGGAGGTGTGTTTGTGTGAGGTCAGACTGATTAAATTGAAAGTCACCTGGTCCCATCCCTTATCAATCAGTATGGCCATTTATAGAGCAACTTGGTAACGGGGTTAATCGTGACACGACTCACCGAGTGCTTGGTATTTCCATTGTGCCACAGGTTGCAGGACTGACCTTTCCTTTCTGGGAATGAGGGCTCAGATCTTACCATTCACCTCAGCCAGCCTGTTCTCCATGTTGCCAAAGGAGAATGGGTTTTCTGGCTCAGGATTTGGGTGGCTGAGAGCATCACCAGTCCACTCACCTGGTCCCCCGGTCCACAGTCGGGGCACCTGTGGGTGGGATCCAGCTGCACTGGGGCTGCATTACAGGCACTCATCCCTCTTGTTCCTGCAGCAGGGATGCTAATGGGTCTGATAGTACCCTAAAATCTCCTTGCACCCCAATAAATCCACTCTGGACACAAGTAGCAGATGGTGGATTAGGGCAAGGACTAAGGTGCGTTGGTGGAGCCAAGGACTTTGGGTGAAGGGGAGCAGGAATTAGCTGATTGGGAACTTGCAAAGCTAAAAAAAGCTCCTGGTGTTAACCAGAGCTGGAAACCCCAGTGTTAGTGACTCACAGCAATGTCCCATCAGTGGATGCACAGCCACAGACCAGGCAGTAGTGCGTTGTCACTTTGTCATTTGCTGTGAGATTTGGTCACTGAAAAGAGTTATTTAAAAATGACTTTGTAAATGGTCCTGAGAGGTAACAGCTAGCGGGCCTGCTTTTGTCTTGTCTTTAAAAAAAAATTAAGAAAAGCCCTGATCAAACCACCTGCGATCCCATCCACAGAGCCACCCCCACCCCAGACGCCCCTGCGCACTGTGGCCCCAGCCCGGAGGAGAGAAGAGCTCACGTTTGAAGATGATGGTGATGACCTGATGGATGCACTGGGATTTGGAAACGGCCCGAAAGGAGATAAGAAGCAGGGAAAGAAGGCAGAAGAGTAAGGGCAACGAAGAGGCAGTGGAGAAAAGGAGTGGGTGGCTTGTGCATCAAGGTGGTGCCACTGTGCTGGGTGGGGGATGCTGGAGCTTCTGCCCATGGGTGGCAGAAAGGGGCAGGAGCAGCCTCATCTTGCAGGGAAGAGCCAGAGCACTCTGGCAAGGCTAGATGATAAGGAACAGCCCTGCCTTTTGAAGAAACCCATCTGCCACTGTGTTCCCAACAGAGAGGAGCTCCGGCCAGCCCGCTCCAAGCTGGATGAGTTGCTGGGACGAGGCTCCGTGGCCAAAATCCTGGAACAGCCAAGCATGGGAGAGCATAGGGAGTTCCAGCTGGATAAGAAGTACCAAAAGCAGCCAGGTGAGTGTAGCCAGGGACGCTGGGAAGGTCTGCAGAGGTGGCAGCATTGGCTTGGGAGAGTGAGATTGATTTCTAACTCCCTCACAGGGGAAATACACTTTCTGCAGCGGTGAGCGGGGCTACTAACGGGCTCTCGGGCAGTGCAAGGGGGAAGGTGGCTAATACAAAAGTGGCGTAACGTGCCCTCGGGGCAGCCTGGGAGCATTTGCACAGTAGCCATAACTCAGTTCCTTCAGATGTGGGCTGATTCCAGCAAAGACGTTGTTCCCAGCCACACTTAGGAGGCACATTGCTCACGGGTTTCCAGGGAAGTTGTTTCCAGCTGTGTTTTCCCAGAGGCAGTGATCCCAGTGGGAATTGCAGAGGAGGAGGAGGAGGGCTGGTGTGTCTTTGTAGCCGGCTGCTCCTCTGGGTGCTGACTCAAGGCTGCTTGTCTGAACAGAGAAGGAAGAGGGTTGTGACAAGGAGGATTTTGTCTTTGGAGCATACAAGCCCACGGTGGCCTCCACGCCTGAGGGCCGGCCGGCGAGAAGGCAGTCTGTGAGGTACGGTGTGCTCTGTGTATCTCTTGCTGCAGCCACGCTGGCCCTGTGGTGGAGCAAGCTGGATCCCCGGGGTCCTCTGGCAGGCGGGTATGCCACTGCCTCTCCTCGCAGCAGGTTTTCAGCCGAGAACATCAGTGAACCGAAACCAGAACCATGTTCCAAACCTCCTCCTGCAGCAAACAGGAGCCCCGTGCGGAGCAGCAGGGCTGGAGGCGACTGGCTGGGTTTGAAAGATGAGGATTTTATGGATTTGGAGCCACCGTCTCCAGCAAAGGCCAGTCCGGCCGTGAGCTATCCCAGCCCTGCCACAGCTGGGGGAACCAGCCCCACCAGCCAGGTCCCAGCCGTAGAGGAGGCAGTGGCTAAACCAGGCCTGGTGGAGGAGGAGAACTGGCTGAGTGCCGCCTTGTTCCGCAAGAAAGCCCAGGCAAAAGCCCGGGAGGGAAGTGCTGAGCCCTCAGAGGTCCCAGGCAAAGGGCTGGATCCCGGCTCTCCTGCCAGGTAAAGGCATAGTCGATGGCCACAGCGCTCCCGGCTGCTCCACATCTAGTTGCTCCAGCAGGACTTCTCAAAAACCCTCAGCTCAGATTTAAGGAGTTAATTTTAAGTACTACCTTGTCTCAGGTTGGGATAATAACACGGTGCTTACTCCCGCTGATCCAGCCCACAGTCCTGTTACACCTCTGGGCTCTCCTCCCAGTTGTGGCCAAGATTCCACACACTGCCCAGGTCCCACAGAGCTGTCCTGGATCACCACACCCCCGCAAGCTCTCCCCATGGTCCTCATTCCTGCCTTCATACTCCTTCATTCCTCCTAGTTCTAGGCAAACCACCTCCTTCACTTGAGTTTACACGGACACGGGTTCAGACTTGTGCTGGGGTGGCTGCTGCCCAGGGGAAGGAGGTGGATGCAGCAGGGAGGAACACCAGTGATGGAGGTTTTGGGGTGCCTCTGCAGCCAAAAGGCTGAATCCTGCTGCAGTGGAGTGGGACAGAGGCTTTCACCTGCGAGGCAGGAACTGGTGTTGGGGAAAAGGATGTTGTCTTTCATCGCCTTGGCTCTTCACGTAGGATATTTTTTGCTTGCAGCCAGGCACCTGCCTCCATGGGAGCACCTCAGCAAGGAGCTGCCCTGCAGGACAAGGCAGCGAGCATGGATGGCTCCAGGTAAGGCCTCCTTTGAGTTTCAGTCATGCTCCATGGGTGAGATTTCCTGCAGAAAGCAGCTCTGTGGGTGAGATTGGGGAATGGGGAGAACTGGTAGCCAGCAGTGATCACTTTGATATGGGCTCTGTGTAAGCTGGGAGGGAAGGCAGCTCTGAAGGATCACCAGGCTCTTGCCTGTTTGATCACAGTGGAACAGCCAAGCTCTGAACTTAAAGAAATGCAGGATGCATCCAAGCAAGATGACGTCTGCCTCTTCCCGAGCTGTGACACTGCTGTG
This sequence comes from Bartramia longicauda, assembly GCA_028566575.1. Taxonomy (NCBI): domain Eukaryota; kingdom Metazoa; phylum Chordata; class Aves; order Charadriiformes; family Scolopacidae; genus Bartramia; species Bartramia longicauda. The sequence continues at coordinate 30,358,797 of JAOXNH010000003.1, forward strand.
TGTCACTCGTGTCTCTGTGCCCACACAGGCAGCCGGTCCCCTGGCTCAGCACCGTGAAACGAGCCTCAGCTCAGCCGTCAGAGGCTGCCAAGGGAGATCCCTCCAAAGACACCAGCGCCCTGGGTGCGTTTCATGTGGTTGCACAATTTGGGCAAGAGTACGTGGAGTGGGTCTCCCTGCCCTGCTGGAGCGGAGCAGGACCCTTCTCCCTCTGCCCAGGAGACACAGGCCCTTGTCCTTCTGGGAGGGGATGGTTCCCATTGCCGCATCTAAATCATGGACTTGTTCAATTTTCAGTCCCCACGGCCTTGATCCCAGGGGAGCAGGAGACACAGGGTCCTGCCCTGCTCGCTCAGGTAGGTCTGCTGGTCCAGTGTCCTCAGGAAATGCAGGGTTGGGGTGGTGATTGCAAGCCCTCCCCTGCCAACTTGTTGGTATCCAATGCTGTCCGTGCTCCCTGGGCAGGAGGAAGGATGTGCCCTGCTTTGCATCTCCATGTTCCTGGAGGCAAAGTGTTTGGAGGATCCCAAGGTGCCACAAGTCGTATTTATCAGGGCAAAGCATGTGTGCCATGGATGCTTTGTAAATCTTGTGTGTTTACAACCCTGCACTGCCTGAGCAGCATTTACATGGTTCCCCAGGCATGTATCTATTGTATTAATTAGACAACAGAGACTCCAGCTGATAAAGGACTTTTTCTTCAGCTGTTTTTCCCCATTATGGTGGTGAAGATGCTCTGAGATTGTTTCTAGACAACTGAAGGGGAATCAGAGCCTCTGACAGAGGCGGCAGCTCTTGCTTGGTCTTTGAAGCCTCAGTTTCTCATCTAGCTGGGCCTCCTCCCCCTGCCCTCATGGCAGGACACACACTGTCTCCCAGAGGACTCATGGTCTTATCCTTAAGTCCATTCCCAGAGAAGGAAGAGCCCAGCATGCTTGTATCTGGGGTGGGGGCTGCTGAGCATCACCTGGGGAGGACCCCAGGCCAGGAATGGGGTTGGGCTGGAGAAGGGTAGAGGAGGGACCACAGTAGGGTGGGGATGGATCGCTCTTCCCAGGTTAGGAGATGTTCTCCCCAGGGCTTTACCTCCCTGAGAGCATCCCTGTGTCCCCACAGGTTACCACACCCAGGGCACATCTCCAGGCTGCCCCGCAACTGCAGGTGAGGCTTGTCCCTTCCTTTGGGGGCTGATGGCCACACCAAAAAGCCACTCATCTTGAAGGGCCTTGATCTTCTCTCTCCATCCCCACAGGCAGAGTCCCCAGCCCTGGGCTTGCTGCACGAGAGGAGGCTGGGGACTCCCACAGCCCAGCTTCACGAGGATGCGATGGGCTGTCGGGCAGCGCTGCTCAGTGCCCAGGCCCGTGTGGCAGAGCTGGAGAGCCAGGTGAGCCCCATCGCCTGCTGGAGGGGGGTCCATGGGTGACTCAGGGGGAGGAGAAGGGGCCGTGTCTGCTCCAAATAGCACCAGGGTGACAAGGGACAGGAGAAACCTCCCTGTCCAGAGGTGCCTACTGCCACCAAGTGCTGCTGTGGGAGCTCTGTCCCCAGGGCAGCATAAGGACCTTCTCCCCGGATGCCTGGCAGGTCCGGATGCTGGAGCTGGAGCGGACGCAGCACAAACTGTTGCTGGAGAGTCTCCAGCAGCGGCACCAGGAGGACCTGGATCTCCTCGAGAACGCCCACAGGTACGAGGCTCTCACCTGTGTCACATCTTTGCCTACAGCCCTGTCCATCACCCCTGGGGTGGGAGTGCTGGGGCGCTTCCCAAATCCATCCCTGGGGTGGGCAAGCACAGAGCCGTGTCAATAGGGACCTGGTGGGGGCAAAGAGGAGCTCCACAGGTGAGCCAAGGTGGGGTTCCACTCTCACCAACATTGTCCCACGGATGACAAAGGGAAGTGGCCATTCCAGTTGCCAGCATGTCCCCAACCAGAGCACAGCACTGGGCAGCAGCAGGAGGGTTCAGGGATCAGGCTGTGGAGAGTGAAGCACCCTGTGCCTCGGTTTCCCCACACAAACACAGCGACACGGATCTGCTCTTAAATCCCCACGTGCACTTTGGGTGGAGAGTGCCGGGTATTGCCATGAAAGCAACGCTTCCTCCTTGCTGTGACCTCTGTGGGCAGGAGCCGGGTGAAGGTGGTGGAGGAGACCTACGGGCAGCGGGAGGAGCGGCTGCGGCGGGAGAAGGAGCAGTTGGCAGCTCAGCTGCTGTCGCAGAGCCAGGACGCCGAGCAGGCACGGGCAGAGCTGCTGGCACAGCACCAGCAGCGCCTGGCAGCGCTGGAGCAGCAGAGCACGCTGGAGCTGGAGCGGCTGCGAGAGCTGCAGAGGTGAGAGTGGCGCGAGCGGCACGCACGTGGGGCTGGTTCCCCTTCTTCGGCAAAGGGACCAGGGAGTTGGGGACACGATGAAAGGAGAAATCAGGCTCCAGAAGCACTGGGTTGTGGGCAGGTCAGTGGCTTTTGGAATGGGGATTTGCTTTGTAGGTAGACCCAGGGAGATCTGGCTGAAGACATCATTGCAGAGCGAATGCATTGTAGTATGGCATATGCTGAATCCAGTGTTTCATTGCCCCCCAAATCCCTTTTGTTCAGGTCACTGAGTCACTGATGTCCACACAGTTTGGGTCAGTGAGGAATCAGCTTTTGGTAGAGAAGCCTGTAACCCCCAAATGTGGTCCATCCCGAATGTGGATGGGATGTCCTGTGACAGACCACCATGCATGCTCAGCTTCTGGGGCCTGATTCTCATCTCCACGGCCAAGCCTCTTCCACAATGCCTGTCATGGAGAGCACTAGTTTGTAACAACCCCTGGTGGGCTCCTTCCCCTGTGTCCTGCAGGGTGTCTGTCCAGGAGATGCGCAAAGACCACGAAGAGCAGCTCCAGCGGCTGAAGCGGCTGAAAGACCAGGAGATCGATGCAGTGACCAGTGCCACTTCACACACCAGGTACCAATGGCTGACGTCATATCCCCACATTGGTCACTGGCCACGGTATTCCCTGTCCCATAGGGAAGCAGTGGGACCACAAGGGGAACAGGGGCCATCCCCTCTCCCACCTGCTTCCTCCAGGGATGCTGAGCTGTTTAATATCCATCAGTTCTCCCCTAAGCAGCAGATACATCTTCCTACTGCTCTGCTATGATGCAGAGAGGTTTGGGCAGGACCCACCACACGTTCCCCTCTCCATCATGGTGAGGGGAAGCATGTCCCACAGGGGTGACCTTCCTCTTGCTCCCCTCCTCAGGTCTCTGAATGGTGTCATCGAGCAGATGGAGAAGTTCTCCAGCGACCTGCATGACCTCTCACACAAGGTGGAGGCCACGCACCACAGCACCTCGCAGGAGCTGGCCATGGGGGCACGGCAGCGGGACATGCAGCTCAAGGGTACGTCTGCCATTCTCCTATGCCAAAATGGCTGTGGGGACCCCGCCAGGGCTGGGGACACCCAGAAAACAGGGAGGAAGCTGGGCTCTGAGTCAGCCAGAGGCTGGGAGCCCAGGCTGGCAAAGCCTTGCCTGCCTTGGTCACTGGATGTCTCAGGGTCTCCCTCTTACAAACTGATGTCCTGGGGATGTTCAGAAAGTGATGAGCACAAATGGGTGCAGCTTTTCCGTGAATATGGTGTGGACAGAGCAGGTTTTCCACCTCGTGCTGCTCATGACCCTGCTGCTGTCTCTCCCTAGTGCTCCAGGACAGGCTATCGCAGCAGCAGAGGGACATGGAGGAGGAGCGGAGCCGTCTCCAGGAGGTGATTGCCAAAATGGAGGCGAGGCTGGGTGAGCAGACTCGGCTGCTGGAGCAGGTGAGCCCACGCTGTGTCCTCTGCCCAGGTCAGTCCTCCTCTCTGGGTACGGGGCGTATGTCGTACCCACTGGAGGTGGAGTAAGTGAATGGCATCTATCTCTCCTCTGTGTCCCGACTCAGGAGCGATGGAGGGCGACAGCGGAGCGAGCGGAGCTGGAGAGGGCAAAGGTGAGGTTGGCTGAAATTTCCGGGTGCTTTTCACATTAGTCTGAGCGGGGCTGCACTGCCGTGTGTGGTGGGGAAAGAGCTTAGTGCTTTCTCTCTCCCTCTCTCACGACACTCTCCAGAGCGCTTTGCTGGAGGAACAGAAGTCGGTGATGCAGAAGTGCTTGGAGGAGCGACGGAAGCTGGCGGCCGAGTGGGCTGAATTTCACACCCGGCAGCAGCTGAGCAAGGAGCGGATGGAGCGTGACATGGACCGAGCCCTGCAGATGGACTTCCAGAGAGAGGGCACCATTATGAGCCTGGCCAAGGTACCACAGTAGAGCCCTTGCCTGTGGCCTCCAGCCCTGCCTGGTGGGCTCACGGATGGGTCCTACCCACGGGGGAGATGTTCAGCCCTGCCTTCAGGTGTTTGAGGCAGAGATGTCCCTTGGGGTGGTGAGAATCAGGCTGTTCCAGGAACAGCCTCCACCAGCCTGTTCTAGGTGTTGACTAAAGCATCAGTTGCCTCTCTGTCCCCTTTGCCTTTGAGGATTTCAGGCAGCCAGACCAGGCGCAGCTGCCTCTGTTATAAGTCTGGTGAGAGGAAACCTCCATGGTGGGTTAAGGAAAACTTCCCTGTGCCGTGGGAATGTCCAGAGCCAGTTCTGCTCCCCCCGTGGGGCTGTCCAGAGGGGATAGGTGGCACAGAGAGGGTGGAAGAGCTGCATTTTGAAGGGCTACCAAAGTGGAAAATTACTATTCAGGCTGGATGTTTCCACTGCTGACAAACAGCTGTGCCTTGAGCGTGTTTTAGGGTATGCAACACGGTGAGGGGCTCTGGCCTTTCCGGGGAAGGAGCGTGTGTGTGTCTGTACAATCCCAGCTCTGCCAGCCCTGGTCCCCAAGGGGAGGTGGATGAGGGCACTGCTCGAGTACCTGGTGGTGTTGCTCCGTAACCCAAACTTGCACACACGGGAAGCTCAGCAGGGGCAGATCTCTCCCTGGAAGAGATCCTCACTCAGGAAGACATGAGATGGTGTCCAGGACAGGGCAGGTAATGCATCGTTTTCCCCCATGCCCGTCCTAGGAGCAGGCAGAGCTGAAGATCCGGGGCCGTGAGCTGAAGGCCAAGGAGGAGCAGCTGGCAAGGGACAGGGAGCTGCTGGAGGAGGCCTGGCAGGAGCTGAGGCTGGAGAAGGAGAAGGTGAACAGAGCTGCGTTGCGCATCCAGCAGCAGGAGGAGGAGATTAAAAACATGACCAAGGTAAGCAGAGCGTCGGCGCTGCAATTCACAGCTGTACACAGGCCAGCAGCACAGCTGGGGTTTCACACCCCTCCCGAAGTCGTGAATCCTAATCCTACTGTCCCAGGAGGGGAATAAGGGGATGCACAAAGGAGCCCTGCCCCAGGGCAGCGAGGGTCCCTGTCCCCAACCTCCCTAGCCGCTCTGCCTTGCAGCTCTCGTCCCAGAAGTACGAGGAAGGGGAGCGAGCCCTGCGGGAGGCGTGCAGGATAGAGTCCGAGCATCAGAGCAGGCTGTGGGTCATGCAGCAGCACCTGGAGCAGCTGAAGCAGCAGGAGCAGCGCCTGCAGCAGGCAAATACCCCCTTGCCTTTCCTTTTTTGGCCTGGGGCCGCCATGCCAAGGGCCTGAATCTTTACCAACAGCTTCTCTCTCTCCCTTTCTCCTGGGGATGGGGCAGGAGCGGCTGAGCATGGCTCACCAGAGGAGACAGCTCGAGCAGCTACGCGAGGAGCTGCCCGGCAACCCTGTGATGCTGCTGACTGCAGACCAGGACCTCAGTGCTCCTACAAAAGGCCTTTCCAGCACAGTGTGTAAGGCTTCCTGCATGCTGCTGGTGGGAAAGGACATGATTGGGCAGCTGCACTTGTATTCCGCTTCTCAGGAGGCTTGGAGTGTTCCTGAGGACTTTTTAAGTTCCCCTGTATATAAACCTCAGGTGTGAGTTGGGCTCCTCATCCTCTGAAGGAGCTCAGCGGAGCTCTCTGAGCCAGGGCAGTGCCAGGAGGGGTTGGAGGAGGCAGGAAGAGGGAGATCCAGGTGGATTAAAGCCCATTTGCGCTGTGAGGTTGGGATGGACACTACTGCAGGGACTTGCAGGAAGCAAAAAAAGGGATGCTCTTTCTCCGTCCACAGTTCCTCTAACAGCAGCAGCACCACCACGCAGTTGGGCTCTCCTTCCAGGCTTTCCACCTCCTGTCAGGGTGCTCCCTCGGCACAGCGCGGGGGATAGCAGGGAAACCCTGGCCGTGGCCGGCCCCACCGAACTCTATGCCAAACTGCTGCTGCTGAAGCACAGGGCCCAGCAGGTGAGGTGGTGGGAGACTGGGGCTGGAAAGGGCTTCAAAGCAGCTGGGTGGGAGCAGGGCTGGGCGAAGTCTGATTTGAGCCTGACAGGCACAGGGTGGGGGGTCTCCTAAGATCATTACTGAGCCAGTGGGCTTGCAGAAGCCATGGGCACCTAGGGGGGTGATACCAGAAGCAAGGATGAGTAGATCCTCACACTTTGTTTCAGGATCATCCATAATATCTTTGGCTTGATGGGGTTGCCACTCTCCCTCACCCCCTCCCTGGGTGGGAGAAGCCAGCTCTGCTGGAGTCTGGTTTCGTGATGTCCCCATCCTCTTCCATCAGCTCCCTGCTTCCCTGGTGGGTCCTTCCCAGGTGGGGGTACTCTTGGAGGTCTCACTCAGAATGTGAGGTTATAGGCTCTTGAGGGGAACCCATACACCCCAGGGGGTACCACGGATGGGTACCTGGCCCCACTGCATGAAGGAGGATTTGGGATCCTTCCCTCACTCATGAGAGACGCCCTGGACTGTGACCCCATTTCTGTGGCACTCTCCAATATCCATCCTTTCCATCCTTCCTCTCTTCTCAGGACCGTGATTTCTTAGAGGATGAGCAGTTCTTCCTGGAGACCCTGAAAAAAGCATCCTACAACACTTCATCTCTGTCAGACTGAGGAGGTGGCATCCTTACGCACAACCCAAGGGACGGCTGTGTCCGTTCTTACAGGAGGCTGCTGTGCCCTCCACATGGGGGAGGAAAACAATAAAGGAACCGTTCTTTTTTTTAGAAAACAGTCTCAAAGTGGTTGGATTGTGAAATCTATTCCCATGGACTCCGAAGCCGCATTTTGTCTGGCCTCCATCCCTCAGCAAGTGCCACAGGATGCCAGGTTGGGGCATGGGATGGGATGCAGTTGCCCCAGTTGCATCCAGTTGGGTGTGGATTCAGTCAGCCGTGCCCTGGCTCTTGGACCAGCAGCTGCCTGGCTGTGGCAACCAAAGGTGTTATGGTGGATCGCAGAGGTCTGGCTGAGGTGCAAGGCAGGGCAAAGCAGAGCTGTCACGGTTGTGCCTAGGGGCTGTGCTGAAGTTCACCAGCACCCTGAGGGGATGTTCCATGGCTCACGGGCTTTTCCTTTTTGGGCCTTTTTGTGAAGAAACCTGGCCGTTGTGCCGGCCTTCACCTCCCTTCCTCCTGTCCCGGGGTGACAGCAGGGCCACCCTTTGCCCTTTAGCGGGATCTGCCCTGGGGACAGCGGAGCAATGGCGGAGATGTAGCCCGGGGCGAGGGGGAGAGCCCGTCGCTCTGGGGTCATTTCTAGTCAGGCCCTTCAGTGGGCAGCCCCGTTGCTATGGCAGCGGGGGCTTTCCACGCCTGGCCCTGCGCGGCGCAGCCCCCGTCGCTATGGTAACGGGGGCCTTCTACTACGGACGTCGCGCACGATGGCGGCGCCCTTGCTGAGCGCGGCGCTGTGCGGCGTCCGGGGCGGGCGGGCCTTCGGCACGGCTGGTAAGAGACGGGCCGGGGAGTCCCGGTTCCCCATCAGTGGGAGCCGTTTGGAGTCGGGGAGGGGGACGGAGGAGGGAGCTGTCGGACGCCTGGGTTCCCTAAGCGTGCCTGGCGGGGCCGGCTCGGGGAGTCGGGGGTGGTTCTGGCCCGGGACGGCGCTCCCCGCTCTTCCCGGGCTCGTTTCTTGCTCTCTGTGTAAAATGGGAACTCTCTCCCCTTCCAGCTGCGCTCTGCAGGCGGGCAGCCCCGCTGGGTCCGATGCCCAACGAGGATATTGACGTCAGCAACTTGGAAACGCTGGAAAAATACCGCAGTTTCACTCGCTATTTCAAGCTGGCGGAAAAGGAAAGCAGGAAGCCCCGCTGGTGGAAGACGTACCGGCAGCACACCAACCCCCCACCAGGTACCCACAGAAGGAGCTGCACCGCACGGTTTTGCTGCTGAGGGTAGGGGGAGCTGTTGCTGAGGCCATGGGTTTGCCCCAAAACCTGCCCTGTAGAGAGCTGATGAGGTGCTTTGGCACGAGATTGGCCCTCATCCCATATGGAAGTTTGCGGAGCACAAATGTCTTCAAGGGAATAGATAGCAGTTTTCTGGAAGGAGGGAGGCCAGGACCTGCCAAAAGGTGTGGAACAAGTTAAAGAAGTGATTCCTTGACACCCCAGTAGCATCAGAGAAAGCAGACCAGGAACCAGAGCTTTAGACCAGTAGCAAATAATAGAGCTTGGCAGCTCTGCTGAGCAGCCACAGAGACCAGGCCAGCTCACCAGCTGGCAAACATCTGGGCCTGGGGCTGTTGGGGGAGGAGGAGGAGGGAGCAGAAGCATGGAGGGTGGAGAGGGAAGGCAGAGATCATAAAACTAAATGGTGTCTTGAGGTTTGCATCTCTTTCGTACAGTCTCTAACATTTTGCAGCACTTTTGTGTTTGGGTATCTTGGGTACTCACATTTTTCACATTGATGATTTTTTCACCCCTCTCTGAAGAGCCAAAGACCGACATCAGCCTGCCACGTGATAAGCGGCTACGGGCAAAGGAAATCAAGGAAAGAAAAAAGATCCTGAGGGAAAACCACCAGAATGCTGAGATGGAAAGATCAGCGCGGCTCCGGACCGGTCTGTACCCTGCCACCTCCCTCCCTGCCCCGGCCACTCGGTCCCCAGCTGCCTCCTGCAGTGTTTCTCTCTCCTTGCAGTGCTGATCCCCCTCGATGAAGTCCGAGCTGAGTGGGAGAAGACCAGCGGCCCGTTCCACAAGCAGCGTGTGGCAGAGTGTTGCGGGATATTCCGTGATTTGTTCAAGGGGGCCACGTTCACCCCCTGGGTTACCTTGAGGGTGGAGTACAACCAAGAAGACGAGCACTTCGTGCCAGTCTATTATGGGAACATGGTGACTCCATCCGAGGTGTGTGAGGGGAGCTGGGAACAACCTCAACCCCACGGGAAGCCTGTGTGTTTTTGTCAGATGCTCCTAATGGGCATTGTCTGTTCTGGGGGGGGTTTCTTTTACAGGGATATTTCCCCTGTGATGAAGGAAACAGGTTTCTTGGGTGTGCTAAGAACAGAGCTTTGAAATGGGATTGTTGTCTGCTGGCAGGCTGATGTTTATTAATGCTCCTGGGGTGCTCTCCAGGTGGAGCTAGGTTAATCAGTGGCATGGCCATGACAAGTTTATATTCTTTCCATGGAAATCATGACATGGTCTTAATGGAACGTTTTTGTCTGACTCATTGATATTCTCGTTATGTTGCTCATTTAGGCTTCCAGTCCCCCTGCAGTGTCATATGAGGCAGGTAAAGGCTCCCTCTGGACTTTGTTGCTGACAAATCCAGGTGAGTAGCAGATTCTTTAGAAAGAGCTTGTTTAAACTGGGTTGTTTCACTGTGCTTTTGTTTTGCTCCCGTTTCTTTTGGCTGCTCAGTATCTTCTAAATAGAGATGCATTACATGTGCAGGAGAGATTGTAGCCTCCCCAAATCTCCAGCAGCTGAGAGATGAGACAGTGATGCAAAGCGACCTATGTCACAGCATAGGGGAAGCAATTCCCTGACTCCCATCTTTTTTTTGCTCCCAAACTCTCCTCTCCCTCAACAATTTGCCAGGGAGGCAGGTTAGCTGATGTTGTTCACCCCGAGAAACCAAGGCACAGTGAAGCAGCTGACCAAGAAATCCTTTTAATCTTGGAATTACATCTGTAGAGTTCTTTGCTCAGTCCTATAAGAATGAGTTACTTTTCTGCTGGGAAGGGGATGCTGGGGGGTCTGGAGCTGCCCCCTCTGTTCAGCGGGGGGTCTGGGTGTGCTCACTTTGGGGTTGATGCGAACACCAGGTTGTCACCAAGTCGACTTTCTCCGTTTTGTCTGTTTGCAGATGGACATTTAAGAGACACGGACTCGGAATACCTCCACTGGCTGGTGTGAGTACTGCTCATCAGTGCTGCTTAGCACAGGGAAAGCCCAGGTGGAGAGGGTGGAAACTCCAACAGAGCTTGGGAATAAGCATTTGCTAAGACAGTTCCGTGGCTTTCTCTGGTGCTCCTGCTGCATTACCCCTGTGTCCTGGGTCCTGCTAAAGATGCAGTAGTTCCAGGTGTTGCTGCTGTTGGGCATTCACATGGCTGGGAGTGATTTTTCTTCCAGTGGAAACAGCCTCCTCTAATCAAACAGGGTATAGTCAAATGGAAACATAGCACAGGGTGATGTGCAATCCTGGGTGAACCTGCTGGTCCCATTGGAGGGAAGTGAGTGGATATATAATGAAGTAAACTTCTTTGCGTTCAGGACAAACATCCCAGGCAGCGACATCAGGTCAGGTAAAGAGATCTGCCACTACTTGCCCCCCTTCCCTGCCATGGGAACTGGCTACCATCGCTTCATCTTCCTCCTCTTCAAGCAAGACCGCCCCATAGATTTCAGCGAGGATGTTCGGCCGATGCCATGGTAATTCTGGCTTTCACACGGCAGTTTCACACTTGCTTGGTGAGGCTGTTACATCTTGTTATGATGATGTGTTTATTACTGCTGTAGGAGAGCAGCTCCTTTTAATCTGCAGGGGTGTTTGGAGTTTGTGTGTTACCTGAAGCCAAAATCCCACCCCTGCAAGCAACACGGAGTCCTATTGCTTTAAAGCAGGTTGTTAAGTAAGTGTTTTTTCCTAACTGCGGCAGAAATGTGCATGGAGCTGGAGAAGCTGGAAGATCTTTTTTAGCGACATCCTCTTCCACCTCTGTTTTATAGACTCTGAGATGATGTGGGGAAGTAGTAGTTGCCTACCAGAGCGCTGCAGGAAAAGAGAATCACCTCAGCTCTTGTGCTTGTGTCTCGTTTCCAGCCACAGCCTCAAGATGCGAACCTTCAGCACATTTGACTTCTACAGAAAGCACGAGGATGCGATGACCCCTGCGGGGCTGGCGTTCTTCCAGTGTCAGTGGGACAGCTCTGTGACCTCGGTCTTCCATCAGCTTCTCAGTAAGAAATGCAGCGTGTGGGGGTGCTGGAGGTGGGGGGCCCGTCTGTGGGGTGGGATGTGGCCCTGCGGGTAACACACAGGGTCAGGGAGCGAGCTTGGTCCTGGCACTTCTCCAGGATCTGTTATAGCACGGATTGGGTACTTAGGGAGCCATCCTCCACCAAACTAACAGCAGTCTGAGGAAACAACCTTTAAAAGGCTGTTTTGAATGAATATTTTAAAGTATCACCAAGAGAGCCTTTACCACATGTGCATGGGGAGGGCCTTGCTGGCGAAGGAGGGGGCCTGGGGTTTGGATCCAAGCCTTATCGCTAACATTCCGTATCGCCCCTTTACAGATATGAGAGAGCCTGTGTTTGAGTTTGTGCGGCCGCCCGTTTACCATCCTCCACAGTTAAAATTCCCACGTCACCAGCCTCTGAGGTACCTGGACAGATACCGAGACACCCACGAGCCCACCTACGGCATTTATTAGGGGCCTGGCCTCCTCTCGAGGCGCTCTGGTGTACGCTGGGGTGCCGGACAGGCGGATGGGGCTGCCGGCTTCCCCGCGTTCACAAAGTCTCAGCCCCTCGGCTCCCAGTTTCCCCTGTGCGAGGAAACGTGCAGCTGGGGGTAGCAGGGATTTCACGGTGCTGGCAGCTGTGTGGTCAAAGGGTACTTAAAAAGGAGGTTTGTAAATGAAAGCAAATCTCTCGCCAGGCTGAAATCTTGCTACTGATTGCGTAGCAGAGCTGGTCAGTCAGAGTGACCGTACCTCAGAGATGCCCTGCCTTTTTTCTCTCAAAGGATCATGTTCTTTTTTTTGCCTGTTTATGGAACAAACAGAGCCAGGCCAGCCTGGATTTCCTCCCCTTACAGTGCTGTGATTCAGGGCTGCGTTGGCTTTCATTTGTACAGTCCTCTTAAAGGGATGGGTCTGATTAAACACACTCTGAGTGATGGTGGTGGCACTGCCTTGTCTTTATTGGGAAGAGCTCAGTATCCCAGCCAGCTGGTGCAGAACTGGGGAGCCTGAGCAGGGGAAAAGGGCAGCCCTTCCCGTGGCTGATGTCTCCTTCCCCCCTTAGATGTTGTAGGGCAGGAGGAGTGCAGCTACGCAGGAGGTAAACCTGTGGAGATGGCTTCTCCCAACAGCTACCACAAGCATGTGGACCTCAAGTCTCCTTCCCCTCGCTGCCCGGAGAGCATATACCTGGTGTGGATGGTCGGAGCAAAAGTAGATCTGGGGTTTGGGCAGACGCACAGTTGTGTCCTGGTCCCCAGGCTGTGGAGAGACTCCACTTTTTGCTCTGTGGGGCACTTTGTGTATCCCCATTGACATGTTTAAACCCCCAAATACCAATGTGTTCCTGCCGTGGCCGCTGCCTGTTCTCAGCTCTGGTTCCCAGTAACTTTTTATATGAGGTTCCCCCCTTCCTCAGGAAATAAGAGCCTCCAGCAAACAATGGAGATTGTGCTGAAATGAAATGCTGAAATGTTTCAAGCTACGCCTGAGCTCCTTGAACTCTCCTCCCACCCCGAAGGGTTCTGGGGTCTGGTTTAAGCCTGGAACAGGTTGCCCAGGGAAGCTGTGGGTGCCCCATCCTTGGAGGTGTTTAAGGCCAGGCTGGATGGGGCTTTGAGGAACCTGCTCTAGTGGAGGTGTCCCTGCCCATGGCAGGGAGTTGGAACTGGATCATCTTTAAGGTCCCTTCCAACCCGAACCATTCTGTGATTCTATGAATTAACTGGTGAGGTGGCCAGCGCGGGAGCGCAGGTGTCCTGCGGTTCCAGGCAGACACAGGTTGTGTTATGCCCCTCTCTGAGCTCCGAATATTTGGTCAGAATTTGCAGATTCAGCCCAAAGAAACTTTTTAGGGGCTGACCCTATGCTGGGCCACACGGGGAGTTGTGATAGATCCCAAGTCACCTCTTGGGTCCCAGGGACACTCTGGGGGGTGGCTCCGAGCCTGCCTGTGATACAGAAACTGCTCTGAACCCCCCTGCAGCCCCCTGGCGAGCCCCGGGCTGCAGCACAGGCCTGCTCCCTGCTTGCCCTCACAGGTGGAAGCAGACCCACAGGTGTGGGGAGGCTGTGGAGCCATAAACTGGTTCCATAAACTGCGGAACCATAAACTGAGGCCGGGAGCCTGTGCGCAAGCGATAGCACGTCTGCACGGGCAAGGAGATAAGCTTTGAGCTGGAAGGTTGGGAGTTTTTTCTCCTGAAACTGAACTTTATGAAGTCAAGGTGAAGGTGGCACCACATTCGCCTCGAGGCAGAAGCCTCCACCTGCCACCTGAGCAGGGACTGATTGTCAGGATAATGCCCTTAACTGTGTTTTTTAGCACAAAGTGTCCGCAAGGAACTTAGCAGGAAAAGGAGCGGTAGATTGTGCGAACGGCACATGACTGTGCGAATGGCAGGAGCTGTAGTTTAAAATGGAAAGATAAGAGGGCAGGATGTGGCCCTGGCCAGCTGCTGGCATGTGTCACAGCCCTTATCACTGCAGAGGGAGGTGGCAAGTGGCCGCAGCAGCAGTGAGTGCCCCTCTCTGCCAGTTCCCAGGCTGGCCAAGGCTGGCAGCACTGTACTGAGGTCTCTCTGCCAGGGGGGACCGCCATGCTCTGCTCAGGGACATGGATGGTGTCAGGTGAGGATGCCAGGAAGTTCCTTCAAAGGGCAAAAAGAGGAGTGAAATCAGATTATACATCCTATGTGTCCCATGGGAAGGCGTTCCTGGGAATACGCATGGCTCTGAACCTTGTCATGTGTCTCCCTGTGCTGTCGCTGCGGCGCTTCATCCTCTCTGGAGCCTCCTGCTCTGCTTCGCTGCCCTCCCTGTCCCCGGGGGGGAGCAGCTCCAACCCTCCCCAGCATCTCCCCAGCGTGTGGCACAGCAAGCGGGGTTAAGGGGACACCCACTGGGTGTCTCTTTAAGAGCCTGCCTGGCTCGGAGCCCTGACCCGCCTCTGTGCTCAGCGTCACCATGTCTTCCTCTTCTGCACAGCTGAGTTTCTGTTTCCCCGGCTTCTTTCTCCCTGTCGGCCTGATCCCTGGCACAAGTGGGATGGCGTCACCCATCTTGCACAAGCTGGAGTGCTCCATCTGCCTGGAGCTCTTCAAGGTGCCCGTGACCTTGCCCTGCGGGCACAACTTCTGCAAGAGCTGCATCAACGACCACTGGGACAAGCAAGAGCAGGTGCCCACCGGGGCCGAGAAGGGCTACACGTGCCCCCAGTGCCGCAGGGGCTCGGAGGAGCGCCCATCCCTGGAGAAGAACGTCACCCTGTGCAGCGTGGTGGAGCTGGCGAGGGATGGCGGAGTGCGGGTCCCGGGCGCAGAGAGGTGTGAGGTGGCCCGGGGCGAGCTGTGCCCGCAGCATGGGCACCCGCTGGAGCTGTACTGCGAGGAGGAGCAGCGGTGCATCTGCTGCGTCTGCACCGTCCAGCAGTGCCAGCAGCACCGGCGGGTGCTCTTAGAGGAGGAGCGCTCCAAAAAGCAGGTGGGGATGATGGGTGGCAAGATGGGGGGGGCATGGCAGCTCGGGCACATCACGACATCCATCTCTGGTGTCCCATGCCCTGCTGTGGGGATGTGGTGTGCCTCCATGTGCTGAGCTGTGCCCGGTCTCGGTTGAACAGGCTGTGGCCAGGGCGATGACACCAGTGCCCGGCTGCTCCCCAAGAACTAGGTGGCCATCAGGAGCAGCAGAGAGCTGGGTAAATCCAGCAGCATCAGGTGAACATCGTCGTATGTTTGTGACCTCGTGATATAGAGGAAACAGCTGAAAATGGGTGAAAGACAGCATAGGGAGAGTTTTGCTTCTCAGTGAGCCTGGTCACAGCCTCTCCCCTTCCCAAGCCTTCTTCTGCGTGAGCCTTGTCCTGCAGCCCTGAGAGGACTCCTGGGGGCACTAGCACGCTGCACCATGGGACATTGGTGCCTCTCTTTGCAGGCTCTTTTGAAAGAGTCCCTGGAAAAAGCCCAGGAGGAATCAGAGAGGATCGAGCAGGTGATGCAGAAGCTGGAGGAGCGAACACACAGCATCAAGGTAAGACTGTGACCACCTCCATGCTGGGTGTGGAGGTGGGAGCATGCTGGCTCTCACGGTTCTTCCCCACTCAGGACTCCTCTGAGGAGCTCAAATCCACGATTCTGAGCAAGTTCACCCTCCTGAAGAAAGCCCTGGAGGATTGCCAGTGGCAGACAGTGGCCAGGAT
Organism: Bartramia longicauda; assembly: GCA_028566575.1. NCBI lineage: Eukaryota > Metazoa > Chordata > Aves > Charadriiformes > Scolopacidae > Bartramia > Bartramia longicauda. The sequence continues at coordinate 30,374,246 of JAOXNH010000003.1, forward strand.
CGAGCAAGAGCAGGCGGCAGCGCTGGGACGTGTGGAGGAAGACTGGAGCCTCCTGAAGGACCACCTGGACCTCCTCACCCAGCACAGGGAGAAGGCTCAGCACCTGCTGGCCTGCCCCAACCACAGGACCTTCCTCCAGGTACCACCATCCCCTCCAGCTGCCAGTCCTATGAGCTTTTGGTGAGGGCAGAGACAAGGTCAACCCTTTCCCCAGGGTGGACATGTCCTCAGCCTGACTCAGGGATGATGGCACAAGGCTGTGGGGAAGAGCTGCTTTGGTGGGGGTTACTGAAAAGTTAGGGTGGCAATGCTGGATCAGAGTGGACGGTGCTGCCCATGGGGTCATGGGCAGCATCTGCCACCCCGAAACTGCTCATCAAGGCTCTTCCACCACCAGCAAAACACAAAGTCCTGTGCCACAGCTCCTCTGCTCCCACTGCAACTGTCCCCTGACCCCATGTGCCAGCCACAGCTAACAGCCAATGTTTTGGGGATGCCCCTGTCACCCACCATGGAGAAGCAGTGTGTGTGGATGGGTTTTGGAGCTGCTGATCCTCCCCAGGCCAGTGCATGGTGTATCTGTGCGTCCATCCACAGGAGTTTCCCCTGCTTCCATCTCCGGAGACCCCAGAGGTGCTGGTTCCCATGGAGTTCAATGCAGCCAACATAGTCAAGCCCATTGCTGAGATCCTCACTGACGTCTCCAGGCTCCTGCTGGAGGACTTGCCCGGCTCTGTGGACTCCAAAGCCCCTGACCTTGTTGGCCAAGGTAAGCCCTCTGCTTGCCAGGCCACCCCAGAGGGCTCCGAGTCACCCTGAACCACAGCCTGGCTGCTGTCATGGCTACTGGGCACAGGGGGTTGGGATGGGGACACACATCTACTATATCAATGGGGTGGGATGACCTGGGTGGCTTCCCTGTGGCCCCTCCTTGCTGGCAGTGTCAAGCAGCTGTGGCATGTGCCCACTCCCAGGCTTGGATATGATGGATTTCCTCATCATCCTCCACCTCCCATCAAAGCTGGGTAGGGACAAGCTTTTGGGTGTCGTTGCTCAAAATGCCTGTCCCCATCCTCCACAGGCCCAGTGCAGCCTAAGGAGCCTGCAGTGAAGGTGGTGGCCCCTCTCCCCACGTGCCAACGCCGAGCTGAGCTTCTGAAGGGTGAGGAGAACATGGGGGGGAGTGGGGGAAGAGAACCCCACTGGGGTCCCCAGCAGACAGAGGTTCACCAAGCTGAGCTATTCCCCAGGAGGAGGGTGATTGTGGCTGTGGTGAGGGGTGCTCTTTCCCCAGCTCTCCCAATTCCTCTCCCTAAATGTGGCAAAGAGATGGACAGGTTGGGGGACACTGCGTGGCTGGGAAAGGGCTCCTTAGGGGGTGAGCAGCACCAGGCACCACTTTCCTGTGGAAACGGGGGCTGCCAGCACCTGGCATTGGGCCAGTTGCTGCCCCACATCTCGCCTCAGATCTCACCCCGTCTCCATCCTCTCTTTTTCACCCACCTTGGGCATCTCACCCGGGCAGGAGTGACGTGCCTGTTCCCAAGGACCCATATTTAGACACAGCACTTTCCCGCAGGCAGGCAGCGTCAGCAGCTGGCAACGAGCACCCACAGGGGGATGCCGTGGGCTGCCCAAGCCGCCACACACGGCACAGCACTGGTCCAGAGCCCTGCCCACAGCCATTGCTCTCCCTCCAGGGATATGGCCTCAGCATTCCCAGCCACAGTCCTTCGTGTCCCCTTCCCTCCCTGGGCCCAGAGATTTCCTCAACGCTCCCTTTCCCATCTCCTCCCTGTTGGGAAGAGAGGGTTGGATGATGTTTAGGGCACGCTGGTCAGGTCACTCTTGCCAGGGAGGCAACGGATGCCTGTGGGACCTGGTAAGGATTCCTTCCATCGGGCCCCAGCGAATGTTCTCAGGGTTATTAATAGGAAACAAAAAATAAATGTTATTTCTGAGCAGCAGGCATGAGCTCAACAGAGCTGGCCAAGCTGGGTTGTTGCAGGGGGAAGGTGAGGTGCTTATGGCCGGCAACGGCCTGAGGCAGGAGGAGTTACCGCAGCCCACGCAGAGGAGAGTAACTCCCTGCAGTACCATATTTGCTCGCGTAATGCCTGTTTTTTTGTTTTTGTCCCCCTCTCTTTACCCATGCTCATAGTTTCTTGCTCTTAAAATCCAGCACATTTCTTTGGAAACACCCACGGAGCAACCGCTGCTTGCTGGCTGGGAGCTGGGCTGCGCGAGGACTGCACCAAGCGCCACGGCTCGGTGCCTCGCCAGCTATTTCTGGGCTGTTTCCGTTCCTTCAAGCAGGTGGTTGGGCAGATATCTCACCTCTTCCTGCTCCCCTTCCCCTCTGAACATGTTACTGCTTTTTGGGAGTTCTCTTTTGGGAGCCAGTCCTACGCAGTTAACACCATGTCACTCTTGGGAGGGGTGCACACCCAGGGCATAAAGGTCTGGTGAAGCATTTCAGCCCCATCCGTGCCATTGCTCTTTCCAGACCACCGCAACCTGACCTTCGATCCCAAGACAGCCAACAAGCACCTGAAGCTGTCGAAAGGTAACCGGAAAGTCAAGCACAGCCCCGGTACCGTCTGCGGGCAGCTGGAGCAGGGACCCCGCTTCCAGCCCTGGCAGGTGCTGTGCATGCAGGGCTACAGCCAGGGCCACCACTACTGGGAGGTGGAAGTCTCCAGCCACTCTGTCATCCTGGGGGTGACCTACCGCAGCCTCCCCTGGGAACAGCAGCAGGGCCAGAAATTCAACATTGGGCTGAACGGGGGCTCCTGGGGGCTGCAGGTGCTGGAGGATTGCTACCTGGCCTGGCACAAGGGCCAGAGGGAGAAAATCCGGGAGCGGCTCTATAAGAACCTGGGGGTCAGCCTGGACTACGGCAAGGGGCTCCTCTCCTTCTATGGCCTGGGGCAGACGACGCAGCTCATCTACTCTTTCCACAATGTCTTCACCGAGCCCCTCTACCCCGTCTTTTGGCTGTGCGAGGGGCGAACGGTGATGCTGTGCCATTGGGAATGAGCCGGAGCTGCCACGCTGCTCCGTTAGCTGGGCCGGCAAGCCCCGGGCTGGGACCATAGCCAAGCTGCAGTTGGGGCCATTGCAGTGCTGGTGGGACCCCAGTGCCAAGATGGGAGTGAGGTGCAGTGTTTTAAACAAAAGAGCTGATAAGGCCTGATATGCAAATTAACCTGCTCCGATTTGCATATGCAAATATCACACTGGTGACAGAAGTTAAGGCAGAGGATTGGACGTGGGGCTAAGGGCCCTGTCCTCGCCGTGGGGACAAAGCCTGTGGTCACTCTGCGCAGGGGCACGTGCTGGTGCCTGTTCCTGCAGATGGGGGGACAGCAAGGGTGCAGGGATTGGGTTTTTCCTCTTGTTTCTATCCCTGCCAAGCCTCCCAGGCCAGGAGACGATTGG
>JAOXNH010000003.1:30379265-30391005 GCA_028566575.1 Bartramia longicauda
GGGCCGGGGCCGGGACCGGCCGGTCGGGGCGTTCAGGGATGGAGACCGCGCCCGGGAGCGCCCCGCCGTCCTCCGCCGAGGCGTTACGGCTGGCGCTGGCGGCTCCGGGCCTGCCCGACGGCCCTTTCGGTTGCCCCATTTGCCTCGACCTCCTGAAGGACCCGGTGACGGTACCCTGCGGGCATAACTTCTGCCAGGGCTGCCTGGGGGCTCTCCGCCAGCGGCCGGGCCCCCCCGACGGCAGCGGGGGGGCGGGCGGGGCTGCCCGCTGCCCGCTCTGCCAGGAGCCCGTCCCCGCAGCCTTGCGGCTCCGCAAGAACCGCGCCCTGTGCGAGGTGCTGCCGCTGCTGGCAGCCGCCGCCGCCGCCACCGCTTCGTCCCCTCTATCCCCGACACCCCCGTCCCCCCCGATGGCACCAGGAGCCGAGGAGGAGGAGGATGCGGCGGGGGAGGAAGGAGGGCCGGTGCTGTGCGACGTCTGCCCGGCGGGGTCGCGGGTGGCGGCGGCGCGGTCCTGCCTGGTTTGCCTGGCTTCTTTCTGCGGAGCCCACCTGGAGCCCCACCGCCGGGCTCCCGCCTTCCGCGCCCACCGCCTGGTGGCCCCGCTGCGGCGGCTGGAGGAGGGTCTCTGCCCCCGCCACCTCCAGCCCCTCGACGGCTTCTGCCGCGCCGAGCAAACCTGCGTCTGCGCCCGCTGCCGCGCCCACGAGCATCGCGCCCACGACGTGGTGCCCCTGGAGAAGGAGCGCGAACACAAGGAGGTATGTTTGGGGGGGCTGTGAAGGGTTTTGGGGGGGCTGTGGGAGGTGCGCGGAGGTCCCCCAGGCGGGGATCGTCCCGGCGGGCGCTGCGCTGGTGGGATGGAGTGGGTGGGGAGGATGCTGCACCCCCTGTCCCCACGCGGTGGGGTGCGGTGCTGGTGGGCCATCCTGGGTGAGGTGAGGTGTGGCACCCCTGGGAGGGGTCCGTGCTGCACCCACATCCCCACGGGGGACCTAATTCCCACGGGGGACCTAATCCCCATGTGGGAGGTGTTGCAGGTGCAGCAGTGGGGGCGATGCTCTGTGTGGGGTGGGGATGGTAATGGATTCTGGGGCAGCAGATTCCTGGGGGGGTGGGCAGGGGATGCTCGCAGAGTGGGGCAACAGACCCCTGGGAGAGGGATTGGAATGGGCTGACAACAGCTTCCCCGGACAGGAGATTTGGGAGGGGGTGTGCGGCGCCAACCCCTGAGGGCGACACCCCTCCAGGGAGGGTCAGTATGGCCCCCTGGCATGGGGAGGTGGGATGCTGTGCCATCAGGGCACCCTGTGGGGTGGGGGCAGGATGGGCAGACCAGGACAGGAATTAGGGGCAAACCCGCTGGGTTTGGTCCCCGCTGTGGGGCTGAACTCGCAGTCACAGTGGGTGTAGGGCTGGGGGACGAGGGCGCCTGGGACACCCCGCAGCGGCCGCCCCCGCGGTCACGGGGCACCCGTCTTCTCCGTCTTGTTCCCACAGCTCCATCAAGGCAGTTTTTCTCGGCGTGCTGGCAGCCTGCCCGGTCGCTGCTCCCGCTCCACCAGTCCTTTGTATCCTGGTGGTTTTGGCAGCAGGTTTTTTTTTTTTTTCCCCGTCACTCCCATTCCCAGATGCGCTGAGTCACCTCCCAAATTTGCACCCACGAGCCTCCCCGGGATCTGGGGCTCCGAGCCTGATGTGGTGCTGCCGTCTTGGGCACTGCTGCCTTGAGCGCGTGGGGCCTCTGCGGGCTGCAGGCAGACGGGAGCCCAGGAGGCTCGCAGTGTGGTGGCATCCCCATGGCTGCGTGGGGCACTCAGAGACCTTGGAAGGGTTTGCTTTTTCCAGGGGAGAGCCCGGGGGCTGTGGACACTCTGGCGGGGAGCACAGTGGCAGCCCCGAGCCAGCTCCCGCTCTCTTGTGGGCTCTTGGAAAACCCTTTTGCTGGCGTTATTAGTCATCGGGTGCCTTAAAATAGAAAGCGTGTGCGATCCCAGCCCCGAGGAGCTGTCGGGCCTCAGCTGCTTAACGTCACCGCACGGCTTCTGTGGCTGCTCTCTGTCCCCACCCTCGTGCTGCTGGGTGGGAAGGATGGATGGGGAAAGCGCCTGTCCCCCCTCGCCGTGCACCAGGCTGGCGGCCGAGCATCAGGAGGGAGAAGAGCTGCCCTGGTTGGGGGATGCGATGCCCTCCTGGGTCCCGAGGGACCTGTCCTCGTGATGGGCAATGGCTGGCGCTAACAATAGCGTGTCAGGAAACGCCACGTTTGGCCGGTGCTTCCTTTGCAGCCACGCAACACCCCGTGCTCCGGAGCTGGTTTGCTTCACTCCTAATGAGAAACCCCCAGGGGACTCAGCACCACGTTTCCGAGAGCTCTGGGTCTTGCCCTTCAGCTTCCGCACCAGTCCCAGGTGGATTTTTCCTAGCCTTGGGATACACGCTAAGAGCACACGGCGGAGCTGCACTTGTGCTGCAGTCGCTGCCTGATGGTTTTGCTTTCAAATTCCTCTTTTGCTTGGTTTGTGCTGGGAGCAGGGTGGGGAGCGTGGAGCTGGGCACGACCCTCTGCAGCCCAGCTCCTCCTTTGGTTTTCCAACCGAGTGAGAAGGGATGTTCGCAGGTTGGACATCGCAGGGCAGGAGAAGAGAGAAACACCTCCCAATTCCCCTTGCACCCTTCACCCGAAGCCTGAGAGCAAGGGCATGGTCAGAGAGTGGGATGTGGGTCCCCTGCTCCTCCTTGCCACTGGGATAGCTCAGTGTTTGTTCTTCGTGTCCACAGGCCCAACAAGCCAAATTCCTAAGCGATGTGGAGAACGAGCTGGAGGAGCTGGCAGTCACCATCACGCAGGCCAAGAAGATGGTGGAGCTCATTAAGGTGACTCTGCGATGGCTTCTCTCCATTAGCGCAGCTCTGCTGAGCCAGGGAGTGGAGACGAAGGGGCCAGGAGATTCTGGGGTGTGTGGGTTGTAGAGATGGTGCTCAGAGGGGAGCAAGCGCCCCGTAAAATGATGGTGACCCTGGCAAGGATCCTTGTTTCTCATCTCTGCTAGCCCTCATGGCATCTCTGGTTGCTTTCATTTGCAACCTGGAAGGAGGAATGGGGCAAGAACCATGCTAGGGCATCCGCTGGCTTCTTCCACCTTCTCTACCCAGGCTCACAGGGGTTTTGGTCCCCTTTGGCCCTTGTGCAAACATGTCACTTCACCACCTGGAGACATGAGACATGGTGGAGCAGCAAGAGACCATGCCCAGCCAGGTCCCTGGACACTTGGGTTGTAAAGTGCTCCCAGTTCTTGGGTGAAGGGGGCTACAGGGTGTCAGGAGGACCCCATGGAGCTCAGAACTGGGTGCTGGGCAGGGGACAAGGGTGCTCTCCTGCACCCTTGCCTACAGGAGGTGACCCTCACCCCTCTCTCCCTGCGCTCAGGGTGCTGCCACAAAGGAGAGGGAGAGAGTCGAGAAGCTCTTTGGAGAAGCCTCCGAGGTCCTGGCGACCTTCCAGAAGGAGGTGGCCGGTTTCATCGAGGACGGGGAGCGCTCCATGCTGGGGGAGGCCGAGGCCGACCTGCGCTGGAAGGAGGAGAGACGAGCCAAGCTGGCCCAGTGCAAGCAAAACCTGGAGAATGTCCCCAGCACCGACACCATCTACTTCCTCCAGGTGCCTGGGTGGGATGGGGCGAGGAGAAGGAGCTGATAATGTTGTCTTCTGGGGTTTTGTGCCGTTTCCTGTGGAGCTGGGTGGCAGGAGCCCTGGGACACGAAGGCTGCAGAGACTCACTCCCGTTGGCACAGTCTTCTCCCCTCCCCATTCCCGGGGACACTGGTCAGCCAAAACTTTCTCCTCCATCAACCCCACCTCCATGCTGGCTGTGACTCGGGAGAAGCTGATGTGCTGCCTGGGCTGGGTATCTCGGTGTAGGGGGCAGAGAGCGAGAGGTGACCCACTACCCCCATCCAGTGCCTCCCCCCTCCAGCAGCCCAGCAAGAGAGGAGATCTTCTTGGGAGGAGATGCTGCTCCATGCGAGGTGGGAATGGTCTGAGTCCAGGTTTGCAAGGGAGCGAAGAGAAGGCGCCAGAAACGCGTGGCCGGGAAAGCTCTCTCCTCCCTTTCGCAAGGCTGTCCTTGGGCCAAGTCCTGCGAGCTGCCAGCTCCCAAATCCTCTGGGGCAGGGTGGGGTTGCGGAATAAGAGACAACTTTGGCTTGTTTGAAACCTCCTGAAACTCCCCTCTTTTTGGCTCAGGAATTTCAAGCCTTAAAAGTAGCCATGGAAGAAAACTTCTCCCCGGCACTGAGCTTCCAGAAGGAGCTGAACTTCACCAAATGCACCCAAGCCGTGAGCAGCATGAAGGACGTGCTGTCCGCTGCCTGCAAAAGCCAGTGGGACCTCTTGCAGGGGAAAGGAATGGATGGGCTGAGTTTCCAGGAGATGGAGGAAGGTTTGTGCTCACCCAGCCCCTCTGCCCGGAGGTCACCCCGTCACCCTCCATCCTCCCCACGTAGGTGGGAGATGCCTGCAGGCTCAATGGTTCCTGTGAGCACTGGCCCCTTTCCCGCTAGCCCTGGAAGCTGCCCGGCACGGTCGCGCTGCACATTGCACAATCCCTGTCTGGGCTTATGCCTTGTCTTTGAGGTTTTATGATTTTTTTCCACGGAAACCAGAGACTGGAGAGGCAACAAACAGCCTGGGAGTTAGGCAGGGCCCTGTGGGAGGGGGCAAGTGGCCAAAGTGGCCTCCCGTGAAAGGGGACTCTTTCTTCCCAGCATAGATGATCCTCTTCACAGGGCAGGCTGTGGTCTCCCAAACCTGCCAGGGTTAGAAAGCCACCGTGGCAGCTTTCTTCCGTGCTCTCTCATTTAGCCTGAGCTCTCTCCTCTCTCTTATTTTCTCAGATGCCCAGGGGAATTGCAGACAGTTCCTTGCCCCCTCCCCTGCCCATCTCCCTGGGGTGGCAAAGGTGGCGTCTGTCCTTTCCCATGTCCGATCCCACAGAGGGATGCCGGCTGGGGCTCGGGGGCCGCAGCAGCTGGGTACCACCAGGAGTGTCAGGTGGGGGGGTGATGCTTCAGTAACACCTTTGTTTGAGGCATCAAAAATGTTTCTTTGCTGCTGGCAAACCCTTCTATCCCTGTCTCTGCAGCGTTGGCCGAGTCCCGACTTCCAGACAAGTCAAACAATCCTGCCTGCCTGGAGAACCGTGATTACTTCCTGAAATGTAAGCGAGGGACAGTTTTGCTTTGACAGTTGTTACTAAGGTCCGTCTTCCCTTTCCTCTCTCCTGGCCAGCCGGCTCCTTCCCGCATGCCCGGCTGGCGCTGGTCCCCAGCCGACGGCTGGCAGGAGCGCTGCTGTCACCGGAGGAAATATTGCTCAGCTATGGAGCTTTCCTTGCTTTCCTGACAATGCTCAGAATCTGTTTAGGTGATATTTTTTTTCCCTTGTCTGTGGTTCTGCCGGACCAACTGCCGGGGTCGGGGGGGCTGCAGACGTACCATGTAATTTCTGCTGCTTTCCAGCCCGTAACGAATTGAATCCTCTGTTAAATTAGATCAGAGTTTGTGCATCTGCCTTGTTTGCCGCGGAGCAGGGGATGGATGAGGGGCAGCTTCAGGGGCAGCTGAGGGATAATTCGGTGCTGAGCAGAGACAGTGGGGCAGAAGGGGCTGAAACTGGCAGGGGGAGAAGGGCTGGACTTGGGCTCTAACACCCCACGCGTCCTCCCACAAGCCTTACAGAGGATATGGGGTCATCCACTGAGATGTCCATAAGGAGACAAGATCTCCCTACGTTCTCCAATGCGTGGTATCATGGTTGAGCTCATGGAGCAGCCCCTCTGCTCTCTGCTCTGCCCAGTTCCCTCTGTTCATCCTGCTTATGGGAGCAGCAGCTCTTCCATCCCCTTATCCTCATTGGCTGAAGTTGGCCGTAGGATTTAAAAGCAAAGGGATAGAGTGATGGTAGAAGTCAGAAAGGATCGTGCTCTTCACCGAAGGCTGAAGCAGGGGCTCAGAGCGGGAAGGGCTGGGGGGATTTCCTCATCCTCACATCTCCTCCTTGCCCCACACAGTTGCCTTCATCATTGACCTGGACAGTGACACGGCTGACAAGTTCATCCAGCTGTTTGGCACCAAAGGGGCCAAGCGGGTGCTGTGCCCCATCCCCTACCCCGAGAGCCCGACCCGGTTCATCAACTGCGAGCAGGTGCTGGGTGTGAACCTCATGAATCGGGGCAACTACTACTGGGAGGTGGAGATCATCGACGGCTGGATCAGCATTGGTGTCATCGCTGAGGATTTTGACCCCCGGGAGTCCTACAACCGTGGGCGCCTGGGGCGGAACGAGAAGTCCTGCTGCCTGCAGTGGAACGGACAGAACTACGTGGCCTGGTTTGGTGGCTTTGAGTCTGTCATCCAGCAGCCGTTTTTCCACACAATCGGGGTCTTCCTGGAGTATTCAGAGAAGGCCCTGACCTTCTACGGAGTCAAGGACTCCAAGATGACCTGCCTGCAGCAGCTCAAGGTCTCCCATTTTGCCAAGGGTCAGTTTGACCCCTTCCAGAACAAGATCAACCACCAATTCGCCTCTCTTTTCTTGTGCAAGCTGAAACCAGCCTTCTTCCTGGAGAGCGTCGATGCCCACCTGCAGATCGGGCCACTGAAGAAAGATTGCGTTTCGGTGCTAAAGCGTAGGTAACTGCCCGGGGAGCGGGAGCACGGGAAGACCCAGAGGAATCTCTCCTGTGTGTGTTGCCGCTGTCACGGCTTTCCTTCGGTAGCGTTGTATTTCTCTGTGGCAGCCCTCCCTCCCCGCTCGGTGCTGTTGGTGGCCCAGGGGTGGATGATGCTGGCTGGCGGGCAGAGCCCCGGGCTGGGAGCCAGGCGGGAGCCAGATCCAAGTGCCATCTCCGCTGCTGGGCCACTGTGCCAACTTGGGCGAGTCCCTTGTGCTGCTCCCTGCCCTTCAGTTTCCCTTTCTGGACACCAGGGACGGCGATACGGCCTTTCTTGGTAAAGCCTGTCGCTGAGGAGAAGTGCAGTGTAGATTTGAAGCTGTGGCTTGGCCAGCTGCCGGGCTGCCAGGTCCCGCTCCTTAATATGTGCTCGCACTGCCCTGGCGACATGCAGAGATGCTCCGCTTTGTGCCTTATCTCCATCTTTGTGTCGCTGCTGCTTTTTAAAGCTCCGGCTCATCGCCACCTTCCGCACACTCCTTATGAAGTGCCTTGGAAGAAGCAAGCCCAGCATGGACCAGGAAAACCCCAAAGCAGATGCAGTTGCTTTCCCCAGTGCCCACGTCACCGTTGTGCCTTGGCGTGGGTGAGCAGGGTGCTCCAGGGATTGGGGGATGCAGAGGGGTCCAGGGGGGATGCAGATGAGCCTGGCTGGATGCAGGAGTGATGCTGCGGTGACCTCTCCCCGCAGGGCTGACCACCAATTAGTGTTGGAAATGTGAAATGACCATCTTTGCCCTCCCTGGCGCTGCGGCCGGAGGGTATTTTGAGCACTGGTCTGTGCCCAGGCATATTTGGGAAAAGCCGTGGTCCCGTGTATGTTGGAACCCTGTGGCTGGGAGGGCTGTTCCCCAGCCCAGCCAAAAATCCCAGCTGGGAAAAGGGAGAAACCTCCTGCCGAGAAGGAGCAGCACCATTCCTGCCCTCAGATGGTGAAGAGAGCAGCATGAAAGAGTTTTGAGGACGTCCTTTTAGAAAACATGTTCCTTGGGAAGCGCTTATAGAAGCTTTACAGCCAAATTTCTCCCCATGTTTTTGATGACCCTACTATTTTAGGGGGGATTTAATATTAAACTCCCAGCTCTTAAAGTACCCTGGGCACACTTGAGCTGTACCCCTCAGCTTAGAGAGTTTTTTTTAAGTGACAAAGAGGTGCTGTGAGTATGTCCCAGGGACAAATGGTTTGTTGTAGGGACAGCTGTGAGTGCATCCATAAAAGCTGCAGCCTCAGGCAGTTATCAAATGACCCTTTAGACTCTAGCAATAAGTAACAATTAACAAAAACTACTCTCAAGCAACTGTCCCCTCCAGGAAAGGTGGAAACTTGAGGCTGTGAGCCAAAAAATGCCAGTTCACGTGTCCTAAGGGAGCTTTTCCAGAAGCAAAATACAGAAATGCTGCCTGTAAGGGCGGCACAGTGCAGCCCCTGTCTCGGCGCAGCGTGCCTTCCCACAAGTTTATTTTTTCTGGGATTAGTTTGCTACCTACCTCCCGAAGCTGGCTTTACAGAATCCTAGTGCTGTGTAATATATACCTGGAGAGAAACTATATTGGGTTGGTTTCTTCGCTGGTGTGAGTGAGTCAGCGGTGACGCATCAACGGTCAATGGGGATGGAAAACGGACCATTTAGCTAAATATATGAAATATGCATATATTCCCCAAAGGATAAGCTGGAAATCATAGTGCTATATTCAGGGAAAAGAAGCGAACGTGAATGTGAAGGCAGCCACAAAGCCCAGAGGTTTAAAGTTAAAGCCACGTTTACATAAACATTGAGGCTTAAGGAGCTCCTTTGCTGTAACTCGGTTGCCAGCGCTGCCAATTAATGCTGGCGCGGGAAGAGGTGCCGGTCCCCAGCCATCGGCCACCGCTGTGGGCTCTCCTTGGAGGGGCTGAAGGGTCCGATCACAGCCTCCCCAAATTTCAGAGAGATTTGAGGGCTCGACCAGGTCAAGGCCGGTGAGTGGGTCTGGGAGGGGAATCCCTGAGATGTGCCCTCAAATCCCTCCTCTTCCTCCTCCTCTGCAGGCAGCGACTCCTAAAATCCCGCAGGCGGTGGGAAAAGGGGAGGTAGGGCTTCCAGAGTGAAATCTTCGGATGAAATCTTGGCCTTTCCCAGCCAGCGGGAATGCTGCCCGGACTTCTGTCCAGATGGGAATTCACTCCCCGTCTCAGCAGCTCCTGCCTCAAAAACCGCTTTGTTTGGCTCCCGCCGGTCGCTCCCCTGCGAATCTCAGCCTTTGCACGAGATGTCAGCGCAGACACAGCCCAGGCGTTGCCCCTGTTCTCTTAACACGGGCGAGGACCGGGGCTCAGAAATGCCTCAGGAGATAAGAAGGGTAGGGACGTGACACAGCCCCCCTGCGTGGTCACGTCCCGGGAGGAAGAGGAAGGTACCCCGGACCTCTGCTGCACGCCTGCAGGAAGAGATCTCGCACGCGGGCTCCCAGCTCGGCTCTGTCTGGGCCCTAAATCTCATTTATTCCGGCAAAACTCCCACCGTTCGCAGCCAGGAGTTTTTGCCAGAATAAATAGAGCGGATCTGGGCCTTTGCCCTGTTTATTTTCACCGTAGGCAGACAGATTGCTCTGTGGGGAATGCTGTGCTCCAGCCACCCATCCCTCCCTTCTCCGTGCTGCCCAAGGCACAGGTCTCTCAACTCCCTCAGGGTTCGGGATGGTTTGGTGGGATCCCACAGCTTTCCCTTTCCATCCTGTAACCAACGCGGAAGCAGCCCAGGAGGACACATCTGGTGTTGGGGCTTTGCTGCTGGTTGTGCTGCTGCTTTTACTTAATTCGCCTTAATTCACAGCCCCGAGAGCCGGGATGCTGATACGCAGCTTTCCAGAGGGATTTGAGGGCTCGACCAACCCTCTCCTTCCCACTGCTTGCTTTTATCCCAGTTGGAAGCTCCCTAAATCCTTGTGGTTTAGGGCATTGAGCAAATTCTGACCCATCTAAGGTGGGAGCAATCCTCCCACCCGGGGAGTTGGATCAGAGTTTGCTCTGGGTTGCCAATAATTTGGGGTGTAAACTGGAACGATTAGGAAATGTGCACTCTGCCAGCTCTGGATCGCTGGTTTCGCTGCACGGTGGGAGCGTGGCGAGGTCAGATGGACAGAGAGCACTTGGGAATTTCAATTCCGCCTTCTCTCCAGTTATTTCTGCTGTCACAGAGTGTTTCTCTTTTTAATTTGGATTTTTTTTAAATAGGGTTACTGTAGAGTTATTTTACAGTGTGTGAAAAAAACTCAACAAACTGTATTAGAATAATATAATGATGTTAGAGACTATGATTTACCATTAAATATTACACAGACATCGCTCTGGGTCGTCTTTCCTTTAAATACCAAACTGTTAGAGCTCTCCCGTTATCTCGTGTTTATTTTTCTGCGTCCTGTACATCTGGGGTAAAATAACACAGATTTTTATTTTCCAAGTGTGTCTAAGGGAACTGCGCCAAATACATGTTTCTATCGCTAGACTGCAAAAGCAGCGGAAGAATCCTAAAATCCAGTAACAATATTGTCCGTCCTGGGCAATTTAAAACAATGAACTGTTTTGAATTCTCCTGTACCTCTGCCCTCAGCTTAGAAATAACAAAGATGAACAGATTAGGCACTTTTTCCTCAGCGTTTTCAGTTTTGAGTATAGATTTCCAAGGTTTTCTGTGTGACGGGGAGGTCTAGAGCTTCCCATGCACACTGGCACTTAGGCTGGCCCCTTTTTTTAAGTGAAGGCTGAGTTTCTTAATACCAAATATCAGCTGGAGCTAGGAGAGAAAAAAAAACCACAACATTATTGGGCGAGTCTTAGTTCATGCGAGGTGGCGACGCTTCAGCTGGGCGCTTCGCTGGAAGCCGAGGGGATGTTTGCTACTGACTTTAATAGGAGAGGAATCAGGACTGTTTGTTATAACCACTTCTTAAAAGGGAAACTTGCAGCTTATTGAAAAAAAAAAAAAAAGCGGATATGAAAAGCACAAACTTGCTCTTTTCTTGCCAAGAACTCTACAGATTATGTCACTGCATTTGTTTGAATCTGTTTTCCATTATGTAGTTTTTCTGCTTTTTCCTCCCCCACCGCACGCACCATCTGGTCCTCAGGCACTCAGACAGGGCTGGGCTGCAAAAGCTGCAAGGAAAAACTCAAATCCATATAAAAAGAAATACTTTAGAGTAAAAAAAAAGGATATAATTTAGGGTAATATATACTCATATATTTGTATGATGTTATTTATATAGAGTTGTCAGTTATTGATATGAGGAGCCTGTCAAAACAGATGACTAGTTTCGCAGGGCTTCTACTTTTAATGAAATTATTCAATCATTAATTTTTTAAGAGCTCCTCCTCCTTGCACACCTGGAGGCAGACCATTAGACCCCTACTGTAGCTCTGCAAACACCGCAGAGGGTTTTCCTGCTCCCAGATTCCCTCCCTCCAGACAGACGGCCAGGGTCCTGCCTTGCTTATGGGGCGACTGGTTAATCCTTCCAGTTTAACACTCTCCAATATAAAAAAAGGGGTAGTCTGAAGATGGGATTGATTCCAGCATGGAGAGCAGCCAATGCTGGGCTCAAAAATCCGCTTGCAAGTGTGCAAAGCACGAAACATGCATCAAATTTGAAATAAAAAAAATGGTTAGAAATGGAGCAGGCATCTTTAAGGGGCTATGCCTCATTTTATGTGCAGCGCCATTACATACGTGGGATGGTTTTTAGTCTGCTCTACCCAACATCTGAATTCTGCCCTGTCTGCCTCCTGAACCTCCAATTTTGTCTCCATTTCACTTAATTCTGGGCTTTTCCCAGGGAGGTCCCGCCAAGCAGTGTTAAAATCGCTTGTGGTTGCATGGGACGCGCAAACAGCCCTTTCTTGCATGCAAAACTGGACAGCCTCCGACGGAAAATGTTTTACCCGCTAGTGAGCTGGCCAGCAAATGTCTTCAAGATAAAAAAATGAGGTGCAAACTGCAGCAAAATACAGCATTTTAAAACAAAATCAT
>JAOXNH010000003.1:30393082-30422511 GCA_028566575.1 Bartramia longicauda
CTGCTAGGCCTCCTGCCCGGTTTGGTTTGCTGGGTTCCTCGCGTGCACACCCCCACTGTGTGTTTGGGAAACAGCGGCAGTGTTGGAAAAAGGTGCTGGGCTATAACCATGGAAACAGAAAGCCTCCACAGAGCTGCCTCTGTCTGCATGGCAATGGGCCGCCCTCACCCTCTGTGTCTGCCAGTGTCTCGGTTCTGACGTGGCAGTCACCTGCTTCTGGGACAAAGGAGAAGTTCATTCTTCAGGGCTCCTTTCCGTGAGGCCAGTTAAACGTTGGTACAGGAATTCTGCGCCTGAGTTACTATGCCAGTGCGCCAGTGACCCTTCTTAGAAGAATTTAGTAAGATCAATTCCGAGGCTTAAATTTGCATTCACTGAAACAAACAACAGCGGCAGCTTGATGTGTTACTGTTCCCAGTTGTCAACCTGCCTTGGATCAGGGGTTACCTCTTGTGCTGTAGCACAGGCTGCTTGTTCATCCAGCTCATAATGTTGTAGCTTAAACAGAGCTGCTGGCCCCTGTGCCCATCCAGAGCTTTTGCTGGAGGGACAGGTCCTTGCTGGCAGAGGGGAAAGGTGAGTGGCTGAGGATGGTAACACGTAAGCTGCCAAAGATAACGGTGGTGGTGGTTTCTCCAGCTTTAGGGATTAGAGTCCCTAATGTGGATGCTGTTATGTCAGTACAAGTTACCCTCAGTATCCATGCAAGGGTATTGCACTGGTTTTAATCAGGTCAGTTTCTAATTGAGAATTAAGGAGTCAGTGCGGACAACGCTGGTCAGTGAAGTCTGGTGACAAGAAAGGGGGATTCCTCTTGACCACATTTGTGTGACAGAGATGCTTAAGCTGTGGTTAGACCTTCAACAGCCATGTTGCATAAGGCAGCCTGAGCAGTTCCTCCTTAGCAGTCCTTCCTCTGTTGTGTTACTTGTGGTGCAGTAATTTGTGCACGCTTGTGTGCAGAAATGCAACACCTTAAAAAAAATACATATATTTATGTCTCTAGAGGTCAATCAGTTCAATTGACTAAATTCACTGGCTGCACAGACTGCGGTAGCTGTGCCAGCACACTAAGGAGGGAACACAAGGCTGAGAACAAGCAGCCAGTACTACTTAAATTGCTGTTGCCAACATCAAAAAAATGCAAGCCAGGCTGATTTTGTCTGCTGAGTACTGGCCTGAGGCTGAAGCCTGTTTTGGTAGGTTGGTAAACTTCCATGTGTATTGCACTTCTGCCTTGAGCTGTAACACTGTGACACCGTGTCTCCTCTCTCATCTTGTTCGCAGTGTTTTGATGACCTATGATCATGTAGAAATTACCTTCAGTGATATTGAACCTATGCCAGATGCCTTCAAAGGGACCAAGAAGGGGAGTGTTTTCTTGACTCCCTACCGAGTAAGTAGTAAAAGGCTTTATCTTGTGTAAGGAGATAAGGGCTCTTTGCGATTCTGTATTTAAACGTCCTCAATGCATGAAAGTCGGGATAATCTACTACCCCTTGAAGTATGGCTCATCCTCCCCCTCTGGGGAGCATTATGAATTCATTGCATATCCTATCTATTTGTCAAAAGATAATAAATCTGATTAGTTCTTATACAGGCAGCTGTTTAGTCTACCAGGCATCTTCGGGACTGGAAATTAGCAATGGTCTGGAAATGCGGAATGCAAGAGCACAGCTACTAAATCACAGCTGTGTGGAGTTCTGTGGAAGCTGGGAGGGGTATTATCTGAGTGAGGGTAGCCTTCCTGGAAGGCTTTATTGCCTCGGGGCTTCAGTTTACCCTTGTGGCTGTTCTGTGTAGCTTTTGGCTTGCAGAACTGACAGAGCTTCGGGTGTGGGAGGGAGTTTCAGTCCATCGAAAAGTCTCTTCAGATAATCAATTTGGGCTGTGTTTCCTGTCTGTTCTAAATACCCTTTGTAATGCTATTTTCAGGTTATCTTTGTATCGAAGGGGAAGGATGCAATGCAGTCTTTCGTGATGCCCTTTTATTTGTTGAAAGATTGTGAGATTAAGCAGCCAGTCTTTGGAGCAAATTATATCAAGGGAACAGTGAAAGCAGAGGCAGGAGGTACGTATAGCGCACATCTATGTTCTGTATCTTAGTTCAACTACACAATTCATAGCAAAGCATCCGGTGTGACCAAAACTGGATACCAACCAAGTGTATTTTTAAAGCACTGCTAAAATTATGTTTCTTTCTTTGAAACTAGCAGCTAAAAATATTCCCCTTATCTGCTCCCTTACAGTTACAGTGAACAGATCTGTTTTGCAACCGGTCTCACACCTGCTCTCTGTGCAAAAGACCAAGTGCACTCAGAACAGGGGATCTCACTGAGGGAACATCAGAGCAGAGTCAGGGAACGAGGATGTCGTTTTGCTTTGGTCAGTTGGGGTCACCTCTTAGTTCTGCATCCAGGTCCTCCTGTGCCAAAGACTCGTGATCCTTTCTGGAGCTGTTTGGGTTTTCAGGTGCAGATCTCCAGAGCTCTGTTCTCCTGTTGTGCATTTCAAGGAAAGGCATGCTTTTGCTGTAGTGCATCTTAGCAGTAAAAATGACATTTGGAAGAGAATCGACTGTCTTGAAATCAGGGAATCTTCAAGGGGCAGTTTCATTCAATGTTTATGTTCAATGAGGAGGTTGTGGTAGACATTTTCAAGAATGTTTTTTTAATCACTGTTTTATGCTTCCACTCTTTACCAAAGGCATATAGTTCAGTAAACTCTTTCGTCCCCAGCTTGATTTAGTCTGTTAGTTGTGGCACTGAAGTCACCCTGCGGTGCTTAGGAGACTTCAGTCTGTAATCCTGAAATCAGCATCGTAGCTTCTGTATGGGAGCAAAGTGGGACCATCCAGCGGGAGAGGAAGCCCAAGCAGTAACGACAAACTCTAAACTCTGTGAAAGGCAAACGGCTTTAGCTAAACCTTTGTGAGTTTTCCCCAGAGGCTGTCTCCTTTAATGAGGAAGTTGCTTTAACAGCCATGAGAGTCTGGTATAGCTCAAAAGGCTCTTTAATCTACATGTCCCTGTTTCAACACTGACACAGCTTCTGCTTTGATGCATTGTTGGGTCTCTGGGCTGTGTGTGTTTTTCTTTTTTAGTCTGTAATATGAGATGTCACTAATATTTTTTTTATTATTATTATTACCCTGACTTGAAATATCTTCCATGGACTCTTAATGGATTTATGTGGACCATGTTTTTCATTAAGCTCTTTGCTTCATTGGGCGCTCAGACTCCCAAACTAATTTATAACTGACAGTTAGGTGTAGTTGCAAAGGCTTTTTAGCAAATGGGATTAACAAAATCCCTGTCTTCTGCACTAATCATATACAAAGCTGGAGCAAATCCACACTCCTGATAGCCCGGTCTGTCAGCAGCTGGTGTGGAAACAGGCACAACTTTAGTAAGCTTTTGAATGTCTTCCTCACTTACTTTTCTTCAGGTGTCTCTTGATCTGAAATTACTGCCCAATGTGATTTTTTTTTTTTTATGATAATAAGGTAGTTCTGCCACAGTGTCTGCATATTTTTTTTTTCTTAGGTAGTTGGGATAAGCTCTTTAAGGAATTATATACTGGGCAGGTATAGAGATAAAGCATGGAAGCTAAATAGCATCAAAACAGCCTCTTCTTCCATCTGAATTCTGTCTTTCCTCCCTGCAGGTGGCTGGGAAGGGTCTGCCACGTTCAAGATGACCTTTTCAGCTGGGGGTGCAATCGAGTTTGGGCAGCGCATGCTGCAAGTGGCATCTCAAGGTACAGGAGTCGGGCGGTGTCTGCTGTACAGCTCTGTGGGTTCAGAAGGCCTTGCCTTCACCTCACAAAAAGGGCAATTTTAGGTTAGGGCAGGTTGGATTCAAATCCATGTGAGTTCCAGCCTGTATCTGGAACTTGCTTGCTTTAAAAAATACTTTCTTTTTTGCATCCAAGTATCAGCAGATTTATTGGGATGGAGCTTGTTTGTTTTTCAGATAGGGATTCTTTAAGTTTGTTGGAGATCTTCGCCTGCATTTGGTGCTGGCTTGATGTTTTCATGAGGTCAGCTTTATCTTTACTTTTCCAGTCTCCAGAGGCGAAATACCCAACGGAGCTTACGGCTATTCCTATATGCCAAATGGATCCTACGCTTTCGCACCAGCTGCAGCTAATGGGGGCTATCCCTACCCACCACCTCCTCCGGGTAAGTTTGGGAATTGAGGATGGGGACTACTCTAATTAGCAACAGTTAAAATAGGCAAAAATGGGAAGAAATTTTACATAGTCTTTTAGATTGGATCTGATGCCTCGCGCAACTTTACTTTCTGACCCATTGGCTTGTTTTGGCTGTGTGCTGTGACCCACCCGAAGGAGCTAGCTAAATCTTTTGCTGTGTTATTTTCTTTCCTGACAGAGTTCTATCCTGGCCCCCCTGTGGCAGCTGGAGACATGGGTTACATGCAGCTTCCACCCCCGCCCTACCCAGGGCCCATGGAACCCCCCACTGTCAGCGGCCCAGACGTGCCCTCCACTCCCGCAGGTAAGAAGCCCGTTAAGATGAATTAGCTTGTAATGGTTTTACTACCCACGAAACGGACATTGTTTCTTGTCTTCTATCTCTTGGGGAACTTAGAGTCATCTTAGATGCTCCATTTAGAAGTTTAAATTGTTCAGGAGAGGGATGAAGGAGCTCCCCTAATCTCTTGCCTTGTATATCCAGCTCAGTCTGGAGGCCAGCCCGATTCTTTCCAGGGTGGATACCATTAGTGGATATTTTGCAGCTGGATTTATTCTTGTGGCAGAAAAAAAATACAGTTTATGATTCTCCTGTTGTGATAATCTTGCTCTGTTAGATGAATAAAAAGGAATTGATGGTGAAATACATTTCTGTTAGCAAATGTGGCTTTGCTGTTATTTGCTCACCCTCCCCTCATTTCACTCTAATCTGGTTACTTTTGCTTAAATGATATTAAACAGAGGAATAGATAATGGAAAGGAGCTGGGGAAAAGTCAGTCTTGTTTTCACTCATTTGGAATATATCAAAATTATTTCAAACATGGTCTTAAAAGGGTTGGGAACCAACCCAAAAAAAAAGAGCTTTTGTGGTTGGACACAACCGTAGATCTCTCAAGGATAATTTCTTATCCAGACAAATATCTTTAACTTCTCTCTTTTGTTTGAATTAAAAACCGGTCATCTTTGAGCTATGATTTGGAAAGTGGCACTGATCCAGATGGTTTTACAAGACTTTTGTATTCTGCAGAAAGAGAAGATCTGAATTATCTTAATAAATTACCATCTTTAAACTATGAATCCCCTGAGCTGCTATAAACTTGTGCTGATTTTTGTTTTGTGTTCTCACTTCCAAGAAGGCTGGTTTGTTGCCTGGTTTTTTAAGGGGTTATTGTCTGTATTTAGGCGAAACAGACATTAGCGTTTATTTGTTGGCCAACAGGCAAGTCCCAGGTGACATTTCCAAACTAAATCTTGGAACTATTTCACTCTGACTTGACAGTTCTGTGGCAACTGAATCTTTGGTACTCGGAGGAGATAATGCTCGATTGTGTTCATTGTAGCTATTTTGCAACTCAAGCGTTGGTCAAATGGTGCTTTGTTAATGAGGCTTGAGGGCTGAGAATACGTGGAGTTTTCGTTTGATTGTAAGAGTTCTCTGTGTGTCACCGAGTTGGTAACTTCTCTTTCTGTGACAGCTGAAGCGAAGGCTGCCGAAGCTGCTGCCAGTGCTTACTACAGCCCCGTCAACCCACATAACGTCTACATGCCCACGGTAAGTTCCTGCATTATTCTGGGATTGCAGCGTGAGCCCTAGTGTGTATTTAGCAGCTCTTTTTCTCAGTGACACAGCAAATTTTGTCTAAATTGATTTGAGGTTCTTTTCATTGGTGGTGTTTGTGGTTTTTGGTTGTTTTTTTTTATTACCTTAGCCACGAATTGAGATTCTTTTATTGTCTGTTTCAGGACCAGCCACCCCCTCCTCCATACTTCCCACCAGAGGACAAGAAAAACCAATAAGCTAACAGAGAACTTCTCCACAACTCATTGCTTTCTTAACTTCCCACTTTGGCAGAATCTTGGGGCATGGTCCATAGCACTGAGGAGTAGAGCCTTCCCCCGAGGCAGGTAGCTTTCCTGGACTCTAGTGGTAGATGTGTGCAGAAAAAGGGGAGAGATTTGGGCAGCCTGGCTTCCCTCGCAGTGCCCTGAGGGGTTGCTGTCCTGCTGCAGTGTTCCCTTCTCCCTCTGCTACAACTGGAGCTTCTCGTCACCTGGGATCATTTCCCTTACATATGTTTCTTTTGATACTTACAAATTACACCTCTTTAGAGTAAATAATTGCTCCAAACTGGTAATTAACATGCTCATAATATGGAAACAAGGCTTTTGGGGGAGCTGGGGGTGTCTTGAATTTACCTTAGTGTGCAGTCAAGAGCATCTCTGGACACAGGGGTGTCTCTGGGTATTCCTCTCAACCCAGAGTGTCACATCCAGCTTTTCCCTCTGCCACAGAGAAAGGGCTTCAAAGGGAACCTTTGGGATCTCAAAGGAAATAGATATCCATTAGATTTTTGAGATCTGTTAAACTTCCTTGGGGTTTTTTTAGCGAAGTCATTCCTGACAATTGTAGCAAATAATCTGGTAGCCCTCCAAAATTTTCTGCTGTGCACTGTGTACGATGATGCTGATGAGCTTCACTTCTTAAGAAAACATACTACTCTTTACAGGGTTAATTAGTAGCATCTAACTAGTTACAGATCATATGGGAACACTAATTTTCCTGTGTCTCTTTTCCAGTTAGACATGTGGGCTTGAGATCACTAAGTCCTGAATATTCTCTTTATTTATCTATAATGCACTTTTTTTTTTTTTTGTCTTTCCTGTAACACAAGTTACACTTTTTGGCCAGTGAAGCATTTTACTGCTGTGATTTAACTGTTAATTAGTAGCCAATGGGGAGAAAATAGTTGCTTTATTTCTGCCCTGGATGCACTTGAGAGAATATGCAAAACGTTGGAATAAGCTGTTAGGTACAACCGAGCTGCTCGTATGGAGGTTGTTTAATGCTGTTCCTGGATCAACTGTGAATTTACTTCCCGGTAACTGGAACGTGGGCTCCTTGGACTGAGGGTTCAAGCGTTTCCCTTCCGTAGCGTTGATTGATTGAGCTCATTAATGACGACTCTTAATACGCAGAACCTCTGCAGGACCGATCGGAATCCAGTTTGTCAAACGTTGCACAAATCAGACCTTTGCT
Organism: Bartramia longicauda; assembly: GCA_028566575.1. Taxonomy (NCBI): domain Eukaryota; kingdom Metazoa; phylum Chordata; class Aves; order Charadriiformes; family Scolopacidae; genus Bartramia; species Bartramia longicauda. Next base: position 30,400,336 of record JAOXNH010000003.1, read on the forward strand.
GACTTCTGACAGCAAATCCTTCCCGGCAAGTGTGAAGAGAGCTGATGTGCTAGGAAACCCCCAAGACTTGCTGCATGCAGCCTGCTTGGAGAGAGAAAAAAAGGTCCACCTCCTGTTTTCTTTTTTGTTTGAGTCTCGCTGATTAATCAAATTGCTACTGTCCGTGCACTGACTTTTCTAGAATTGCTACTGCAGTGATGTAAAGAAATGGTTATTTAAAAAAAAAAAAAAATTATTTTGAAAATGTTTGATTAATATATTAATGTGAAATGACTTTTGAATGCAGATTTGTTTTGCCAAGACTGTGAAGTAAAGAAAAATCAGCTCAAAACTCAGTGTTTGAGTGTTTATGTGTGTGTTAGTAGGCAAACCTGGTGACTTGCCTGCTTTGTGTGGGGAGAGGGAGAATTAAACAGCAAAATCACTTTGGATTTTGGTTTTGGCTGTTCATTGGTGACATTAGTCACTTGGTTTCTCTTGGCTGACTTTGTGAAATGAAAATAAGATGTTAAAATCTTTTAACAAGCGCCTGTTTCGTAATTCCTGTTCTAAACGGGTGAGGTGACAAGGTAACGCTTTACCCAGATGTGTCACCCAGGTGGTTTTTTCAGACCAATTGTCCTCGTAAAACTTGTAACCTATTGCTAGAAGAAGCAGTCGAGGGACGCAGCGTAGTTGTTGCCTCTGAAATATGTCTGTTGTTAGAATAAATCCATAATTTTATCCTTTTTTTTTTTTCTTTCAACCCAGAGTCCTGGGTTGCACTGAGGTGTGTTAAACGGGTGATTCAGAAGCTGCTCTACAGGTAACATCCAAACCCTGTGCGGTTTCATTCCTCTCTGAGCTGGGACCAGCCGCCTTCATTCCCTGGAACTCCCTGAACAACGAGGGTGGATGTTTCCCAGGTTCTGCTCTCCTCCTCCATCGCTTTGGCCTCTCGCATCCTCCCACGTGGTTGTTCTACTGCATTTTAAGGCTGCCTGAGCCACTTGGGTTTGTTTTCTGTAGCAAGAGGTGCGTGGAGAAGGAAAGTATTAAGAGAGAAAATGTTACAGCCCAGTAGGAACCTAATAAATCCTGTTCTGTGAATTAAATTACTTCAAATGGAGGTTTCCTGAGTCACATCAGTCCGACTGTAAGATGCTGCAGAAACCTCTCTTCTGTTTTTGAAATGGCTCCCTCCCAGTTACCCTCTACTCCCGGACAGATAATCCTAGAAAACACAGATTGCAGGAAGTTTCCAGGTCTCTTGCCCAGCACCAGTCACCGTGAGGTTGCCAACAATCAGCGCAAACCCATGAGGTTTTTGTCTTGTTCTGTTTTTTAAATCTTTCCTCAACTGAGTGTGCTTGAGAGAAGAAACGTTGAGATAGTCTGCTCTGAGGAGAACTTGGCTCTGTGGCTCCAACTGAGTGTCTCTTCCCCTAGCATGGACAAGATCTGCAGAGAGACCATGAGGTTTGTTGCCTGGAAAAAGGAAAATACGTTGCGAGGATGAGTCAGGCTGGAATAAATGAAATATTCCTCTCCTCAACGTGGGGATTAGTGAGCTACATGAGCTGTGAGCTTTTTACAGTGGTTTGTTGGTGAATGTCCCCGTTCCTCCGGGCTGGAGCTTGGCCGTGAGCTTGGCCTCACCTCATGGGAGGTGAGGAGGAATAAGCCAAAATAAAGAGATTGGTGATGGTCTTTTCAGTGTGTTTGGAGCTCGCTGATGGGAAGTGAAGCTCGTTTAGGGAATGCTGAAGCTGTGGGGCCAAAAGTCACAGTCAGCACAGCTCATCCACGTATTTGGTTGAGTGCAGAAACGCGATTCGGGAGGGTGCAGATGTTGGGGAGATAAATGCCAGTGAGAATTGCTGCCTTGCTTGTTAAAATCTGAAAGCCCAAATTTGGTTTAGCTACTCAGCGCTCGCTGCCGTCTCCCTGATGGGAACTGGGAGCTGTGCTCTGCTTTGGAAAGGGCTCAGGGAGGGTGGAAGAGTCAGCTTGTCCTGCTGCCCGCGTGGAAGGTTTTAAATATTAAAGTGGGGAAGTGCGATTGAAAGTCTGCTTCTGCTTGGGAATTGGGGTGGGAGTATGGCAGGAGGAAATGTTGTGCATTAATGTGTCTCCAGAGCTGGTTCCTACTTGAGTGAGCAATGAGAGGTTGTCATGTGAAAACTAGATCAGTACCATTAAATTCCAATATTTGGATGGTGTTAAACTACTGAAGAAAAAGATGGGGCACGGGGAACAGTTAGGGTTGGATCCGGTTAATCTTTTGCTATAGACAGGTTTTCTACCAGCGTGTCCAGTTCCATCTCGTCAATCCGGCTGAGGCTTTTCATTGGAGAAGTCTCTCGCTGCGCCTCGTGGCTGCTTCCCTCCTCCACGGGGCTGTGGTGTAACGGGGTATTTCTAAAGCGCTGCGAGATCTTGCGCAAAAAATCCTGTTGCTGCAGGAACTGCAGGTACTACTTACAGGTTGCCTGCTCTCGGCCCTGAAACCTCACTGATGTCCCTGGGGGAAGGTCTTTACCCTGGAAGGATGGGGCATGAGTGTGCTTGCCCAGGATTGCCTCCTGCTGAAGGAAGAGACCAAGCCCTCCTCCTCCTCCTCCTGCTTCCCAGATTTTACCTTAAGCACTCCTGCTTTGTGCAACTTTTTAACCCAAAACCAATTAAATAAATAACAAAACCAAATTGTTATTTTGCATTAATAGCTAGGGGGATGCATGGAGCGGTCACAGGGATGGTGGTTAAGCCAGCCTGGCCAGTGCCTGCCAACCGTGTGTGTGTGTGTGTCTCTGTCTGTCTTCCTTTGGGGACCACAAAGACTCCCCACCTCTCTCCAAGCAGTAGATGGTCAAATGGCACCTCTGCCCCATGATGGACACCGTGATTTATGAGCTACGGCTTGCAACGCCGATTCCCTTCGCAATCCGAAGGTGGCAGGAGGCGTGGGGTGAAGTTTGGACCCAGCTGGTCCTGGAGCAGCCAGGAGCGGGGCCAGCCTTCACTGGTGAGCGACTGGTGTTGGCCGATGCGGTCTCATCACAGGCACCTCCAGCCCCGAACAAGGGCCAGGTTGGTATTAGGAGATGGTTTTTGCTTAAGACAGGCTGTGGCCAAGAGGTGGTTTCAGGTTTAAAGCCATACAAGTGGCAAGCGTGGGTTTTTTATTTTGGTGGGTTGGCATGAAATGCAGGGCGGAGATCTATCTTTTAGGCAAGGGTTTTTCTTTGCAGCCCTACCGGGTATTACTCACCCGTCTGCTCCCCTGCGTGAGTCAGCTCCAGGAGCTGCCATCATGAGACTGAACTGGAAACTGGTATTTCAGCACCCTCCTTGCTCAAGGGCTGTCCCTCACTGTGCCGCCGCCAGGACGGGACGAGGAGAGACCCGCGTTAACGGCGAGCAGGAGCGGGGACTGCTGCATCTCAGGACCGGGATCCATCTCTGCGGCACCCTCCCAGCCACCCACCTCCCATTTCCTACAGCCTCTGGATACTGGAGCAAAAGGTATCGGCTTGAGCTCTGTTTGCCAGCTCGGTTTGTCAAATCCCTCCTTTCTAAACCTTTCCCTTGCTCAAGTCCAGCCTCTCCTCCTCCTCCATGTACTTTGCTCCGTAAGGGCTGGGCTCTGGCTGGGACAGGGTTGCTCTCCCCGCAGCACAGATTGGCTGCAATAGTTCCCACCATTCAGTGTTTTGGCATGTCTGGCTGGGATCTGGGGGTGGTGGGAGGGGTTCAGCCCTGCAGCCTCCTCCCATCATCTAAGCGTGTGGCTCCATGGGGCTCGGTGGGCTCCTCAGGGGCTCTGACACATGTGTGGGGAGAGGTGGTGGTGGAGAAACCACGATGGGACCCTTTTCGGTGCTGAAGGTGATCAGTAATTTGGTGCGTGTGCTCCAGGATAGGCATGAAGGTGCTTGATACGGATCACGGGGCATGCCTGGTCCCCAGGTGTCACCCCCCCACTTCTTTCACCTTCACAGGTGCCCACCCTGCTCCCTCCTCAGCTCAAGCAGGTCCTGTTGCTCTGAACTCAGTGCCCCAAAACTATCAGATGAAACGACCTTGATACTTGTGTCCCCCCTTTCCTGTCCCTGCAGTGAGAGCCACCGCTGCCCTGTCCCTGCGGTGAGGGGGTGATAAATCCAGTGGCTGACACAGAATTCATCTCTCCGGGAGAGGGAGGTGGATGAAATATTTGCTGTGGGCAGGTGGCACATGGCAGTGATGGAGAAAACCTTTTAAATCCTTTTAAACCCCTGTCACAGGGCGCCCCGAGCCAAACGAATGGCACCCGGGTCAATACATGAAGTTTGTACGTGAAGACCTTCAATATGTGAAGATCTCCTAAAGGACAAGCCTTGGGGGGAGACACCTGTGGTGTCTCCCTGCCTTGTGCCGCCATGTGGGGAGCCAGGATGGTACCCGAGCAGGTCAGCCCTGTGCTCTGAGGGCCAAGGGGATGGCAGGGAAGTGGGACCAGGGTGGGCAAGACACGCTGTGCTTTCCCCTATGGGACCCTGGGGAGCTGAAGCAGCTCCGAGGAGAGCTTGGCATGGCAGTGGTGTTTCCTCTGGAGGGGCTGGAGTGGCTGGTGAATTCCTTCCCTGTGTGACCTGAGTGTGACTGCCTCGTGGGCAGCATGGCCGGAGTCATCCTCACCCCCCTGCCATGGAGGCAGCAGGTCTCATGCTGAACCCATGCTCCCTCCCGGGGGGGGAAATGGCAGCTTTCACACCCCCCCTGCCCCACATGCGTGGCTGGAAATCCCCTTTTTTCTTCCCAGAAGGACAGGGTTAGCCTTGATGTCCTTCTAAGATGTCCCAAATGGGGTGGGGTATGTTGTGTGTGTCCCCACCTTCTTCTTCCCAGGTACCACTGCTTTTTGCAAGATGCACTCAAAGCACTCGGGAAGGAAAGATGTGGGATTAGGGCAGAAATAACTAAAAGGCCCCACAATAGATGAGGAAGGGAAGGGACTGACGTCCCTCTTGGGTATGAAATCACTGGTCCCAGAGCACACAGCACCCACAGGTTCCTGGGGGGGGGGATGTCCCGGCCGGGCAGCCCCGAGGAGTGGGAGCAGGAACGTCGCTGTTCTCGTTTTGAAACCACTTTCCTCTCCTCCACCTTGTGCTTTTAACCGTGCGCCTTGCCAAACGCGGGCAGGCGCAGCTGGGTTTTGCAGAGTCATTGGACCCCGTGTTTAAAAGGAGAAGTGAGGGAGGGAGGGACATGTTGAAATCAATTTTTTGACTATTTGCCCATTTCCAGCCGAGAGATAGAGATAAGGGTGAGGGCAGGCTGCGGCTCCAGGATTGTCAAGCCAAGAGGTAGGGGGATAAACTGCTGCTAATGCTTGTGGAGGGTCCTTTCGTGCTGGGTTTTCCTTTAAGGGGAAAATTACATCCTTTAAAGAGGGTGATAATGCATGTTCTTTGGAAATTAGTTTTCTCAGCAGCACCTACAACCCCTAGGTAGTTTGCATGAGCAAACTGGACTTTATTTATACCGGGGGCAGAGTTTGACCCCACAGGAGTACAGCCCTATAGCCTGTAAGGAAAAGGAGTTTCCTCTCAGATTAATTGTTCTTTAAAGGAATGAATGGGTTTATTGTATATTGTGTTCACTCCACATTGTGCATATATATGCTAGTTATTTGGGGGGGGGGGAGGGGGCAGATTGGAGGGCTGTTTTATGGAATGTTGTCTTTAGGAAAACATAGTCCCTTTATAGACACTCCTGACCTGGGGTGGCTGGGATGTTTTGCAAGGTCCTGGTTGTCCTGCAGATTTGGGGCATGGAGTTCATTGGGATTGTCTCTACTAACCAGAAATCTGTGCTAATTCTGGAGCTGCTTTTATAGGGCTTTGCTTATTGTTTCCTGGACAAGAAGTAATTCGAGGTGCAGACGCAATGAGATATATGAGCTCAGTGATTTTTTTGCCGCTGGTATTTTGTGGAGCAGGTGGCTGCTGGTAAAACCCAGGAGGAAAAAAGGATATTTGCTGCTATTGAAACAGGATCATGAAATAACTCTCTCTTTGCACACACAGAGGCTCAAATCTGTGTGAGCCCCACACAGAGCCCTTCTGAAGGGACCACGCTGGCCTCTGATGGGGGACGCGTGCTGCCCACCCTGCTAGGCTGTGCCTGAGCGTTTCCAGCCAGCACCACAAACCAGCCCTGAGCAATGCAGTGATGAGCTGGGGAACTTCTGGGGAAAGTGCTTTTTAGCAGACACTTCCACACTGAAGTTGAAGTTTTCCTCTCTAAAACCTGCAAAACCCCAGCACAGCCACTGGCTCCTGGCTGGAGAATGATTGACTGACGCTTAGCAATATTTATGATTGCAGTGGAGTTTGTTTCTTCAGCCTTACAAGGAGAAGGGAGGCAGATTTGAGGTTTAAGTAAATTTTTACTGGTTGTTGTCTCTGTGCTGGCTGGGGCAAGAGACGTTTCTTCGACCTCTGTTATTTTTCGTTGGCAAGAAGCAGCGAAAGGTGTGAGCAGCTCGGGGATGCTGTGTCCGCATCCTGCCTTTATCTCTGTGATTGCTCTTTGCTAGGCCAGATTTTGCTTTTGCAATCAAAGCTAAAGGCAAAGATGACAGCAATCATTCTCAAATGCCGCTGTGCACTTTACATCTCTGCTTCCCACTGACAACATTTTGTGGTGGGGCACGGCGCTAATGTCCCAGATCAATAAACAGCACTTGTATATGTCAAGAGAGAGGGATGCAGAATAGAAATCAGCTCCTCTGCCGTGTCCCTCTCCATCAGTGAGGGAGGAGAAGGCTTTTAAACTGTTTGCCCAAGGTGAAGCAAATGGGAGGCTGGTTAAAGCCGAGGCTGAGGCTGGCAGGGCTGGGCAAGCACCTCCGAATGTCTCTGCCAGCAAAGGGGACGGATTCTCTCTCCGGGCACAGGACGAGGAGGCGGCTCCACCAGGCTGGGGAAGCCAGAGGAAGTGATGCTGAAGGCCATTTCCTCAAGGCCACTGCACCGGTGCCTGGGGACAGTTACGAAAGAGCCCTCCTGATGTGGAAGAGAGCAGAAGTGTAACGAGCAGCTTTGTTTCAGACCTCAGGGGATGAGGCTGAATGATAGAGCAGGGGTGGACTTCAGCTTTTCGGTGTCTTACTGTACTTGGATTAGGTTGGCATCCCCCTGGCAATGGGCTGTGCACCCCCACAGACCTGGTCCCGTGGTGGTTGACCTGCATAAAGACCCCCACATTGCCCCACTGCCAATGCCAGCAGCCCTTTTCCCATCTCCTGGTGCCCCAACTTTAGGGAACCCCTTTTGCCAATATAACCTGCTCTCACATGGTTTTAGGGCAAAGGGAAGTTGTGTCTCTTAAAGCAGCTAAAACAGTGCAATCTGCCTTAATTAAAGGATGAGATGATTGCGAGGATGAAAGGGACTGTCTGCCTGCCTCCCCCTTGTCCTCTCGCAAGGGATGCTGCTGCCAGCATCCTCCCGCAGCCCTGGTTCGAGCCAGGGTGCCACAGGGTACCACCACACAGGTACCCCCCATGCTATTGGAGTCATCTCTTCACAGTGCCTCGTACAGTAGTTAAGGGGACAAACTTTCCAGTGCAATTACCACTGTCATGGTTTCCTGCTTGTATTAAGCAGAAGTCCCTGACAGGCTACACCCCGCGGGCTACAGGGCGGGCAGAGGCTCTAGCTGAAGCATCTTGATTATGGCTTCCAGGAGTGTTTGTGGGGCCAGATATAGGAAGGATGGAAAGACAAAAACTCCCCAGGTGGAGACAGTCCTATTTTGTGGAGCCTGTGGGTGCTCAGCAGCCACAGCAGTGACACGCAAGTCTTGAGCGCAGCCTGTTGTCCTTCCCCGGGCTGGGGGTCTGTCTGCTGAGCAGCAAATTGCTCTTTGCTAGGCCAGATTTTGCTTTTGCAATCAAAGCTAAAGGCAAAGATGACAGCAATCATTCTCAAATGCCGTTGTGCACTTTACATCCCTACTTCCCACTGACAACATTTTGTGGTGGAGCGGCTCAACAGCCCCTCCGAACCCCAGCCCGAGGCTGCTCTCCGCTGTGTGTGAAAGTGCATTGAACATCCAGGAGCAAACCAGCTCATCCCCTTGGTCATCATCTGGGCTGCAGCTCCCCCCTTTGCCACCGGCACCGGCGTTTCGATAGGGATCTTGGAGGGGCTGGTGCTGCTGCCGGTCTGTGATAGGCAACTGCCTTGGGAGCTGCAATCAGATAAAGTGTTTACAAGAATGAAAACTGACAGTAAAGCACAAGTCTTTAACTCCATTTCCTGCTGCTCTTTTTCTCAGTAACCAGCTCTCCCCAGACAAGCCCGTTCAGGGAAAAGGCTGTGGGCTCTTTTCCGGTGCTGTTCCCGACACGTGTGCTGACTGCATCAGTTCTCAGCCCAGCCTTGCCCAATGCGCGTGGGTGCTGCAGGGATTTCCCACCCTGCAGTTTTCACAGTGGGTCTCAAATCCGTTCCATGCCCTGGGGCTGAAGATGACTTCTGCTTTCTGCAGGGTCCCCGTCTGCACTCACATGGGTCCCAAATACACATCAGAGCCCAGATCCTCCATGTAGCCCCCACCACCCCCTTTCCCTGCTGAGCTTTGCCTTCTCAGGACTATTTCTGTCCACTTGCTCCCGATTCCTTGCTCATAAATAACAGCAGAGACTGGATGTGACACCGTTCTTTGTGCCCCCATCCTGTCAGTGCCATGAGGTCCCCATTGCCGAGGGGCTGGCCGTGCAGTACGGGGTGGTGGGAAGCAGGGCCGGGGTGCCTGCGTCCCCGAGCTGCTTTCGAAGGAGGCCTGTGCACGTTTCCGCCTGTTAAAATGGCCATGGCGAGATAAGGTCTGTGGTTTCCTTTGAGCATGCGAGCGAGGGGGAGAGGCGGCAGTGGCAGAAAGAGCTGCAGCCGCTCCCCTGCCCCGCGCTGAGGCTCCCCCCCGGGATGGATGCTGCCGGTGAGACCCCCGTGGGGACCCTCTCCGGGGATGAGAGCCCCGAGGTAGGTGGCCTTGACCCCAGGGGGCTGGGGAGAGTCTTAGGGGTGCAATGGCTGCAGGGAGGGGGTCAGGGCAGCTGTGCCCAGGGGACTCTGGGGGGGCAGAGCTGGTTGGAAAAGGGGAGTGAGAGAAAAGGGACCGAGTCCACGTCCCAGCCAGAATGTTTTGCAAGGGTGAGCCAGGAGCAGGAGTGGGGATGTGGGAGTGGGGAGTGGGTATCATACCCCTGCAAACGAGCACCCGAGGGTTGGCTGCAGCTCTGTGCCAGCACTGAGGGTCCCCTCTTAGCTTGGCTACAGCTTCCCAGTGCCTCCCAGTCCCTCTGGGCTCCCTGCTGCCAACAGATCCCCAAAAGCCCTGCTCTGGCCCAACCCAACTGACTTCCTCTGCAGTGGCCGGACAGACAATGTCCTTGTGTCTGTCCCCATGGAGATGGGACCCACAGCTCTGTTTGTCTCTGCCCAGTGCTGCTGGGAGGATGTGGGCACGATCCCCCGTGCTGGACCCTGGGGTGATCTGTCCTGGTGGTGTCCCTCCACAGGGGACTTGCCCTCCCTCCTAAGCACCACTGTCTCTGCACCAAGCTAGCCTCCCACACGGGTGACTTTGCCACAGCTAATTGGGCCAGGGGGGGATGCCAGTGGCTGTATCCGGACGTGGAGTTAAGCACCGCTCCTGGATTTGAGCTGGGGTCTTGGCGTGGGGATTAGCAGGACTAAACACATCCCGGTGGCTCAGCTTTAGCTTAACCAGTCCCGTGCACATACGGGTGAGCACAGAACAGTTCCCGCAGCAACCATCCCCGATGCCAGAAGGCAGCAACAGGGAGCTGCCCCCTCCCCAAAATCCACCGCAATTCCTCCCCTGCCCTCTCACGCTACTCCCCTGCTGGGCAGGAGCAGACACTCATGCCTCCTTGATAAATAACAGCAGCCAGGAAATAAAATCCTTTTTCTTTCCCCTCTGTCCTTGCGACCCTGCTGTGGGTGGCGCTGGCCACAGGGATGCTGAAGGATCTGGGATGCAGCCATCACGCCCTGATGCAGGCGGGATGGTGCTGGCAGCAGTGGAAGGTGGAGGATCCCCCGGGCAGGAGCAGGCAGGGGCAGGCAGGGGCCCTCCTGGGTGCAAGATGTCTCCCTTTCACAGGGGCTGCAGAGCCACCACGTCCAAAAAGAAGGGACATGGAGGAAGGTGGGAGAGAAGCAGCTCAAGGGTTAAACCAGCCGGGGGTGGAAGAGTTGAATCTAGTCCAGATGGCCAGGGGATTACGCCAGCCCTAGATTTGCCATAAGCAAATGTTAATATTCCAGCTCGGGAATGTTTTTTTTTTTTCTTCTATTAGGGGGATCCTAAGGTCATTTTGGGGCCTGGGCTGACCCACAGGTAGGGCTGGTCTGTCTGAGCTGGGGCTGTGCTTGGCGTGTGCCCCTTGGCACAGAAAGTTCCAAACTTGTTCCAAAAATTTTCATTATTTTTTTTGGTGGTGTCCCATTGCACTCCCAAAAGGCTCCGGCACCGGGAGCCATAGCGGATGTCATGGGGCCACCAGTTCCCCTCCCGCTGACTGCGTCACCCGGCTCGTGGTGGCGGTGAAGTCATTGTCACCCAGCCAGGCTCCGCAGCAGGAAGAAGCTGCTCAGCTACGGTGGTGGCCAAATCCAGACCATGGTTAGAGAAGCTGATGCAGGATGGGCTCAGCCTCAGCATCAGGGAGGGAAAAGGGGGTGAGGATGGGCTGAGAGCCGGGGTTTGCCAGGGAAAAGGGTGTTTTTGGCAGAGGTGGTTTGATCTCCCAGCCAGACACACGCAGAGCTGGGATGAATGGGTGGTGGCATTTGAGGCAGGGGATGATGGGGGCTGCGTAGGCAGCAGGCCCCCCTGGCCAGCCCCGGAGCTGAGTGCCACTGGAGCCAGGCTGTGCCTCATAAAGTAACACTGTTTTAATGCAATTTCCTTTTGGAAAGTAAATGCTTTTGCTGATTGTCCTTCAAGTGGGGAATGGACCTTCAGCTCAACACGGAGCAGTGCACAATCACAGCAGCACTCGTGTTGCTTTCTGGCAAGGGGACTCAAGTCACAAATCCCAACGGCTTTTTGGCGTCTCCTTGCCCACAGCTGCAGCTCCTCCCTGTGCTTTGGCCACCTGCCCTCTCCCTTGGCTGGTTTGCTCTCTACCCTGCTCCTGCTGAGCCCGGCCGGGCCAGCAAGCAGCTTTGTGGGGCAAGAGGTAGGTGGCTGGCTTTTGAAGCCTCCTATGGGTCACTCCAAATTGCTGTTGCCACCCTTGTTGCCTCACTGGTGGGTGATGATGGAACTGGTCCCTTGGCTTCAGGGCATCTGCAGGGTGTCAAGGCATCATTTGGGGCATCCCACCCTGATTCTGCCCCATCCCAGCTGCCTTGCCTGGCCATGGTTTCCTCCTAAATCCACCCTCTACCATGAAATCTAATGGGAAACCTTTCTGCTTCTCTTCTTTCTCTAGATGGATCTGTCCCACCGGTTCTCCAAGAAAGAGGTACGAGTGTGGTCCTGCCATGGTCTCCCTTGGTGGCACTGGAGGGAGTGGCAGTGCTACTGGGGCTTGGGGACATGGCTCAGCTCCTGAAGATGCCCCCCAGGGACAGCCAATGGTGGCCAGGAAGGGTTGGATGCTGGGAGAGGAGGTCCAGGGGGTGGCGGGGACCAACAGGGAGTTCTGGGAGCTGTTGGATGGGACACCCTGCTAATCCTGGGGGATGCACGTAGAAAGTCCTTGCTGGCCTGGCCCCATGCAAGGTGTCGGCATCTCCCCACAGCTGGCCCTGCTCTACGAGGAGGTCCTCTACACCATCCGGCACCGCCTGGGCAAGCCTGAGCACCACCACATTGCAGATCCCCAGGAGCTCTACGCCTATGTGCAAAAGGTGAGTCCCCACCTCTCCAACAGGATCCCCAAAACCTGTCCCCTGACAAGCCCACCCTCCCTTTAGAGGAGATGGGGGGGCACATGGAGGGAATGCTTAATGGGCACCTTGAAAGATGTAGCAGCAGTGTCTAGCTGGAGAGCTGGGACAGCTGGCGGCTGGGAAATATTAGCTTTAGGGAGAAATATTTATCTTAGACTGGGGATGGTTGGAAGAAGACTCTCCCTCAAGAGCTTTCAGCTGGTTCCCAGCCATTCTGCTGGGCTCTTTGCTCCTCTCCCCTCCACTCGAGCTGCAGCTGGCTCCCGGGGAATGGAGGGAAGCCCCTGGATGCTCTCCAGCCACCATTAACTGTCCCTGATATCTATAACAGGCTTTTGGCATGGATGAGGAGGAACACAGCATCATCATGCAGCAGGTCAAAGAACTGGAGGTAGGCAGCAAGATGGCATCTCCCCAGTGTGCTGTGGCCCAGGGGGTCCCCACATCAGGGTGATGCTGGGGAGCTGTGGTGCCTCCTCACCCCTGTGTTCGGGCTTTGGGGTGTCCTGGGCTGTGCTGGGGGTGTTGCTTGGGAGCTGTTTGTTGGCATGAGCAGCAGCTGCTGATGAAAATCCTCCTCAAGCCCCATCCTTCCTCGTGGGGTTAGTGACTCCACCATAAGCAGTTTACTTTTTTTTTTTCTTTTCTTCCAGAGCCCAATTTTCTGCCTGAAAGCAACTGTGAAGGAAGCCAAGGGGATTTTGGGTAAAGACGTCAGTGGTAAGTTGAGACGGTTGGGTGTCCCATCAGAAAAGGGAGAGTCACTGCTCCCGACAGGGACTTGCACGCCTCTGCCCTCACAGGGTTCAGCGACCCATACTGCCTGCTGGGCATCTGTGAGAAACTGGAGAGAACCCCTCCCAGACCTTACAGCATCGAGGCCAAGAGCCAGGAACTGGCCCACCATGACCACAAGAAGCGGATGAAGGCTGTGGTCAAAGACCTCGTCCCCGAAGACCGGATCCATCGCACACAAGTCATAAGCCAGACCCTTAACCCAGCGTGGGACGAGACATTTATCCTGTAACCTACCACCCCTTAGCTTTGCTCATCGGGGGGGTGGCCAGGGCTCTCGGGGGAGTGGACGTGTGGGTTCACCGCTCACCCCAACCAGGAGCTGGGGCCCTGCTGGGACCCACTGGGGTTTGTCAGGCTTCTGGTCTGACCCATGCAGCAGGTCCAGTGAGATGAAAAAAAAAAAGCGTGGTAAAAATCCCTCCCTTGGGGCTCTCCCACCAGTTTCCCAGCCCATGTGGGGTGGTCTGGGTTCTCCCCAGGGAGGAGCTGCCTGCCTGTAATCCCCAGCTGTCCTGCCTGCTTGCTGCTCCTTGGGGTCCCTTGCTCAAGTAACAGCATCACGCTGGTGCCTTGCAGGGAGTTTGAAGACATGGAGATGGCCAGCTTCCATCTGGACATGTGGTGAGCAGCAACATCCCATGGCCAGCAACCCTGACCCCCGGCCTGAGTGGGGTCCTGCCTCTTGGGAGGGTTCCTGAGGCGTCCTGCACCCTTTAAAAAGCCCCAGAAACCAGCTGGAGACCCCTTTCCCCCACACTTTCTGCTGGAGCAGGATGTGACCAGTGAGAGCCCAGGCTGGGTTTGCCCAACCAGGGCTGATCCTGAGCCCTTTTATTTATGGCAAGAAGCTGTGTGCTTGCAGATTTTGGCTGGAGAACTGGTTTTGGGGGTGGCCTCCATCCTGACATATTCCACCCCCCTTACCCCCCATCCCCACCACCTTCCCTTCTCTGCTGTCATTGCAGCTCCCTGAAATGTTTTGCAATCTCCTGAATTTGCTTCTTTCTCCCACGGTGGGTTTCTCTGCCCACCCTCGCAGGGACTCGGATGTGGTGGAGTCGGTGCGGCACAAGCTGGGGGAGCTGACGGACCTCCATGGCCTCAAACGGTTGGTGCTGGCCTCATCCTAATGGCTGCCGAGGAAAGAGGGTTTACAAAATGTTTGTTTTCCTGCTGGATTTTAAAAATTGCCTTTAGAAGGAGGGAGTGAGGGCAGAAGGTCTGCATCACCCTGCTTCGCCCTAACCGTGGCTCTGTCAAGGCTGCAGGAAACCTTTTCACCCCCTCCTTTGTTCATGCCTTTCAGGATCTTTAAAGATGCTCGTAAAGACAAAGGGCAGGATGATTTCCTGGGGAACGTGGTCCTTCACCTGAAGGTGAGTGGTCTGGTGCATCCTCTCCTCCGAGCGACTCCCCAGGTACCGGTTCAACCTCACAGGGTCCAGGCAGGATCCCAGCCCTGTGGCAGTACCAAGTTTGCCCAGGATGTAGCTCAGAGCCACAAATTGATGCCTGGTCCCTCCGTTCTGTACCCCAGCCACTCCAACACACTTGCTTAGTGATTATGCATCTTTTATTTTCAATCCTATACTAGATTTACCCAATACAGCATCTTCCTGTCCCATTAACGCAGTGGGACCTGGTCCCTGAGCAGGATCATTCACCCAGGAAGGCTGCCCAGGGCTTCCCCCTTGTCTCTGTGTGTGCAGGACCTGCACTGCTGGGATGACCGGTGGTACCAGCTGGAGCCACGGACGGAGACGTACCCCAACCGGGGACAGTGTCACCTGCAGTTCCTGCTGACTCACAAGAAGGTGGGAGGGGATAGGGAAAGGGGTCCCTTTCCTTTTTGGCAGGATGGGGCAGCTGCCTGTCTCTTGGGGTCCCAGATCCCTGCCCCAGCACCAGAGGTGCCAGCACCAGGGTTTGCACATGCTGGAAACCAGCTCAGTCCTCCCCTGAGCTCCGTGCCAGCATGGGAGCCTTGCTCCTGCTGCACTTACGCCCCTTGGCTCGGCTCAAACAGGGCTCTCCGGCCTCATGCTTTTTGGATTTCTCCGTCCCCACTGTCATCCCCGCATGTTCAGGCAAGTTATGGTTGTTGCTCCTATGCCTTGTCTCTTTTCAGAGGGCCACCACGTGCAGCCGGACACAGCCGAGCTACACCGTCCATCGCCACCTCCTGCAGCAGCTGGTGTCCTATGAGATCCTTCAGCACCAGGTACCAAGGGGGAGAAGCAGCTCTCCATCAGCTGGGCTGGGGTGAAGGCTTCCTTTGGAGCCCACAACGCATGACACATCGCTGCAAGGAGACAGGGAGGAGGGTTGTGGTGATGGCTGCTTGTGCCTGGCAGCCTTATGGGGCATCCATTCCCTCCGTGATCCTGCAAACACACCCCACCCCAGTGCCTGTCCCTGTCCTCGCTCAGCCCAGCTGGCTCCAGGACACATCACCCTCCTTTTGCATCCTGGCAGGCCGGCAGCATCGCGTGGGACGGGGAGCTGAGCAGGCACGCCAGCACCGTGCTCTACCTGCACGCCACGCAGAAGGACCTCTCCGACTTCCACCAGGTCATGGCGTGAGTACCCCACGCCCAGGGAGCAGCATCATGGAGGGGGTCACGGGTCCTGAAACCTCCCCTGGGGGTGTCTGACCACAGCTAGTCTCTCCCATGAGCCCAGCATGGCTTGTGTTGCCCCCTGCCCTGAGCAGCACCAGGAGACCTGGGTCTTGCCCCTACAATCCCAGCCATAGCTGTGGGTGGGGGAGCTCCATGCTGGCCCTTGGGTGTCCCCCAGCCCCCAAGGGCTCAGCCCATCCTCTCCCTCCTCCCCAGGCAGTGGCTGGCGTACAGCAAGCTCTACCAGAGCCTGGAGTTCAACAGCAACTGCCTGCTCCACCAGATCACCAGCATCGAGTATCAGTGGGTGCAGGAGCGCCTGAGGCCGGAGCAGGTGAGGGGGTTCCAGCACCACACTGGGGGCAGAGATCAGGGAAACATACCCTGTGCACCCAACCCCCAGCCTCTCATTCTGGCTCCTGGGGCCATTTTTCTGCCCCCATGGTCCAGGAAGGGCAGGAGTTTGTGGGGTATAGGGGTGCTGGGGCAGATGGAGGGCATTTCTGGGGAGAACCAGCCATGGGGACCAGGACAACCCACAGGCCAGGGAGCCCCTTTACCCCGGGGGCTTTGCTGTCCCTCTCCATGGAGAAGCCCTTACCCTTTGCACTGACATCCCCCTCCTCTATCGCTGCCATCAAGTCAATCACAACCCCCTGCAAAACTTAAATATGACCCAATTCCTACTTTTTTCTGCCCATTTTCTGAGGGCATCCCTACATCCTGCTGAGACTCTCAATTTTTTCATGCATAGCCATGAGGTTGAAGTGCAAAGCTCAGTTCAGCCCCCCCAGGGAGAAGTTACCCAAGGCATCAGGGGTTTTTCCCATCCCTGGAGCAGGCTAGAAAGGAGCAGAAGACACCGGCTCCCTCCACCATGATGCCATGGCCCTGCCAGCATCTCTGTCCGATGATGAGGGCAGCATCAGAGGGATGTGTTTCCTTCCCTTTCCCCAGAAAGCGGAGCTGGCTGAGTCCTTCCAGTCCTTGCTGACTTATGGGGTCTCCCTCATCCGGAGGTACCGCATCATTTTCCCTCTCTCTGTCCCGAGGTCTACAGAGAGGCTCCAGTCCCTGCTCCGGTGAGTCAAGCACTGGTGCCAACTGCTCATGGGGTCATATTGCTTGGCATATAAGCCTGTGAGCTTGAGCAAAAACCCGCAAAAGCCCCTTTTGCCCCCTTCTAGGCTGCTGTGACACTTGTCCTGTCCTGCCCCTTGTTGTTGGGAGGGGAAGCTCTGTGTGGGTAGGGTCTCTGGTGGGAGAGACAGTTGTTTCTGGCAAACTGGTGCTGAGTATCACCAGAAGTTCTCACTTTGCAGGGTCCTGGTCCAGATGTGCAAAATGAAAGCTTTCCATGAGCTGTGCACGCTCAGCCCTGACCTCCCCCAGATGGTCTCCACGGCACTGAAGGTAGTAGGACCAGGGTGCCTCACCCTTCCTGTCCCCCGGGATTTGGGATGCTGTGGCTCTCCCTTCTCATCTCATCCCCTGCCCAATGCCCATTCCTCATCCTCTCCTGCAAAGCCACGTAGACCATGCTGAGTGGGAAAAATACCTGCTCCTCTTCAACCTGGTGATCCAGTTCTCTGGTTCCCACCACATGGACCTGGGTCCTGCCCATACCCAGAGGACAAGAGAGAGAGAAGGGGGTGGCAAAGCTGGTTTTGCTCCTCCTGCTTCCCTGTCATCACACTGGGACTCCTCTCTTGCAGTCAGGCACGACGGAGTGGTTTCACATGAAGAAGCAGCACCTCAAGCCCATGGTGAAGGTCAGTTCCCATCTCTGCCTCTCTGACATTTTAGAAGCAACTTGCTGGGCTTGGAGGAGGCCCAGGAAGGGTGGGAATACAAGGCTGATATGGGGCTTCTCCAGTTTTCTGATACAGACAAAGGCATTTGTGTTTCCAGCTTAAAAATGCCATAAGCCATGTTACCTGCAGCTGCCAAGGTGCATTGAAACTTAAGACCTTGGTGCAATGCTCAGGAGAACAAGAGGTGGTCCCCAGTCCAGCCATGCAAGCACAGGGTGACAGTTACTGACAACTTCTTTGTGCTCCTAATGTGGATCTAATGATATATTGCTACCCCACGAGAACAAATCATTGAAATAAATTGGATCGGAATGGAGCCCAGATCATCTGAAAATCACTGGGCGTCCAAAACAAGCTGCTCCTTCCTTTGCAGAGCATGGAGGAGAATGGCAAAGCGTTATCCAGACTCCTCTTGGAGGTGATAGGAGATCTCCAGCAGTGCCAGAAAATCTGGAATAAATTCTTCATCAAGTAGGTTTCGGAGCTTAAACCCCCCCTCATCCACTTTCCCTGGGGTCAAGAGCAACAGGGCACTTTGGTGCCTCATTCCTTGGCTCTTGGACTCCACACATAGCATCTGTGGTCCCATCTCTGACTCTTAGAGATGTACTGTCCTCAGCCTGAGGGCAAGGGAGAGTTTGCTGGGCTGGAGCTGGCAGGGAGGTAGGGTTTGCAGGGAGATGGTTATTGAATTATCCTCGCCGCAGTGCCCTTCCCAGAGCCAAACTTGAACACGGCAAAGCCCCCTGATTCCCAGGGGACACCCCTGTCCCCCCTCCCAGCCGGAGCAGCTCCAGCCCTACCGAGGAGCTGGTGGTTTTACACCCTACCTCCTCCAGCGGTGCTCCTACCTCCTCCCTTCAGCATCCTCCAGCAGCAGCCAGGGAAACGGGGGATGACAGGAGCAGTTAATTTGAGCCCGCGGAGGCCATCTTTTCCCTGCGTGCCTTGTTTTGTTTCCAAATAGGCTTTTAATAACTATTTTCAGACGGTAAAAAAGAAATAGCTGCATCCTGACCTCTTGAAATGCAAATTGCCTTACGCCCTGGGAGAGATGAAAGGCTGTTTCCTATCGGAAACCTTAAAAAGGAGCCAGATAAGGTCTCTGCCTCCTGCTTTCATTTTCAAAATTGTTTTCAGGTGAGGAAAAAAGAGATGCCTCTCCGTGATTTTGCCAAGCTCATTGTCCATATGGAGTGAGCGAGGGGTGGTGAGGGCTGGGGGGCCCCAGGGGCAAAGCCCCCCATACCCTGATGGTGCACAGGGAGGGATCATGGCATAGGGTTTGTATTTCCCCACAAGCCAGACCTGTTCCAGCCTTCACACCACAGCAGAGGTTTGTGGGGACCAGCAAAGCCCAGAGCTTTGTTCCCTGCCACCGGGACTCGGGTTTTGGACCCAATTTCAAAAGCTTCGATAGGATTTGCTCAGGAAAACATGGCAGAGTAGGGGTACAGTCAGGCAGAACATCCTCCTGGCTTAAAGACACAACTAAACCCACCACGGCTCTGCTGTGGCCCCACCATGCTCCCCCCCCCCAAAGCCTGGCACAGCCACAGATAAGCGCCTTTTCCAGCCTGGCAGCAGCTTTTCCAGGCAGGAGGCTGGTGGCACACACACAGCAGCCAAGAGCCCGCTGCCTCCCCCAGCAGCTTTGGCTCAGTGAGGGCAAACACGGACAATTTGGGGTTTTTAACTCCCATGTTCTGCTCCGAGTCACAGAGCACCAGGGCAGAGAAGGAGCCCTGAGCACGCGCTAAGGGTGCTCCAGAGCTCTGCTGCTGCTGCAGAAGGATGCTCCCAGAGGGAATGAGGGAAGGAGCACAGATGTGCCAGGGAGGCAAGGCTGGGAATGCTGCTGGGGAAGGAGCAGGGATGCTCAGGGAAGGAAGGCTGGGATGCTGCCAGGGAAGGAGCAAGGATGTTCCAGAGGGGCAGGGGAGAAAAGGCTGGGATGCTGCCAGGGAAAGAGCAAGGATGTTGCAGGGGCAGAAGGCTGGGAACGTTGCTGGGGAAGAAGCAGGGATGCTCCAGGGGGGAAGGGAGAAAAGGTTGGTATGCTGCTGGGAAAGAAGCAAGGATGCTCCGGGGGCAGAAGGCCGGGATCCTGCCAGAGACAGGAGGAAAGAGCAAGGATGCTCCGGGGGCAGAAGGCCGGGATGCTGCCAGAGACGGGAGCAAAGAGCAAGGATGCTCCGGGGGCAGAAGGCCGGGATGCTGCCGGGGAAGGAGCAGGGATGCTCCGCGGGTCCCGCACCACCATCTAGCGGCTGCGCGGCGGCAGAGCGCGGCCCCCCCGGTCCCTGCATCCTCCCCTTCCCCATCGGAGGGCCCGGGCTTCCCCCGGGACATCGCTGCGACCGCCCTCCCGGATAAAGTGTCAGCCCTGACCCGGAGCTGCCGGGGGGTCGGGGGGGTCTGCGGGCACCGCTCGCCTGAGCTGGGGGGGTAGGAAGGGTGGTGACTCTCACCCCCAGGAGGACGCTGGCACCCAAAGGTGACAGTCTGTACCCACCACACGGACACGGTGCATCCATTCCCTGTGTGCCTTGGTGCTGGACCGACCTGGAGCTGCACAAACACAAGCCTCCCTCTCCCAAGGCCTTCCTTGCCCCTGCAGGATAGCATCCCGAATATCAAAAGGCTGTCAAAAGCCTCGAGTCTATTTTTAATGGATCTCCAAATCCTTCATTATAAGCTGTAACTTAATAAAACAAATTGCTAAAACCCAAAACTTAAAGCACCAAAGCCAAACCAAACAAGGTGCTGGACCAGCAGGCATCAGATCTCCCCAGCTCCAGGAGATGGAGCAGAAAGCCCTCGTTAGCTCACACCACATCGTTAATTAGCTGCCTGCCCAGGGTCTGGCAGAAGGGTATCCCAGACCTTTGCCAAGCCCTGTGCGGGGCCAGGTGAGATGGGATATGAGGTGCATCCTTAGGGACAGGAGGGAGCAGGGATGGTGCTGTTCTCCAAGAGCCCCCCCAACATCTGCTTCCTACCTCTAATAAATAATGGGAAATGAGATTTCCCAGTCCCTTCCCTGGGAATTCAAGCTTCATGGACCAGACTGGGTAACAGCAGACAGACACCAGATCTGAGCACATCCCATTATTTCCCATTTTTCCCCATGCTTACTGGAGAATACTGTGCTTCGCTCTCCCAGGGCAGGAGCAGAGGGGCAGTGGGATCCCCCCAAAACACCAGTGGGTTTGGTGACCACATCTATCAGGGGACACAGGGGACAGAGGAGCTGCTGGCACCACCACCGTGGCTGGGAGCTGCTGCCGTTCGCTGAATCCACCAGCGGCTCCTCTGAGATCCTCAGTTTGCTCCAGGCAGGAGACAGTCACCGGCAGCCGAATGAACAGTTTAGAAACACTTATCCGAGCTAACACAACCTGTTCTGCCTGGAGCAACGGAGGCACAAAACCGGCACCAAGAGGACAGCATCGCCCTCCGGAGCTGGATCAGGAGAGGAGGCGACTGTGGCTCCACAGCTGAGCCCTCCCTATGGAACGGTCACGTAGGGGGAGGAGAGTCTCCTCACCGCAGGAGCAGAAAGGCTTTTCCTCCTCTTTTGCCCACCCCGATCGGGGTTTCTCACACAGAAGGATACAGAGGGAAGCAGGAGATGCCTCCTCACCCATCAGCAGGGGCTGGCTCAGGATCTTCCTCCTGGGCTTGGAGGTGAGAAGCAGCACGCTTGGAGTGAGAGAGCACAGCGAGCGGGGTGTGGATTTAAAGCACTGCTTCAGATGCAGTCCATAAAATAAAGAATGAAGGAAATTATCTAAACTCACCTGTGGAGCAGGAGAAGAAAAAACACAAATCCCTCGGGAAGAGCTTTAGGGAGGAGCAAAAGGGAAAAATTACATTTGCAAGCCAAACGTGCTGGGAGAAACTCAGCTTTTCCTTCCCTGATCCCTACAAAACACAAGCTGACGGTGTCCTCCTGCAGCGGGTACAAAAGCACAGCCAGGACCCAGGGCGGGTGGGTTTGGGCCACGGAGCAGCAGAACACAGGGAGCATCCCCACCCTGATCTCCTCCGGCCCCCTCTCCAAGCAGCAAACAAAAAGGAAGAAGACACGGAATCCTTATCACAACACAGATTTAATTTCTTAGGCGGTTATAGAAAATTACAAAGAGCGATGGGCCAGCAGCGAGCGGCAGACACGCGGCGAGGCGGAATGTTAAGACAGGATTTCTTTCCCCACTTATGGACACCGCTACGGAACAGAGCCAGGCGAGCACCGCAGGATGCGGGAGGAAGCAAAACGCGAGAGCAAACAGACCCAGGCAGACAAAGGGGGTTTGAGTCAAGGCCCCACAGAAACCCAGAGCTACACGCTGGGGAAGAAATTCCCCCAATCTCGAGAAAGGGAGACGGGCAAAGGCGGGATAGGGATGGTCACAGCCGCACGGCCAAAGCCACAGCACCGTAACGGGCGCAGCCACAGCCATTCGCAAGCCAGAATAAAAACCCCTTTCCTCCTCCGTTATCCTCCAGGCGGTGTAAGATGGGATTTGCCAAACGTGAAGTGTGTTACAAGGAAGGCATGGTATGGTTAGGAAAAATAAAAAAACAGGAATTTGCCAAAATTCCTTTGGTTTGTGCAACTGGAATGTGAAAGGATTTATCTACAGGCAGAGCCATGCTGGCTTCGTTGCAAGCCTCTCACGGTGCAGCACGGATTCCAGGGAAAAAAAAAACCACCAAACCCAAAGGCCTGCTCTGCTCTCAGACATCACCAGGTTAAACCAAGGCCACTGTTAGCCAGGACAGCTGGAGCACAGAATAAAAACTTCCCAAATCGCCGCAGCAATTAATCCCCCCCCCCAATGCTTTGGGAAAGGCTCCTGTTGCTCTGTGAAGAGCAGCGGAGCATCTGTGCACACATGGGGAACACCACACAGCACGGCCACCTCCGAGGGAAGGAATTTGGCCGTCTCACTGCACGTCGCTTTGGTGCTACCG
>JAOXNH010000003.1:30430818-30452283 GCA_028566575.1 Bartramia longicauda
TGATCCCAAAGGGAGCTCAGGAAGAAATCATCTGTTTCATTAAAGGGAGAAGGCAAAATTGGCCACGGAGATGTATTGCATCAAGGGCTCGGTTGCAGAGACTTCTCCACTCCTCCCCAAGCCCCAGAGCAAGGCACGGGGCTGCACATACACCCTGGGCACACATACACGCACACACACACACTGCTTTATTAGATTTTTTTTTTTTCTTAGCAAAAAAATAAAAATTTATTGTCCTCTAAAAAAAAAATCCATCCTGCCCTTGGAAACTGTGACACAGATTGAGTTCTTTCCAGCCCCACATGCAAATTCACTCTGCCAAGAAAAGAGTCTAAACCAGGTTTCCGACAGCCAAAACACATATTTACAGAGTACGAGAGAACGACAGCTGAAATCACAGTTCTATACATGGAATCAACAACACGTTTTACACACCATCGATCACCATTCTGCCAACTTCTACACGGACTAGGGGCTCTTCTGCCCAGTGCCCTTCCTCCTGGGGAAAGCGGGGAAGAGACTGGTCAGGAATCGCCACCAGAAATACTGCAGTGTGTAGTATTATTATTATTATTATTATTTTTTAAACGTATACTGTATTTATTCTGTTTTAACATTGGAAGCTACGGAGTGGGGAAGCCCCAGAAATCTCTCCGATGCAGTCACTAGTTTGCAGGAATACTTCACCTTTAAAATACTAGGTTTTACATCAGTAACATCTATTTCGCTGTTGGCCATCACTCCAAGGATTATTATAATTCTGGAGGAAAACACTGGTGATATTCTTCCTTCTCAGGTCGGGGGAAAGGAGAAAGAGAGGAGGTTCGGAGGCTGGTGGCACAGCAATGAATTACTGAGTCCAGTCAGCGTTATGGGCTTCCTCACAGGGGAAGGATTTCTCTTCATGGTCTCAGCTGCACAAGCCTTGCGAGTGGCTCAGGTTCAGCTTCAGAGATGTATGGAAAGTATAAAACCCTTGGGCAGGGGAGCAGCTGGGGGGGAATCTTCCCCCGGGTCCCTCCTGCGCCACAGCTGGCCCGCAGCTACATCAGCTAAGGCTGGAGATGATCTAAAAGTGGTCCTGTTAGCCCAAAGCGATGCCAAAATTCTTCAGCTCCTGGCTCTCGTCTACAGCTCTAGTCTTGCTTTTTGGTGTCTACCTACCCAGGATAGTGGCGTCTTGGGCTATCTGCTTCTATATTGTTCTGCCATAATCATGTAAAAGTTCATTGACCTTTAAGATAGTGTGGTTTCACAGCACAATTAAGACTCCCTTCCCCCAGCAATTAGCTCAGAAGCATCAGACCCGCACAACTAGGTCAATGCTTCCAAAAATTCGGGGAGGAAAACGTCACTATCCAATAAGGAGTCTGTGCAAAGAGGCAGGACCCAGGCGTGGTCACGGCTGCTCAGCCAGAAGCCTCATGGCCCAAAACTTCATTTGGAACACCGTGACACAGCCAAAAAAGCCCCCCCTGGATCTGCTGTGATACTGCGTGTCCTGTAAAAGGGAGATCCTGCTTCAGAAGGAAGCATGACAGTAGGGTACAGGGGCCGCAGGTGTTAGCACCAGGTTTATTTCAACAAGACTCTTTTGACACCACACAGAAGCTGAGCCCAGGCTCCTAAGCCTTAAACGCAGCGCTGGGATTGCAGTTCAGCCTTCTTGCTGGAGTGGGGCAGAAACACCACCCCCTTCCCCCCTGCTCTCACCTCAGCTTCGGAATTGTCACATTAAATGTCCCCCCAAAATATTCACAAAATGGTCACAAAGTTCTCTTTTCCATCTGATGCTTAAGAAAATAATTCACATTTCAGATGTCTTATTATTTTTTTTTTAAAGAAGCAAACAAATTAATAGAAACCTAAATTTAGAAAGCATTTCTTAAAGAACCAGAGGAAAGTGAGAAACAGTCTACGTGCTTGTGCAAAGAGAGTGCTGAGATACCTTGGGGTGGGGTGAGGGAAGGGGCTACTGCTAATTCCTTCAGGCTCTTCTGCAATGGAAAGTTAAAGTTTAAGGGCCACAAACAGGGGAAGTTTTAAATTCTTTGGTCCTTCAGTGTAAGTTTTAAAACAGAGAAAGTGTTTTACTCAAAAGGGAAAAAACGTGCTTTCTCTGTCCTGGAATTTTCCTTGAGCCCCCCCCACCTAAGCAGTGTGCCCCCATGGAAACTGGGGGCAAATATCTCTTCCCCCTTGACCCGACAGCCCTGCATCACACCGGGAGTGGATGTCCCAGGGAGACAGAGACAGCTGCCACCAGGGGACAAGTTTCATCTGAAGAGAAGGGACAAAGTGAAGAGCCCCTGTGGGAATCACAGGCAGCCACGCAGGCAGGTGCTGGAGAGTTCTGAATACTGAGGGCTGGCCAGAGGCAGCATGACCCCGACCAGTCCCAACGGAGCAGAGAAACCACCACACTAACAAAAACTGTTACAAACCGCTAGCCAAAACAGGCTGATCAGCTCTGGTTCTTATAAATATTAAAGACCTGATTCAAGAGTTTATTTCCTATGATTTAAGTTAGTTACAAAAAACTTTTTAGTAAATTTTTATCTTAATTGGGCTTCTTCCTCCTCCCCCCATTTTTTTCTTTTTTTTTTTTTCCTAGAAAAAGAAATGTTCACGTATTTTAATAAAAGGTCTTTCCTTAAGATCAGACCCAAGGCAGATGTGCTGCCCCATGGCACAGACATTCAAAGGCTATAACCAAACAACATAGCCACAATAATCACTCAACAGTGTCTCTCCATAAAAAAAAAATTAAAAAACTGATGCTAGTTACAATAAAATACACATGGAGAAAAAAAAAAAAAAGCATTTTAACCAAAAAACCCAAAAACAAGTTAATGGGAAAAACATAAAAAAGAACTACACAGAGCTGCACTTAAGAGATCATCTGGGAATGCATATTAACCCCTTCCATGTAAAGGAAAGGTGGAATTATGGAAGCAAACCTAATTATGTCTTTGCATTAAATATGAAGCTTTCTGAGAGGCTCCGGTAAAAATTCAGTTTTCCTACAACAGTGGGCTGCTGGAGGTTCCAGTGCTTTTCCAGGTCAGGGAGGGGTGGCACAGGCAGTATTCCCTGTGCAAAATAAAAACGTTTAATCAACTGAGTGGCCTTTTGGTTGAGATCCCAGCAGGTTACTGCAATCCACCTGATGTAAAAACCCAACGGACACACCGGTAAAGAAAGTCACAGGAAAGCTCAGCTACTGGTAAAGTTTAAGCTGGTGGCTTTTCTTTGTCACACTGGACTTTCTCTGTCACCACAGGCGTAGGTGATCATGAAGCATGAGGGCTTCTGGACCCAGCAGTCCATAACCCATCCTGGAGGTGCTCAAAGGAAACATCAACTCTGTTCAAGAAAAGCAGCCTGACTACCTGGAATTATTTCATGCAGTTCAGCAGTGACTGTGAAACAGGTCCCAGTGGCTAAAAGAAAATTTATCTGGTCTGAAATAGTCAAAAGTCTCTAGACAAAGGGGTGCCTGGAGACAACTAACTCATGCATCCATGTTCCTTTCATAAAGAACTTGAGCTGACCCAAGAGCGATACTTCTAAGGCTGCTCAGACCCGGAAAGTGTTTGCTGTATCAGCAATGAATTATTAGCCACTGAATTTCGGGGCTTGGCTTGGTCTAGATCCAATACTTCCCTCCCTCCCCCCTTTTCTTCTTTTCATACAAATATACAAAGAGTGTAAAAAAAATTTAAAAAGTGAACTTTGCTGATTAAACGGCAGACAAAGTTCCTGCACATTCAGAGATCGGCAACGCGAGGCTCACCAGGCAGGCACCCAGCAGAGCTTCCATCAGGGAGGACAGCTTTAACCAAGCTGGGTCAGTGAAAGAGAAGGGAGACTGAAGACACCAACAAGTCGCTTCAATCCACCTCAATCCTCTCCCTGTGATCTCAACTCTTCCCTCTGGAAAGCACGTGGAAGCCCCTCTTGCCCACTCTAAATCCTTCTGGAAATAGTCAAAAATTTGTTATCACCTAAATAGAAAAGAGGAGAAACACAGACTCTTTGCAAATGGCCCTTTGATCTGTATTAAAAACAGCTCTCAAAGTTCCTCAAGAGTTAGAATTAGTGGGGCACGGGTGAGGGGCAGTTTAGATACGGGATGTAAAATATTAAAAAGTGCTCTGCAACTAATTTTTTGTTTTATGTGTGTATGTGCGTGTGTGTGCATATATATACACATACACAAACATGCACATACACACACATATATACATATATATATACACATACATATATATATGTACACATACATATATATCTACGTATGTATAAAGTTAAAAAGTCCTATACGATATGATTAGAACAAGTGTCCTTGGAAGGTCACGACTGGAGAGAATGGGGCCTGTTGGGATGGCAGATGGGGCACTCGCCCTCCTCGGCGCACGTTTCACACAGCACTGCGTGTTGGCACGGTAACAACACCCGGTTCTCCTCCTGACACTTAAGGCATTTCACTGACTGCATCTGAAATACCGCCTGCAAGAGAGGGGGACAGGGCGAAACGTAAGCATCCAAGTCACAAAGCAGAGGGGCTGCCGTCCTGCGCCACACAAATCTGGGGAACAGCAAGGAGGCAGCAGGGGAAGGACCTGGAGCATCCACCCATTCATCTTTGGAAGCAAAAGCAAAGCAGCACAGCACGATGTCTTTTAGGACCTTTAGGTTCAACAGAGCAGCTCCGATTAACTGCAACTCTGTGCTTTAGACATTAGGAAGAGGTAGGTATTTTCCTGTAAGCTGGCTAAAGCTCACTTTTGGCTACATCCACACGGAATTGCTTTGAGATGCTGCTGATTTCTGGCTGTACTAAAGAAAAGGGGAAAAAGCCACGATCTGTAGGAGCAGCGAGAGCAAAGCCCTGCCCTGCAAATCCCTGGCACTCACCTTATCGACCTTCTCCAGGTTTGCCCGCAGCTGTTTCTGAAGGGTGTAAAGTGAAGAGAGTGAGAGTGTTTCCAGGTCAGAGAAGGAGCGCAGAAACTGAGGGTCCTGGCCTGTGTGGATCCTCTCCAGCTCCTCCTGCAGTTTCTTCACTTGCAGCTCCAAGGCTTCCCTCTGCTCCCGGGCCAGTTCACATTCCATGTTAGCTGTGTTGGCGCGATCGTTTGCTTCCTCTGCCTCCTTTTTCCAAGCATCACAAGCCTACAAGTTCCAACAAAGAGGGAAGGAGGAGGAGGAGTGGGAAAACTCACAGTCAGGCTACAATAGAGAATCCCCAGCAAAACTATCCATTTCCACACACTCCTCACCAGGAGCGTGCTCTGTCCAATCTGCCCTGTTCCCAAATTCTGAAATATCCTTAAAGTGCTGCTCATTCCCGTTACCCCATCTGGCTGGGCTGTGGTTCTATGCATTTGGCTCACACCATTAAGAGGATGAACTTTGGATACCGGCAAATTGTCATGGATCTAAGGCAATTACCAGGTCTAAAAGACTGTCAAACACCTCAGTGCAGCCCTTATGACACCTGGCCTTGCACAACCAGCATCTCAACACATCAAGCACAGTGATTCATTTCCCCCCCCCTTCCAAGGCAGAAGGAATAATAAGAATGTTTAAGAGAATCTGTTTGTAAAACCCACAGCTCTTCACATCAACTTACTGTCTGGAAAGCTCCTGTTGAAAGGCTGACACCCTCCTACTCCTTTACACTCCCTAATCCTTCTTGCCCGGGAATTGCCCAAGTACCTGTTTGGCTTGTTTCCAAGACTCTTCCCACTGCTTTATTGTGCCGTTGGCTTCATCCAGTTCTTGTCGTAGCCGTGCCAGCTCCGCAGCACCTGGACCTGACAGAAATGCAGGTGAGGTACTGGGCGAAAAACTCCCTGAAGCAAAGTGTTCCCATATGCTGCTGTTCATCCCATTTAAACCTGTTTCACAGGGAAATAGAGAGGGTTATGTCACAGGTGCTGGCCGTTTCCCCATTTCCTCCCTACCCCTGTGAAATCCAGGATTGAAAAATGTGGACATACGGAAAAAAGAACATCATCTTAAGAATTAATTTCATCCCCAGGACCCAGGAGTCTGTCACAGAGGAACTTTATAGGGGAAGTTTCACACCATTAGGCCTCATCACTAGTGACAGAGGGAGGACTCAAGACACTGAGTGGAGACAGCCTTTGAACCAGGCTGTTTTTAGAAGCATCAATTTTAGAGCGGAGCTGACTATTAGCTTGAATCCTCCTTCTCACAGAAGGAACCTCTGAACCTTCCCACCCTCCTGTGCAGCACAGCCATCAGCACTGGTGACAGACTGGTTCACAAACCAACCCAGGTGGTGCTTCCTCTCACGCTACGCCCTAAGAAAACTTCGGATTTTGTCTCCTCAGCTTGGTCTCACCTCCCAAACAGTGAGACTGAAGTGCACCAACGTCATTACCATTTGCACATGCAAGAAACAGCACTAACTGGAAAACTCTGTTTATAAACAGGTGGAGGCAACAGTACATACACCAGCTTCATCCCCTGCACAGTTCAGGCACAAAGCTAGTGACTGGCACCGGAGACTACTAACTAACCACTTCTCTATTTTAGCTTGTTCAAATAATTTCTGTTTTCAGGAATAAATTCAAGGCTTAGGAGACAAAGCAGTAGAAAACCAGTCAGCTATTTTTCACAGACTCCAAGGTTTGTACTCTTTCAATAGCAAGAATGTATTTACTTAAAATAAGCATTCACACTGCACTCAGGGGAGAATTAGTAGGGAAAGCTCATACTGAAACAGAGCTACTGAGTGATGTGGGCTCTTACACACACAGACATGAAACCAGTTTGATGTCGGAGTCATTTTCATTTAGTTGTGCTCACCACTGGCTGTGGACGTTCCTAAATCTAGTTGTATTTGATAATTCTGATCTTAGAGCAATCAAACCGACTGTGTCTGCAAGCAAGCCAATGGCCTCTCACTAAGGGATCACCCAGCACCACTGATGTCCCATTTAGTACTAGCCAAGACACAAAGAGTTAAAAAAAAAATATAGGTGAAAAATTTCAGTGCATTAACAAGTCATTTAGCAGAGCAGCAAGGGATCTTTGCTGTCTCAAGCCACTTACCATAGATCCATTTCAGCTGCTCTGAAGTGTGCTCAGTTGAAAGCAAGAAGTTTTAATGGAATCCCCACTCACACTTTATTTTTCAAACTCCAGACCTCTTGAATGGGAACCTAGCCCTAAGCAGGACGCCAGGATACCATGAATTCCGCTGTAATGCTGACCAAGCTGATCTTGTAATTTCTTTTTATTCACTCCTTCCACCTGCTGTTCCTATTTCACATAGACCAAGCCCCTTTGGTCAGGAATGCCTTCTCTGCACATTTTGCATCTAGCACAGCAGGAACCAGCCCAGGACTAGGTATTTTTAAGTTAATTGCAATACAAATAAGCAATAGTTACACACACTAGCTCATGTTCATTCAGCAAGTCACACAGAACAGATAGATTCTAGATTCCCAACTGCTAGGTTACTCTATAAATATCTTACCAAAACTCAGCAGAAATGGTTTTGTTGTATTACAGGAATATACCCAACTTCTTTCTTAAAAATAAGCTATTTAAATGCATGTGAATTCCCTATTTTTCTTTTGCTTTATTTGTATAACTACATAGTCAAGACAAATATAACTGCTTAAATTGTTGCTTCTGAAATTAAAAGCAGGCCCTATCAGCAAGTTTTCTTTTTCTTACTGGAACTGGAACGAACAGCCAGCCTCAACACTAATTAATAGTAGAGATGCCCTCTGATGTCTCTTTTCTTATTACAATAATTGTGAAAGCTGTTAAAGCCAAACAAATAGCAGTTGCAAGATATGGAAGCATGGTTTTCGCCTACGCAAACAAGGGATGCAGTTACACAGATAAGTGCATGCAGAAAGAGATTACAAAAGCATGTAATCATTTTATTAGCTTAAGCTGAATATTAAAGATTAAAGCGTATCTCAAATTTGAAGAAGTATTTACATCTTGTATCAATAGAGAACCAATATTTACTGTTACTAGCACAGAAATCAGCAGAGCAAGTGTCACTGTAGTAGCCTTGAGCCCACCAAACAGTTTTATTTCTCAAGGTAATCCTGCATCTGGATAATAAAATAGACTTGGCCCCTCAGTTCCCAGTTTGCTTGATACGGCTGAAGCTTCAAAGCCATTTCTCTTCCCTTCCCAGTCCCTCGTACAGGCAACAGAACCTCAAGAGGGGGAAAGAAAAAGGAGCAAAGGCAACAAAGCTGGAACACTGTAACTTTTTGCAAAGTCCATACTGCAAAACTGGGAGCAGAGTGTCAAACAGGAGAAAAAAGTACAACGACCCAAGTCTGCTCTCGAGCTCCCAGAAGCCAATCTGACCTATATAAGCAATCCCAAGGGCAAACTGCACGCCCTCCCCCTTAATGAAGCAAAGCTGAGGACCCAACTCTCAGTTTTATGTAAAGGGAAGTCTTGGCACAGCACTGGTGGTGGGAAAAGGCAGAGAGAGCTCTTTTCCCTGAAATTCACCATCAGGGTGAATCACTTAAACCTATCTGTCCTTTTTTCTCAGCCCAGATCCATGTGAAGCAGAGGGAAATGCTCCCTTGCTCACAAGGTATGACCTGATTTTTGGTAAAGCAGCTCCTAGTGCTGTTGCTGTTCTCATGGGAAGAAAAGATACAAATGGCAGCAGTGAAATAATACATTAAAATTAAAGCTAACTTAAAAGAAAATACTTACATGGCACAGACAGGCATGTACATGGGACACACACACTGTGCATTTACCTAATGATCCATGAGAAGCTGATGTCCCCAGGAACGTGTTTTCTGATTGGCTTAAGTGTCCCTGGGGCTGATGAAGGAAACGCGATGAGAGGCTGACCGGTGGAGAAGGAGAGGCAGAGTGAAAGGAGGCAGAGCTTCCAAGGGACCCGGGGATATTTACAGGAGCAGAACTTTGCAGCAAACTCCCACCTGGACAAAGAACACACAGAGAGGATGGCTATGTATGACCGTGAAGCATGGGCAGAGCGCAGGAGTTCAGAGCAGAAGGCATTAAGTTCCCTTCCTCCTCCCTAAGCCCCTCAGGATTCCCTCCACTTCTCGTCCTGTTTCATTCCCCTCTCAGCCTTTAAGAGGAGCTCTGAAGTTGCCGTCCCATGAACCACGTAGGTTAAGACCCTCCAGAGTTCAACGGAGACTACTCTAACATCAGCCAAAGCAACAAAAAGTTTTCTGAGCAGAGCTCAGTCCCTATCAGTCTAGAGAAGATTAATTTGGTATCTGGTAATTTGGTATCTTAGCAATGTAAAGTTCACCTCTAAAAACACATGCCTCTGCCTTTAATACTTCAAACAACCTGTAGTGAGAAGACACTCATGCTGGGTCAGGTCATTGATCTTAACCACTAAAAATCAGTGACTTTCTTTAGTCATTTTAGACATACTTAAGTGCCTGGATCTATCAGTAATAAAAAACCCAGATAAACAAAAGCCCAGCCTCGAAAGACATCACACTCCCCTTATGCAAAGGTCATTCTGCCAGCCACAGACAGATGGAGGGAGATCTCAGCCCCGCTCCCCACTCTCTCCTGATCACCAGCTACCACCCAGACCTGACATGAACAGAGGGGAAAAGCAGTGTGAAGGATGTCTCAACCACTGCAGATGGGTAGCAGCAGAAGCAGGATTATCAGCAGACATGCACAGCAAACTCTCCGACCAGGCTCTTATCTTTGGCAGGAAAGTGGAAGTGATATTCTTTAGGGTTCCTTCCACAAGCCCCCCTCCTACCTCAGTACAACTCCAGGAGGTCTAGTCCCCTTGGAAACCTTCAGACAACCAAAGTTAGCTCCCATTCAAAAACCTGTTTTACACAGCAAGGGTGGCCAGAAACTACAACCACTTCCAAAAGTTAGGAGACATTTTAGTTTTCCCCGGATGCTCATTAGAGACAGGTAGAAGAGGCCTTAGCCTACCTCCACATATCAAAATGAGACAGACATTACAGGAATCAAATCAGCAGACCTTGATGACACTCATGGTGGATAGCATTACCAGGTCAGTGAGCTTCCTGTTACTGCTAGGGAGAGTTTTCTGCTTAAGATGCAGATCATTATACTTTGGCCTGTTTTAAAAGGTATCAGATGCCTTCAAGAGTCCTCTTACACACTTTATAAAAAAACAAAAAACAAACAAAAAAAAAAACCAGAACACCATCAAGCAAGTCCCATTCAGTCTCAAGAAACATCCCCAAGACACCTGGGCCCAATGGCAAGAACTCAGCTCTGCTAGTCAATACGGGCAAGCTTTCACTTCGAAGATGCTCAGCAGTTGCCAGTTTGTTATAATTATTGTTTTAACCAATGTAATTCAGGGACTGGTTTTAGAGCTTTGTTGGGCTGGCTCCACTGAGGTGACTGGGCAACACTGCTTGGCAGAAGATAAAGAAAGCTCTGTTGCTTTCATGTACCTATCATGATGCCACTCGTGTGGGGCACTGTGCTGCTGTCAAATGTCTTCTCCAGGGCAGCCACTCCGAATTCATTCAGGTCCAGGTCATCCAAGGCAGACTCTGCCAGACACAGAGGTACCAATTATGTTATAAAGGACCAACAACTTCAAGAGATAGGATGGGCCAAAGAGCCTACATGCAGAGGAGTCTTCGCTCGCTATTTGCAGTCTGCACGGCCCTACTCTCTGCCCTGCGCAACGCTGTTCTGAAATGGTTTGGCAGAAGTGTCATGGGCAGCTTTTCAGTTCAGGTTTTGCCTGATCTGATTGCTTTTTGTCTCAAAAGCATTCCCAAATGTTATAAGAAAACAGGCGTTTGATGAAATAACAGCAGTTCCCATAAGTCTTCTCCAAACTTCTCTTTAAAGTCTGTCCATAACATGCTGTCACACTGGCTTATGACATGTCTGGGGTCTGGCTTGTGCTTTGTCCCTGCTTTGCTGAAGAGCCACTCAGAAAAGAAATACAAGTAGAAGGGAACACTTGAAAAACATCTCTGAGGTTCAAAGACAGGGTAAAATAAAGAAAGCTTATGAATGCCTGCACGTTTTTCTATCTATTTGAACATGACTTATCACTAATCGTGATCGATATAATTCCATCCCACACCTGCCCACTCATTTCTATTATTATTTTTAACAAATTAGTGACATCACCTCAGAAACGTTGGATTTAAAAGAAAAAAAAAAAAGAAAAAGAGGTGACCAAAAAACCTGTACTTATCTAAGAGGAGTGAGTCCACTCTGGACTCTCCTGCTCTCCTTTTTCTTACAGCCTCTGTCCTACAGTCTGTGAAGGGCAAGTCCTTACAATCTACCTGGTGGGAGCCCTTGCTATAAAATTGTCATTTAGAACATGAGGGGTAGTAACTGTGGAAAATACCCCTGTGATTTCCTGCCTCCTCCAAGACCTCTTTGTCACTTTGACAAACCTAAAACTAAGGCCCTTTACACCATCTGACATTTTGAGTAAGTGGCTCAGAGGCCTTCTGTTGGTCCTGTGGGTGAATTTCATCCATAACGACCTGCAGAAAACATCAGATGTGTCACAGTCACAGAAAAAGCCTCAGCAATCTGCCAACCCGACAGAGACGAGAAACTGGAGTTCACTGGAACACCCATGCTATTCCAATACTCATACCTGGTGATCCATGTCTGAGGAAGCCCTATTAGCATAAATAAAAAAGGCAAAGTTACCTATGACAGACTCAACGGTGTCACTGGTTGGGTAGAAAGGAAGGGCATTGGCATTCATGCCTGGGATGCTGCTGGTGCCGGCAGGGCTTGGTGGTGTTGCAGCCAGACTGGAGGTGATACTAGAGGAGATGCTGGATGTCAGTGGGCTCCCCACTGGGAGAATACCCAGTATGTCCTGAAACAAGAGTTTTAAGAGGCAAAGAGGTAGAAAATAAAACATCTTTATAGAAGAATCCCTCCAGAAACACGCAGGAATGAGCCAAAGATCTGCAACAAACCTGTTCCTGCCTGCTTCCAACCTGACAGATGGCTGGTGCTACTACTGGGCTGGGGGTGGGGGAGAGATTAACAGCTTTTCTTTAAATTCTGCCGACTGTTCTCTGTTCTGTCCATTCCCCCCACCCCCCTCAGTATCACAAACATCCTTCAGGCTGCCCCAGAATTAACTCCTGCGACCCACAGGTTGCATGCAATCATAGCGATGGGTCACACAATCACTCACTCCGACTTAGCTCAGCACACGACTTAGAACCTGATATTAAATTCTCTCTGCTGAATCCTTGAACTTAGATGACTCCAGAGATCCATTCCAGCTCAATTTTCTGTAATTTGGAGACTCTCTCCAGCACGGTCCAGGCCTATGAATCTATCCTGAATTCACACAGGTCTAGCCATTCTCAAATAACACCTCCAGCAAATCATCTCATCTTCGTAAAGGAATCCCTCAAGCTGGGCATCCCTAATAGCATCTGGGCTGTCATTTACTCCCTGCAGAGTTGGCTGGATCCAGAGATTTCTCGTGTCCTTGTCTGTGGTGGTGTGAGTACTGAGTGAGGTTCAGAGCCCTGCTAGCAGTACCGTACCTGTTTGGGCTGTAACAAAGGTTGCTCCTGGCTCCTGTGTTCCAGTGAGTGGGACTTCATTTTTGCTTGCTGCAGGAAAGAAACAGAACAAAAGATAAGCAGAGGGATTAGCATCAAAATTAAAAATGGCTTTGGAGAGGCCATGGGAAACACATTCCCCTCCTCTCTTACAGCCTGCTCTGGGCACTAGAGAATTCAGAGAGCGCGAAAGCACAGAGAACTGAAAACATCCTAAGTAATTTGCTTTCTGTATACCAAAACATCACCCCTAGAGTTATGCAGACCTGTCACAAATAGCAGCAGTGAAGGCAAGTGTAAAAGCCCCCTGCTAGCACAAAAGACATCTTAAGAACCAAGACCAAAACCGAGTTATTTTGCCTTGCTAGAAATATCAGCCCTGCCAGTATCTTAAAAAAGGGCTAAGAACAGTGGGAGGCATACTATATTTTTAAATTATGTAAACATTTTTCAGCTTTGGAAAAATGAAGTATGTAGATTATGTTTTCCCTCAAACTTTTCCAGCGCCCAGCTAGGATTGCAAAGTAAAATACAGATAACTAACCAATTTTAAAAGCAACATCATCAAAACTGATTTAAAAAAATAAATATCCTTCCTCCATCTATTAATACAGAGAGCTCAAAGCTACAAAACATCGGTGAGGTCAAGGCTGTCTGGAATTGCAAAACTGCATGAATGCCAACATACATTTAGACTTCTACTATCCAGCCTAAAAATTCAGCTTAAGGACCTTCCAGCCGTATATCCTTAATGGATATCAACCCTCTTGCCTCACAACATCAGTCAGTTCTGCGCCACAACAACCAGAGTTGGGAAGGAAGTAGCCTCATGAGCTCGCCAGTGTGTAACCGTCTGTTCTGGGGCCTTGCTCTGTTCCTCCCGTGTGTAAGGCACAGGCAGATCAATCGCACCCTCCAGGCACAGAGAGGGAGCAAAAAAAGTGCTGAGAGTCATGGCTGCTTGTTTACTCGCCCTCCAACCCCCCTCAGTCTGAATCAGAGACATATTCTGGGCATAAAGTCCGCTCAATCATTTTTATCGCAAATGCAGGCAGTCACCATCTCGACAGGGGAGATTCGGGCACGATGTCCAACAGCAGTGTGTGAGACACCACACTGACCTGTAGTGATACGCCTTGACTTTTTGGCTTAAGCAGTCTTATGAAAAAGATAAATGATTGCTGGAGAGGGATGACATAACCAGACAGGCGAAACAGCAGTGGAAGAACTCATCCCTTGGTTTTACTTAATTAAATCATTTTCTCTGCTCCGATGTATGCCTATGGGTAGGCGGGGAGGTCAAAGCCTGGCAAACAGGCAGTTGAGATATAGATGCAAAGATCCTTCTGCGGTGGGTACCACTCTCTCACGCTTCCTTGAACACCACGTAGGGCGTTTACATACAGCAAAACCACCACGGAACCTACTGCGGGCTTGTTTTCCTTTGTGTGCAGTAGATGTGGTACGTTAGTGCGTCTGTGTGTGTCTGATAACACACCCGCGGGATCATCCAACACATCCCTACCCTGTTCAACACCCATCTGAACACAAGATGTGCTAGCAACACATGGCAGCAGCCAAAGTGGAGGCACATATGCAGCCATGTCCCCCCTGCCGAGAGGCTTCCTGTCAACCTAGCGAGCTGGCTCTGCTGTAGCTAAGTCTTACTGGAAGGTTGTTGTATTGTTTTTTGGGGTTTTTTTTCCTTTAAGGATGAGAAAAAGTGAATACATTTCTAAGCTAGTCCCAATTCCCACCATCTCGAATTCATGTAACACAAGTGAAAAGTAGAGCAAACCAATTGTCGCCACTAAGCCAGCCTCCTTTAGCTCTGAATAACATTAAAAAGGGCACACATCAAGATAGAAATTCAAAGGGCAGGCTGAAATTCTCCAGCTGACTCCACTGCAGTCAGGGAAGAAAACAGGGGACATAATTTATGAGTGAAACTGAGTGTTTTCTGACCAGCATGGAACAAACCTACTGTTCTGTGTGTCAGGATTTGGGAACACCTCCTGGTCGTGGCACTCAAGTCCTTCCAGTGCAGCCAGCATTTTTCCGGCTCGCTAAATCTTTTGGGACTCAGGAAAAGTATTTTTAGCTTTAACTGCTGGCTCAGCCTTACCACAAACTATGTGGAACCTATTAACACAGAAGGTGCATTTTTCATTCTAATAAGATAGAAACCATTTGTACTAAACTCTACAGAGGAAAAATGACAAGCGAATTGCAGAGCTGAGCCAGAGTGGCTCTTAAGTTTTCAAATATGAGTGAACAAAGTTAAATGCCTAATTATTGGACTAATTTACAGGGTATATGAGAATCTCTGGTGCCTATTGCAGCCAAAGGGAATTACAGAGGATTTTAAAAAGTAAGTAATTATAGATTAAAAGAAAATTAAATCAGGACACTTCTGAGACACCTAATTTTGTCTGTAGAAGCCTAGCATAAGGCAACTGTGATTACTTCTGTCTATATCTTAACAGCTATTTATGCCAGTCATTTAACACAGGTTTGTGTTTAATTACAGCCACATGAGTAAGAAGCTACCTGTATTCAGTATCTTTGTAGCACATCACAGACTTCAGACATAAACGCTCATCATCTGGCCCTCCTTTTAAAAGCCCTATTCATGCTCCATCCCCTTTCTCCTTGGCTTAGGCTTGCTGCCCATTTTCTCCAAAGCAGGGCCTCCCTGGCACCCTGCCTCTGCTGGCAGGAAACAGGGGTTCTCTCAGTCCTTGGGCTTTGGGTTCAACTCCTGCTTTGCAGCAGAGGCAATAGAGAACGAGCACATGTTTTTTCTTTTGTTTCTAAACAACTGCTACAAGCTGCTGTGCCTGCAAGAAGAGCCAGGATCACAGCATGGTCTGCTCTTTACCCCCAAAGACGTGTTGCATCAATTTGCAATTTCCTAAGCCACATCCACGTTAAGCCAAGACAATGGAAGCATTTATAAGAAAGCATGCATGCATATAGCTTCATCTGCATTTGTCACTAAATCATTTTAATTAGACTAAACAGTGGTCGAGACTGGTCCTACTG
The DNA here is from genome assembly GCA_028566575.1 of Bartramia longicauda. NCBI lineage: Eukaryota > Metazoa > Chordata > Aves > Charadriiformes > Scolopacidae > Bartramia > Bartramia longicauda. The sequence goes on from JAOXNH010000003.1 coordinate 30,446,454, forward strand.
CAACATTTGGTCATATTTTCCGGAAGTTGGAAAAATAAATAAAACAAAACTCACAGAGTCTGCTTCTAAATCCAACTACTTTATGCAAGATCTTGTCTGGATGGGATATTTTCACTGTTTTCTCACAGCAGTGCAATACTAATGCAGCAGTATAAGCTTATTAAATCTAGCTCTTTAATATTACAGACAAGAGTCTAAATGCCTGAAAAGGCTGAAAGCAGCATTTCTTGTCACCTCTGTTTTCAAGCAACGTAAATCAGGTATTTTCATTCCTTTTTATATATTTTTTAATAAAAACTTGTAGGAAATATTTTTTCAGGCACCTCTCCATAAAAATAGCTATTCCTCCCTTTAAATCAAGATGTTGTTCTATTACACTTACAAATCCAGTGAGGAATAAAAACCGAGCCCCAAGCTCTGGGTCAGACCCAGCTGATTTGGAAGGGATGGTGCAGAGAAAATATTAATTGTAACGTCAAGAAAGGAAATTCGCAACAACAAGTTGACTGTGGAAAAGCTCATGTATGGCACAAGAGATGGAAGAGGCTGTTCTAGGCTTAGGAAGCATCTGAATAAGGCAAGACACTAAGAAGGAGAACACTGAGGAAGCAGCAAGGCAAGATAGGGACATCCAAAAGACGTAAGAGGGAATGTCATTAGAGATGTAGGTTGGGTAAGATTGCAGAGGGTTCTTCAAATGAGAATGAGGAATTAAAAATCTAATACAGAAGCCACAGGAGAGAGTCAAGGATAAGAATGATACAGCCAGAGAAGAGACAACCAACGTGACATTTTTAATACACCCAAGAAACAAATGGTGAAAACAGAAGACAAACCAAGTCACGGATCAAGGTAAGAGTTCGGAGTGAGAACAGAGAAGGAGGGATGAGTTTCCATGAGACAATACAGCAAGAGAAACAGCAACTCCTGGCAAGGACCTGAATATGGAAAAAGAAAGAGCAAGAAGTGGTATGTGGGAAGCTATTCAGGGTCAACACAGGACAGAAGTTGTGAGGGATTAGGAAAACAAGCAGCAGCTTGGCTTCTACAAACCAAGTGTGCGATGGCAGCCGGGCAGACAAGAACAGATATAAGATGGAAGAGACCGGAAGGGAGGTTGAAAGCAACAGCAAAGATCTGAGAACTTTTAATGAGAACAGTGCTTTCTCATTTTTGTTCCATGAAAAATAAAAATACATTCAAACTAGACTGTGCAATTTCTCATTCTTCCTCATCTCCCCCAACTCTTCCAGCCAATATTCCCTACTAACCTGGCATTTGAAACTCTTCAAATACTCGGCCCCCACCTGATCTTCTCGCTCAAACCCCGGTGCTTTCTTGTAGCTGCCAGCTGCTGTTACTGAGTCTGGAGGAAAACCAATGGTCTCCAAGCTGTGTGGCTTTCCAATGGCGCCAGGAGGAGACCCACATATATTAGATGGGCTTCCGAGACTGCTGTTCCTACAAAGAATCTAATAGAAGGAACAAGTGTCAGGAAAGTACAGCCAGCAGCAACGACTTGAAGAGGAGAGTCATCTCACAGAAGAGCTCATTCACTTCACTGTACATCGATTATACTGACAGTCACCACAAGCATACAAGCTTCTGGCAAACAGTAATTAAAAACCAGGGAAAAGTTCCAGTAGATACTGGATAGACGGTCCCACAATTATGGTTTTATTGTCATTACTTTGTACTGGAGTGCAGTCTTATAAAAACCAACCTACAGCTCTAGTGACGTTCACTCTTTCTGAGGCCTCAGATGCGACTGATCAAGTTTCCAAAGCTGTCCAAAACTCTCTTCGCTTTCCTTAAGCTACAGGGGATCCTGCCTGCACTCTGAGTAATGGTGTGAAACCTGGAAACATGCTATGGCAGTCAGAACAACCAAGCAGATCTGAGCTATGTGTAATACTCTATCTTTTGCTTTCCAGTTGGAAATTGGAAAGTTTTAATGCAGGTACAAGCCAAATACCAACAACTGCATTAAAAAAAACCCAAGGATTTCCAACAGTTCCATTCTTTGGACTATAACCAGGGATCACAACCACATGCAACAAGGCTAGTTTTGCACTGTAGATGAAGCCACAGACAGCAGCAAAGGATATTAAGACAAGTTTTAGAGAAAGCACCAACAGGAATCAACGCAGAGATCCCATTTCTCTGGGACAAGAAATTATTTGCCTGCACTGGCAAGTGTGACTCTGCTTCACACAACATTTAGACAGCTCCTGCTACCACAGATTCTGATGCGGCACAGTCTGGGCTGCCATTAGGAAGAAGGCGCATCCTACAATGTTTTGATTTTATTTTTATACAAGACATTCTGCTGTCCATGCTTCCCTACAGTCGCAAAGATACTACTCACTGTGGTGGAGGTGGGGCTAGTTGGCAGAGTTCCTGATTTATTCCACACCTACAGTACAAATACAAAACAGAACAGGCCACGTGAGGCTGGCTGCTAGAGGGACCTTATTCTCTGATTAATGCATCATGTAAAATGATCACCAGCAAAGCCATATTTGTTTGCAAGCTACATGCAGATCTCCTGTGGAGTGATGAAGTCACAGAAAGACATGTGTTGCCGTTTGGCACGTATCCAAGGATTAGTAAAGACTGTTTAAAAGACTAAGAGCTTGAGATAAAAAAAAGACCTTAACAGTCTATTAAAAGGAAGATATCTTCCATTTCATTGCAGTTTTCAGAGAATTTAGATGATACCTCCCCAAGATCAAGGGGGTTTGTTTTTTATGGCTTTCCACAGTGTTATTTAGAGAGAGAAAATATTATGTCCAGACTTTTCAAGATCTGTTTGGAATTCAAGCTGCAATCAAATTCAGGAGAACTATGAACTGTTAGGTTGGCTTTGGCACTAATAAAATCAAACTATCAGCTTCTCTTTTCAAAGAGAGGGAATAAGATAAAACAGAGGTCCTAAATGAGTTCACCTCTCCCTGACCAGTTTCAAATGAGTTAAACTCATGTCATTTTACCTTCGCAAAACCTCAACCAACCATTTGAAAAGGTTACACACCTTATCAACAGTACTGCAAACAGGAAAGACTTAACGAACAAACAAAAAAATTCTCAGGAAAAATGAAGTGGTCTGGCATTCCACGGGCTTCTTATCTGTCTGGGGGTATCTCTTCAGCATTTAAAGATCTCCCTGCTTGTATGCATAATTAAAATAAAGAACTACCAACAAACTGGGGCATTCCTTAAACATATTACAGAGTTTAGCTATCTCCAGAAGTAGGAGAGGGAGGGAATCAAGGATATCCTATAATACAACACACAATATGCACAGGTTAAGCCTCTGAGATTACATATGTAAACAAACTCGATTGTGGTTATGTACTTTAGACGTTATTGGCTCACAGCCTTTAATTAGACTACTTGGAAACTAAGCCCAATATGTACCTCCAGACAGGAAGGAGTTGGACTTCATGTGCGGATGTATTCCACTTTCCTGAAAGTACATCAACAAACTGCACAGAAAGGAAGGCTTAGAAATTTTATAGGTAAGAGGACAATACGAAAGCCGCTAAATTGTCTGTTCCAAACAAACAGATCTCTCTAAAAAGCATGGAGCTGAGAACCAAAAGAAAAATGCCATATCCTTTGGGCTTTTGGATTCTTAAGACATCTGTTCTTGGGAGAAAGAAGTATAGAGACTGGGAGAAATGCAGATTTATAAAATATGGAGAAGGCTTCCCCGCAGCGCTACATACATTGCTAAGGTCTGGGGCATGTGGACTGGAAGGGCTGACGGGAACGGAATCGCCAGCCGCTGACGGCATGTACATCACAGGCCCTGTCTGTGTCGGGCTGGACACAGTTGAGGATTGCTGTAAATCTTCATTGAGCGCAGGCTCTGGAAAAAATGAAAGCACATTGAACATTTACTCAAAGCTACACAACTGCAGCGGAGCACAAGATGTTCAAAACCAAGAATACCTAGATATTCTTGAAAGAAGAAATATTCCACAAGCATCTACATATAAGTATAGAAGCAAGGAGAAATCCTATCTAGCAAACGGCTACTACCTCTCTTAATATTCCTTACATTATTACTGACATCACTTGTCCACTGTGCTGCTCTTTAGTCCATTAAAGCTGGTCCGAAATTATCTTCCCTGCATGAATTATGTGTTATTCATTCAGCTGTCTTGAACTAAGCAGAGCTTTCTTCATTGCTATGCACTAAGTTGATGGGTGCATTATAATTAGCTGAGGGAGATAAGTTTCCATCTGCACTTGGTACAAAACATTACCAAAAAAACGTAATGTATATAGAGAGGCATCCACAAAAAGAAAATGTCATTGGTTTGGAAGGTAAAGCAGAGATGCTGTAGACTTCTAGTATTTACACTACTCAGCATCTGTACAAAAAAAAAAAAGAAAATATAAACGACACTATGCCTGTATCACATTAAACTACTGGTTTCAACACATTTCTTGCTAATAATCAGCAAAACTCATGCTAAGAGCAAATACAATAAATGGATGCCTATTATTTTAACTGAATTAGGCTCTCGGTGTTCACCTTGCTAAGAAAGTATCAAAAGATACAATTCCATAAGACAGCACAAGAAATAACCAGGTCGGAATGACCCAAGTGCCACAAAACAGCCAGTTTATTCTGGCTTTAAAGTAGTATAGTATCAAGTGCAGTAATCTTGTTAGGAATAAAGCATCTCCTAAACAAAAATACTATGTTATACGCAAGAGAGTTTGCTAAACACTGTTTCTTTATCAAGATTTCATTTTCTCTTAAGCTCCCTGGATCATACTGCGGAGTTGCACTGCTGTGTTTTGGGCCATTACAGCCCACAGCTCCGGCTATAATTACTGCTTGTCGACAAGGCTTCCTATAAAAGGAACTGCATAACCTGTAGGGAATTTACTCTCACCATTCCTTGACAAAGGCAGCAATTACTAATTCCACCATTTACAAAGGATAATCAAATAACAAAGAGATTTGCTCAAAGACATGTAGTGAGTCAGTATCAGAGCCAAGCTATTGACTTTCTGAGTAACCTGCTCTAATTGCTGCAAATTCATCAGCGAGACTAGAGTGCAGAAACTGAGTAGGAGCCATAGGACCAGGAGCCAATCATTTATCTATGGCTATTAGCATCCACCTGAATATATGACTCCCACAACCAAAACAGCATCACTGGTTTACAGATGATGAAAGTGAGGACTGAAATAATGCCCTATAAATCAGGGAGCTATTGAGAAAAGAGGATTTGAAGAAAAGCGGACAAAAAAAGCCGCGTATTTTTTTCTTCTCCAGCCTGACTTAAAGATTTAAACTCTAAGCAAAACTTCATAACAGTATTTGATTTTTAAGACAGATCAATACATTCGTTATAAATAGCAATTTTATCCTCAGCTTTTTAAAATAGAACACTTTGCAACTTAGCTAGGTACAGTTCATCCATGTAGAGGAGAAGCAGCTCCCTCTGTTCCGTTCCTCCCAAAGTGAGATACGGGGAACCGAGCGAGCGAGAGGGAACACCGGGAGATGCTTCAAGAGACAGCGCAGGGAGAACCAAGGGCTGAGTCCTACAGACTCCTCCTGCCTTCAGCTCTGCCAACACCTACCACACTAACATAGTTTTATAGGAACTTATCAAAGTTAATACTTTTGTTTTTGAAAATACTTCCCAGAAGCTCTAGTTTAATGGCCCTACATTTTAAACTGTTTTGGCCAGAAGCTCTCCATAGCTCAAAAATCCATGAAAGACAAGAGAAGCAGTCCACGTACGTTCTACATGTGCAAAGGCACAGAAGGGTCCTCGGGGACAGCTGCCAGACTGCTGCA
>JAOXNH010000003.1:30459101-30476250 GCA_028566575.1 Bartramia longicauda
CTGCTGACTGCGGGGAGGTCAGACTAGATGACCTTTGGAGGTCCCTTCCGGCCTGGACCAATCTATGAATCTATGAACTGCCTCCCACGACAAGCCACATTCTGGTCTCTTATGTTTAGAGGTCAGTTTAAACGGAGAGGAACAAAATTTGTCAGTCAGACTCAAAATGCTGGCGTTCTCCTGGAAGCAACAGGACGACCCGACAGCAGATACAGACTCATTTTAAACAGCATACGCACTCAGAGGCAACAAAACGGAATATAGGAACTTGTCAAGTATTCATTCCCACATCAGACAATCTATCACATTTCTAAATAAATGGAAAGACGTCTAAAGCCCAAAGATGTATTTACAGATAATATCATCATGCTAGATTCATTCCAAAAGCAACATCTGTAAATAAAGCCTCCTTTCCTCTTTACCTCTGGTTAAAGAGAAAGCCTCAGGAAAACGCACAAATTCAACCAAAGTGGTTTTATTTGTTTGCTACGAAGAGAGAGTATCACTGGCAAGAGCTTTCCGACGTTGGATTTTGCAAGCATGAAAGGATAAAAGCTCTTCCCCCTCTTCAGCCTCCAAATACACAAGACTTGCAGGTTCCACTGCTTCGGATCGGCGAACGCTTGGGGCTGGAGAGGCTCCACAGCCGCTGGGAGCCCTTTGCAACCCCAGCCCATCCATCCCCTTCAATCCAGCATGGCCGGAACAGTATCCGCATTGGGGCCCAAGGTTTAACATCAGAAAAAGCAGAGCCAGCTGCAGAAACAGGTCTGTTTGCAGCAGGTGAGGGCTAACAAATCACTCTGTTCCTTTTCACTTTTAAAAAGCCGTCTCCATTCAAACAGAGATCCCCGCTCCAACCACAGCAGCAATTCCTCTGAAAACCAAACGCCACAGTAAAATTAATCCATTCTTGAAAAGCTTTCTAAGCTGTTGGACCCAGTACAGTTGTAAAAGGTGGAATTCCACAGATTATTTTATCTTATCAGTGCACTAATAAGACTTAGAACAAAAGTGACCGTAACGACATTTAGGTTAGAAAGTGAATTAAGTAAACTTAAACAGGGTAATACTTAGTCTGCTGTCTGGAGATATTCCAGAGTCACCAAGCAGACCCCTCCATACATCTCCACATACACCTCAGAGACATGAGGTTTATGTTACTCCCATTTTACATACGGAGAAATGGCAAAACAGCTGGCTACGTGCCCTGGCCAGTCTCATACAGCAACTGGGAGTCGTCAATAGAAACCAAGAGCATTTAAACTCCTCTGTCTTCACTGAAGTGAGTTCTGGGCTTAACTTGAAGAACAGCATCCCAAACCTCCTCAGTGCTCTGGGTATCAACCAGTACCCCTCAACCCGGGTATCAAGCCCAGCAATCCACACTTGTAGCAATAGGCATGTATGAAATGCTGTTAAAAAACCTAAAATTTAAACAACTGCGCAATCAACGGAGCTGAAACAGCTTCCCTTTAGCAGTAGAGTTTAAAAACATACACACTGAATGGGGATTTCGGTCTCTGGAGTGTCAATTGTTGCTGAAGAGTATTTGAAAATTAATTGCATTTCATGATTGGCTAAATTCCCTGGAGAAACATTTATTATAATGTAAATGAGAGATAATTACATAAGTAAATGGTTCACCTGAAAAGTGTTTAACATCTAACTTGCTTCATCAGAAACTCATTCTTTAATGCTGTCTATTAAATAAATGATCTCTCACTCTTAATTTCACAGCAAGTCCTGCAAACAGGTACCATTGAGCTCTGCCACACACTAACTGTGCACGATCACCTCTGCAACAGACCCAGCAGAGGGAAAGGAGAGTTGTCACATTAACTCAGTCATTTCAAGCCTTTCAATCATTGCTTTGGGTTTTTCTTTTTTTTTTTTTTTTTCCAAGCCACTACAACATTTTAAATCACTCTCCTCCACAATAGCCTGAATGGTAAATTGCTTTATAGCCCTTTATTTTCCTGATCCATGAAGTGAGTTTTGGCTCCTCCGGGAGAACATGGACCACTCAATCAGCCACTTCGTATTAAAATACATGAAAGGCATCTAAACCACATGTGTTTTGGGAACATAGAAAGGATACACAGACCGCGCTACCGCAATGTGATGGCTCACAAAGCGGAAAGCTATTAATATTTCAGTAGCCTCTTTGCAAAAGCTCTAAACAGAAACGCAGAAAACACTGTCATGACAGATTCTTCTGGTGTCAATGGTCTCTATAATTTTTTTTTTTCCCAGAACAGCTGAGAAAAGGAATTTTTTGAATGACCCTTGAAACTGAAAACATGTTGATAACTGGTACACATTTCACAGCGTGTCAGCCAAACACTGTGTCTGTACAGGAAGAGGAAATCCAGCAATGATAACTTACATTTCTCAACTGCTCTCTAAAGATCTCAGGAAACTCTACAGCCCCCACAGGAGAGGCAGGAGAATTATTAGCCCTATTTTATAAGGAGTTACTTCTATATTTATTAAAGGGAAAAAAACTAATCAGTTCTGTGTTGGTCTACTTTACATGCACTTTCTTTTGGATGTGTGTATATGCCATATTTTCAAACCTATACAACTTTTTGTAGAAGTGGAAAGCACATAGCGTGGCCATCTTCTGATACTACCTTAACATCAACAGCAACACCCCTGTTCCTGGAGGAAATGTTATCATTTATGAGTTCTACTAAACAAAGACAAATGCAGTTCTAAACAAATAGGACTAGACTGGCCAGAACAATGTAGATCAAAGTCCCCAGGCTGAATTGAACTTGCTGCTGAACAGGATGGACGCTACTGGAAATGAAAGCTTATGTCACTAGGAAGACAAGAGGAGAGGTTCTTTGACTTAAACTTTGGGAACTCCCACAGACCGACAGCAGCTGCAAAGTATTAGAAAAAAAACCCAACGCTACTTTTCACTAAAGTTCCACTTCCTCTGGGGTGGGCTGTGGGAAGGGGCAGTAATTACTGTCCACAAGAACTGACGCTGGAACTGCTTGCTGTCTTTAATTGCCAGTGGCAGCTCGACTCTCCAGGGCAGGACAGCAAGTGTTTACATCTGCAGTTGTAATTGCAGCTGGTTCCCCCTCTGCCCTGGAGGAATCCAGCCCTGAACTGCTTTGGGAGCTGCAGAAAAAAAAGATGAGCGGGATGGGGGGGAAACTGTACTTCCAAACACCACCACTGAAAAAAATAAAATAAATCAAACCTAGAAAGCAGGAGGGGAAAAGAAAAAAAAAAAAAAGAGAGAAAAACCAAGAAGAAACTCTGAACTCTAACCTAGAACCTTTGTTTTTAAACTCAACAATTGCAGCCTTGTCCTGCTCACATTCATTGCCCTCTGCTGTGGAGATCTATTGCTTTGCTGGCTCTGTTCAGACCCAGAGTGCTCAGGCAGCACAGCACGGGAGGATACCTGCATCCACACCACGGTCCAGGGCTGCAAACTTCCTGCCAAACTTGACATAAGTCAAGCATGCAGCAGCGTGAGCTCAATTCAGGAAAATGTGCTGGTGATGCACGAAGACAGCTGAGTTCTAAATTCCTCGTTAAAAGCCTTACCCAAAGCTCCCTGAAATCACTAGGAGATGCACACTGATGCCAAGAGAGAAGTCTCTGCTTTGTAACACAGGGATCAGGAAGACTGGAGGGAAAAATCATACTGAGTAACATGGAAACAAAAGAATTAAACCCAACTCTTCCAAGCCCTTGTTGCTCTCATAACTCAAAGCCAGCACCCCCCCTTTGCTTCCGACACCCCCTGCACTATTTGAAATCTTTATGTAGGCTCCAAGACGAGCTCCCTCCTTTGCAGCCTTTCTTGCAGCTCCTCCCAATCAATCCCCTTTCTGTGAAAATTCCTTTCGGGCTCAAACAGAATGCAGAGGCTTATAAAAAGGATCTGAATCTTCTGCAGTGGTACAACATCAGAGAGAAAACCATTAGATAATTGTTTGGCTAATCCAGACTAAGTCACTGCCTGCAAATGTAGGACAATAGGGAGATCTAACACCGCTCTCATCTAGATTTCACATATGTGTGGGTGTGTGTTTACACCCATGAAACTATGCTACAGCCCTCTTCGTAAAGGCCCGCATTACACCATTGGCACCACCACTGTTTATCTGGTTTTAGACCAGTGTAAACTACAGACACCTTTTACACTAGCGGGCAGGTCCACCATCAAGGCACTGGTCACTGTCAGAGGGCTCCAGCCCTGCCGTTTTGCTCTTTGGTCACAAGAAAAGTAACCCAGGGAAGGCAGCCCAGGGGGTGTTCAGCCAGCACAGGCTCCGGTCTTCTCTGTGAAGTCCAGCCTTCAGTATTAGGAATTACTAGGTCAGGGCTGTAAACAGATTCTTAGTCCTAGTTACTGCCCGAAAGAACACACAGAGGCAAATCTAACCAAAAAACTCTACAAATGAAGTGACTGGTTGTACTTATTATTATTTCTTTTTAAACCAAGGCTTAAGTTCCTGATAAGATTTCAGATATCAGGAAGAAAATGCTATTCTGCCATTATCATTTATTTTAGTCCTGTCTGCCTTCTCTCAGCAGAGGATCACACTGGCAAAGACACCATTTCATCGGGACAAGAGTACACAGGAATACAGGGGACTTTTGCTGGCACTTTTATATCCGTCATGTCCCGCTGTTTCGGAAAGGACTGCATGAGGCCATAGACCTCTTCGTGAAGTTTCAGGTGGTCCCAGTTCACCTCACTTGTAGACAGACATCCCTCCTGAATATTGCTGCCTGAAGGACAGAGGTCACTGCTCTGAGCTGCTCATCAGCTTTCCTTTGCTGGAAGCTCCTATTGGCACCCATCAGTCCAGACAGCAGCCTGGAGAAAGTTTTCCTAATTCAATTTAAGCAAGAAAAAAAAATATAAAAATTAAGAAATCATCAGCTTAGCTTTTAAACTAGTGTTTTGAGCTAACATTAAGAAAATTACCTGAAGTAAAACAGGGTGTGCTTACCCAACAGACTGCCTGCAAAGCAGGCAGCACTGCAAAACCCAGGAGAGAATATTTAACTGGAGACATAGATGTTTCTAATTCAATAATGCTTATCTATTGAAAATATTTTCAAAACTGCTATTTTCTTCTTAAGCTCAAAGAGCCACCCCAACACAAGAGGAAAAGAGCTGCCCATATTTAATCAGCGCTCTAAATTCATTTCACCCTCATAAAATTTTATTGCAGAAGATGATATCAGACACACTTTAAGTAAGAAACCCATGACTCAATTATTTTCTTTTACTGAACTGTGGTATTCCAATTGAAATGAGTCAGTGGTGCATGACAGAATCTACTTATTCCAACAGGATACTCAATAAAAATCCTACTAATGCACCTTTCGTTTAACATATCATTACTGATAGAGAGAAGAGAAGACCCAAGATATACAGCTCTGACATTGCTCAGGAGTTTTTGCTCTTCGGGCAAAGAAGATATTCCAAAGTAAGAAGAAAAACCAAAAAAACCCAAAAAACCCCCCACTGGAATTTAAACAATAGTGTTTTTCCAAAATAATTAGTCCAGAATGGATATTCTGGAATAGCTATTCAGTTTTTCCACATTGGCAATTCCCTATAACACACACATCTCTTAGCAAACCTCCAGGGCTACTAGAAGGCCTGGCTTTTCAAGGAATCTCTCAGTGTAGCAAGGATTTCAGCAGGTTGCCTACCTTGGGGCTTTTATCGCTTCCAGTCACCATGGAGTCCTAACTCTTTCAGAGAAAGGTTTCAATACCAGCATTCCCACAGCATCTTATAAAATGCTGACATTTCAATGCAAAGCAAGCTTCCTGACAGGGAACATAGCCTTTGATTCCCAAGATTTCTTGGGATTTGGGAGAAAAATAGTGAATTCTTAAGAGTTGTAGTACCTTATTCCCAGGGGTGGACACAAGGCAACCAAATCCCTGGCTAACGGCTGCAGGCTACCAGCAGCTGGGTTTACAGCCTTCCTAAACCTCTGCAAGGAAACGTTTAGCATCCCTCTAACAAAAGTAGTAGTTAGGACAAGTCTGTTTCAATAAACAATGTCTTTTACTTACTGGCAGATGTCATCTAATATTGAAACAGAGCCTCAAACAAATCACTGCTGAATATACACTTTCATACAACAATAACACTTTTAACAACAATCTCGAAGGTTTCCATCTTGGTTTCAGGAAAAAGTTCTGACCAATAATCCTTCCAGGTTCCACCAGTAATCTTTATCACTTACTGTGGTTCACCACTACTGGATATTTCCCTGTTTTCCATTCGTAATACTATTTTTTCTAAATAACCTCACAAACCTGACCGAGCCCTTAAGCTTCACACCAAGGCTTTTGCATATGCTTTGCATCACTTGACATAAAATGCAAACATCTCTCCCAATACATCTCAACAACTATCAGTCTATTTGCCTTCCCATACCCAGGTGCAGTTTTGTAAACCTTGAAAAGATTAGATTTAAACCTCAAAGAAAAATATATGGATCACTTTAGAAAAACAAAAGGCTGGTTGCGAATGCAGGGAAGGAGAAAAGGATGAGGGAAAAGTTTCAGTAAGCTCACATCTGTCACGAAGATAGACTTCACATGCCTCAGTGTTTTCTTTATCACCTAAATAAATTGAACCATCAACTGGAAAAAGGTCACACAGCAGACAGCACCGTGTGATTTTAAAGCTGTTAGATTTCCCCTTCTCCATTAGAGCTTGACAATAATGTCAGTCTAAGGGCAAATAAAGAAAGTGAGAGCTGGAGAGACTTATTACACATGCATGGAGTTGGGTTTGTTTGGTTGTGGAGGAGTTTTTTTTGGCTTAAGAGTTCATATAACTCATGGTGTATCTTAGTGATTGCAAAGACAACTGCTCACATCCATAGCCCATGGCTCCTCCACTTTTCACTATGGAAATAGGTATGGACTCACAAGTTTTCCTTTTTCTAGGTATCAGATTGATTCGGCAAGTAAAGTTGAGCCGGATGCTTCCAAAGAAATGCCAAAGGATAGTGTGTGCTGCAGAAGCTAAAGCACAAACTGGGAGATTACAGAAAGCTAAGGAAAACACACCAACAAGTACAACGGTCATATTCAACAGTAACCCGATCCCTACTGTAACTCTGTTTCTGGATCCCGAAGCAGATCATGGGGTGCACAACAATGCAACTAATTCAATTCAGCCACGAGGAAAGAACTATCTTCTACCCAGGCTTTAAAGATAAGAACTTTAACTGAGTGATCGCAAAAGTCCAGGCTATAAATAACACGCGTTGGCAACTATCAGAAAGGATGGGGACATTTTTCAATGAAAAGGAAAATGTCAGACACAAACAGTTGTGTCCCGTCTGCACTGAAAAATGAAGGAAAAGCCAAGAGAGACGCTACAGCATGGTGCCAGCCCAGCACGGCAAGACAGCTTTCGCACTGGTTTCAGGCAAACGTTATTTGCTTTCCACAGTTATAGCAAAAATGGCTTTGTTTGGAGAGAAATCCCATGTTGTAGCTAAATACCTCACCAACGCTCCGTCTTGATGAGGAAAGAAAAAAAATCAAGGCTTTCAACTCAGAGTTAACTCAATAAAATGAAAATTTATCACCAGCCAAGACACAAGCTGCGCTGACTTACAGTTGCGTTCTGTCCGTGGGTGTCAGGGAAAGACAAGGGGTGCTTGTTCCGACTCCCCTTGAGCTGGGCATCCCATCATCTTCACACACAGAGCTGTGTCATTCAAACCCCACGAATAAAACAATTTGAGTCAGTTTTTTGGCAGTGTGCTCTCTTTAAAAGGCATAAACTTGTTGCATCAGTGGACCATGAAATGTATATGACCAAGCCACACCAATGAAATCCATCTGAAACACAAGTGCTTGTTTACACAGAGCTCTCACCTTTTTAATTAAAACAATCCAAGCACAAGCAAACATTGAACTGCACTACATTTCATTAAAAGCCACTCTGCAAGATCCAGAACTCCGCTTAAAGTCTTGAGTTTACGTTTACATTTCCTTGGGTTTGATCTCTCTTTTTTTTCCCCAAATTAGTTGGCCATGAATACGTATTACTTGACATGCCCTCAAAATTAACCAAGCGTTTAGACAGTTCATGCCATGTTTTAAAAACACAGCCTTTTTGTTTTTCCAAGTTTGAATGCCATATTTTCAGTTTGACACTGCTAGTTCATGTAAACAACACAGCTGTGCCTAAAGCACACCTCCTTGTTTGCAAAATCACCCCAATCCAGATAACCCTCCTCGCTCGGTGACTTGCTTTCTGCTCCACAAACCAAACCATCCAGGTGCCATTAATCCTTCCCTACAGCACCTGTGTAAGTGCTGACTCTACGAAAACAGGATCGTATTGAAATAATTATTTTTCGATAACACGCGAGTTGAGCCTTACTGTTTCGGTGAAAATACCGGAGCTTTCTGCATCCAGACAGCTGTACGCTGTCGATGGTTTATACCCCATTTAATTGTCAGAACAATATATCAACATGTGCTCAAATATGAGCAGTTAAATATTTTACTACTAATTACTTCACAAAAACATCTATCCACAGAGTTGTCCATCACGGGCATTTATTCCATTTATAGCCAGATAATTTTTTCTGTTGTATTAACCGGATCAGATAGATGATGCTTCTTTATCCTAGCGTTAGTGTTTATAGCCTCAGACACATGGAGAATGCCTGCAGAAAGGTGGAGTTAAATGGAGTTAACGCACATCAGACAATAAATTAAGGTCTGAGTAATACACTGATGTCCTGTGCGGTAAAAATTAAAGTTTCAGCTTCCAGTAAAGTTTTTCCACACTGTACTTCTCTCACCATCGAGTCAACCACTAACAAAGCCTACTCAAGGCTAGCAACTGCAGAAACACTAGTGAAGGCTGGGAACAGGGCTGGGCTGTTTTAAAACTCGTGTTACTCACTCTGCTAGTTCCCCTAAAACAAAACATCCCACATGCAAGAATTCATAAAGGCTAATTCAGAAAAATATTATTTCCATACAAGCCATTACATAGCTCAGGGTTTCAGTTACAGATTTTTTTTTCCGAACATTTTTATGCAGCTAACCCTTCAACATCTTGTCTCAGGAGAGGTGCTTCAGAAATAGAGCGCAGTGGTAGCCTTCCTTCTCCCGACCACGCCGGGAACCCTCACGATTCACCAAACAGCTCGTAGATCAATTGCAGCCCCATCCTCACAACAGTTTTAAGACAGTACATGAACTGTCTGTACTTACACTGGACCAAAAAACAGAAAAGCAAAACTCCAGGAGAAGGGACAGATCTATAGTGCTCTCATCCAGCCCAAGCTACATTTGAAAATGAAATAGCATCTGCTTCTTCTCGGGTTAAATGCCAACCAGATTTGCAGCAGCCTCTTTGGAAAGGCTTACATTTGTGAACAGACATTTTCTGTTGTGAGTTTGAAACAAAACATGGTGATTATCTAACAAGCATGAACCTGCACCCCACAACACATGTGCCAGCGCAAAGATAAAAGCCAACTCTTACTGGTTGATTTTGAACAATCAATGGGAGCCATTCAATCGATTTTCTTTTCCGCTCAGCACTCAAATCAGACTTCATCTGCGTCTGCTACAGCCTCGCGTACCCTTTCCATGCTCCATATGGCAGGCAGACCTCAGAATAAGAGTCCTACACACACATATAGGCTGGTCCATGGTAGGACCCCACACCAGTCTGCACTTCAGACAGGTACGCTGCCATCAGGACACAAACCAGCTCTCCAGCAGGGAGAAAGCAGTCAAATAAATCCCAGGCTACATCAGAACTTCTCATTTTCCATTTTGACTAATCAATACATGAACAAATCTGGTGCCACTCTCAAGATACAAACTACTGTTTTCATGTTTAAAATATCTTTTTTTTTTTGTTGCTGTCAAGCTGCCCAATTGCCCTGAGGCATCTGCTGTTTTTATTTCTGCCATGATGGAAATGCTCAAGTGCTATTAATGAAAACTCACACTCTACTGAAAGTTAGAGGAGAAAAATCACCTCTGAGCATATTGGGTGTGAACTGACAGCTTCGTTTTGAACTGTGGCGACACGCTGAAGATGAAGGCTAACAAGCAAAACAATATTGACTTTAATTAATTCTGACTTTTTCAGATATTCATCAGGTTATAGTTTCAAGGAACTATTTCTCTTTCCATATGTGCACGATTGCTTCTTAATCTAATAAAGTTCTAGGCATATGATGATAAAAAGCAACCCAACCTTAACTTCTTAACTGTAATTAACAGTGCCATCATTCTTAATAAGCCAGTATGCTCTACTGAAATGTATTTGCTGGGTTTGACCAACAGAGAGCTAAGGATGGCCTAAGATTTTTCTTGTCTGACCACAAGCTTGGTATAAGTTCCTCTGTCAGCGTTCTGACAACTATATTCAACTAAATATCTCACGACTTTTAATAGATAAGCATCCGGTCAGTATCAAGTATTTCAGTGAGCTGGCACTTTTATTGCCATCATTGCACTCAAGCACTTAAAACTGAAATATTTCTTTCAAAGAAAGCCTCGAACTTACTGTAACAATAACCTTGTAAACCTGAATGAACACTACGGCAGGGTGAGGGTGTGTGAGTCAGAGACAGCCTGCAACAAAGCCAGAAAGAAAAGAAATTGTTGGTATTTGTTTTAAGGGAACATTCATTCCAACTGATATTTCAAATGTCAAACTGGTATTAAGTGCATCAAGCGCTGATCAAAATACACAAGACGGAGATTGCTGAGAAAATTATCAGAAGCATCTAAATTGGCTGTCATCACCAGGTGGAGTTTGAGAAAGTACAAGCCTTCAGCATCTCCCCATGTACCATTCTGGTGAGGCTTTTGATTGACCCAATACAAAAGACAAACTCTCTCTCAATAAAGCCCACAATTTCACCAAAATCTAGCTTAAGGAGTTTTTAAGGAGGAAACTAACTGATGCAATATTTAAAAAGCAATGACAATTAGAAATTCTTAGAAACACTTTAGATGTCGGTGATTCCGTTAGGCAAAGGGATGGACCACGTAACTTCTCTCTCTCTCTCTTTCAGCCTCGTCTCTTGTGCTTTCAGAGAGATTGATAAAGTTTTTAAAAAGCAAAAAGTTAACAGAAGGAACAAAACACCGCCTCGGCATCCTCTGAAAACAAACACAGCCTCGACGCAGCAATTTAAGGCATTATTGCTCCAGTTCTCTATTTTGCTCCCATCTCAGAAATTACAGCTCCTTATAACAGGGTTAAAGAGACGAGATCGCGTGCCTGCTCCCCGGCTGCCCCAGTTCACAGCCTGGTGTATTAATACAGTCTCCCAGTGACAGTTAGCTCATGCTAATATGCTACACAATAAGCGTGATTAACTGATGGGGCTGACACATTCCCTCCCACCAGGGCTGTACAGGGGCAGCAACCGCCAGAAACAGCACGACAGAGACGCTGTCATACCCTGCAGGGTGACTTTCCGGAGGACACTGGTCAGATCCTTTGTAACAAGAAGGCTGCACACTTCAGCTGCTCACAGAAGTTAGGAAAACTTTATTCTGGTGGAGAGACTAGATCTAAAGACAACAAACTAGTGAATTCCAACAGAATTTTCTTTAAAATAAAGCCATTTTATTTTTTTTTGCCTCCTATGGCACAAAAAATTATCCTATATTCTAGTGTAAGCAATGTACAATAATAAACAAACGTGGGGTTTTTTTAATAAAAAAATTGAAAGAACCATTTTCCAAGTTGGAACACTTCTGCATGACTGAATCCCCCTCCTCTTTCGCAGAGTTTTGGATTTTTGAAATACCGAGCCTAGCCAGACCCAAACTAATTCTGAGAATGTCAAAGCAGTACACAAAGCTTTTCAGTCTGCAAAATATTTATATGCCACTTATACAGCAGTCGCCTGTATGTGAATTCCCTGTCACTTTTGATAGCCAAAAATACTCACTTACTAAGGGGAAACGCAGCGAGCAAACCACAGCTCCAGGCCCACTTCGAGACAATGGAGAAAGACCTTATGGCCTCAACACGCACGTTAACCAGCAGGACAGAGCACTGCTGAGCCCATCCCTCAAGCTGGAGGCTTTTCCCACTCATCCTTTGAAGCGCCATAAAATCTAGAGTGTTATTTTTCAGAGTACGTATTCGGTGGTGAGCACATACTGCCAAGGCAGCTCTTCCTGTTCACACTCCAGTACTTTTATATTTCCAGCTTCCTGTAACTGTTCACACTTTCTAATAACAGCTCGCGGTGGACTTGTACACAGTGAAGTTCACACAAGACTTAAAAAAAAAAATAGCAATAATAACCAGCTTATACTTGCCCGATAAGCTGACATTTACAGGTAACGACGTAGCTGACTGCTGGTAAGTCCCTGTTTTAGAAGTATTGACTTATTCTTCTGTGTTTTCCTAACTATCTCCAAAGTTATTACCAAATCTGAAACCAACAAACACAGAGGGGGTTTTGTTGTTGTTGTTTTCTGGGTTGTTTGTTTTGGGTTTTGTCTTCTGTTTAAACAACAGGGCTAGTTTCTATTTTTGTGTAAGTCCATATCAGCTTATTGATCTAAGGGTTGTCACCAGTAAAACCAACACAGAATTAGGGCAACAGTTTGTTATTTTAAGAGTTCTGATGGTTTAAAAAGAACACAAAAGGTTTCTAAAAACAGTTTCAAAAGCTTAAAAGTATTTGCCAGGTTGCAAAGACCACCCAATCCAAGCACATCAGAAGGACAATCTAACAGACTATCCAGACAAATCCTAAATGTCCTAGAAGAACAAGCTACTTACAAAAAAAAAAAAAGCAACAACTCTGAAAATGCATTAGCTCCACATCTGGTTTTTGGTTTTCTTGCCACAGTCAGTCAGTCTGCACGTTTGAGATCAGACGTGCTGCGTTGGCCCTGCCAGCGATAAGACACTATCCACTGATAAGAAGATAAGGATTACTCTCTGCTACTACACAAACGCTTCAAGGTGCATTTTTGTGCCATTCGTTTTGAGTAAGAATTTCAGCATATGATTTTGAGATAAATAAGACTCTGCGTGCGAGCTCTTCATTGAAGTCCAAGTCCACCTATGATCTTGCTATTTTTATTTCTTCTTCACCCGTATTTCCACCCCTGTTCTCATCAGAGCTCCTATTTAAGGCTGAGGAACCACCAGACGCGGCACGACTCAAAAACACGCAGGTACAAAAAAAGGTCTTTGATTTGAGCTAAAACTGAAGCAACTGCACCAACCTGATTTTCACCCCCACTTAAAATGCCCTTCACTCAAGTGCACTTGTCCTTCCACCTCTAAATGGCTGGCATCGAAATGGTTGCAAGATAAAGCCAGCAGTCGCTAACACGACAGGGCGACCAGCTCTAGCATTCCTTACAGGAGACTAATCTTTCAGGAATTTTCCACAATTCCTCCCCTCGTGCAAAAAGGAAGACAAGTTTTGCATCTTTTACGCTGCAAAGGCCTAACCACAAAGTTTATCTTGCTGTCGGGGGGGGGACAGGATGCTCTCCCAGGCATCTTGGTCCAGAGCTCAAGTGAGGGCGCAGCCTGTGGGATCACGGAAACCTGGACTTTATTTACAGGAGGCTGCTTGTATTTAAGACACACACTCAAGAGAATTATCTTGAGCGTGCGATGATCTGGGTTATGCCCAACAAATCTACATCCCAAAGAGTTTATCACCTAAATCAAGAGTATTTTCAACACTGCTTCTGAGCACGTGTGTTTTGAATAGACTAGAATGAAGGCACTCTTTGTGTTTTATTAAATGGGTTAATTTATCTTCACCCAAATGTTTGCTTTCCTGCAGAGTTATTAAACTGTCTGACTTTCAGGTGAATGCACAGCGAACAAAGGACTGCTCCACTTCCACTTATCTAAATTCTGCCAGATCAATAAACACCCGAGCAGCGGATATGATCTTGACAATTCACAATTAAAGAGTCTGGTCTGACTGAAAACCAAGCAAGACGGCAACAGGCGACTGGATAGACTGTACCAGAACAAAACTACACCACAGTACTCCCTATCTACAACTCCAAGTGACTGATCGCTTACTTTCAGTTTCTTTGAACCCGGCCTCTATCCACATTTGTAGATAACACATTAAAGACAGAGATAGACACACACAAAAATAACTGTGCCAGCTAGGGCTAAGAAATAGCGCAAAGTCACTACTCAGCTGAGGTTTGACAAGGCAGACCCACACCAAATCCACTTTCCACTACGAGCAATCAGCTAACCCCTGCACAGCTCATCGCCCAGAGCGGATCAAAGCCACGCCAGCCCGCGAGGGCCTCAGGAACGAGTCCAACTCATCCCTCTCTTCCGAGGAACACACCGACCTTCATCCTGCTACGGGAGCCACGGGATGGCAAGGAAGAGCCACATGCAGAAACCTCTAATCCAGCAACCCAGCGAGAATACAACAGCAGTTGTCGGGTATTTCAGTACTCACTTGAATTCTACAAAGGGAATCCCAGATCCCCAGATGAGAAACATGCTATTCATAATTAAACTGTAAAGTTTGGCATCTACCAGAATGACTTGGTCTCCAGGAGCATCTACCTGCACGCTACAGCTGCTGCCAAGGACACAATCAAAGTGGGTTTTTTTTAGGCTCTTCATCTGCTCGCAAACAGTGCCAAAGGTGGGAGATAGCACCAATAATTCTATTATAATTATTATTTTTTTTTCAGATTTTTTTTTGCTGTACACCTAGAACAAATATAAAGGCTTCCTGACAGGATCTAGAACTGCAGTTCAAAGTACCTAAAAATCTCATGCAAATAACACCAAGAGTTAGAAATCGACGCTAATAGGGAAACTGGAACATTTCCTAACAAATACAACCAAAACTTTCCAAGACAGAGATCCCCAGCACCAGATTGCCTGTCCCCAGGGAACAGCAAAGTATGCAGATAATTAAGCTTACTTGAGTTTACAAGTTGTAACCTTCGTGTCATTTTATGGAAACAAACTATATTTAAGGGGGAAAAAAAAGGACAAAAATATTTACATTTTGACAACATACAACTTGTTCACATGAAGGACCACCAAATAAGTTCCCATATGTTATCAGAAGGAGGTTTACAGTATGATGTGACCTAGTGTACAAATCCAAGACTTTCAAAGTATGGCTCACATCCCGCTGTCAGCACTCCGCAGCCCCTAAACCCACCCTGCACGTATGGCTGTTCAGCTTCTCCACGACTGTTTTCACTGAATTATTTTTAGCATCCATCTCAAAATGCATGTATTGCTCACTGGAAAGAAGCTAATTGCACCATCACCTTTGTTCCACACTGTCCCATTTTCCTCCTCTGTCCTTTTCAGCCACCGCGTCCCAATCTTCCTTCTTCTCCTCCCGTATCTTGAACTCTTTCTTCCACTGTTTCTTTCCTAATCCGTGATATCCTTGTTTCTACAGCCACGCTTAGCCACATTATCACCTTTGTCTTCCTCTGTCTAGTGTATTTACAATCTCTCTACCTCATCTCCTCGTCACCTAGGTTTTTACCACCCCCTCTAGCTTTTGACCAATTGCTTCTGTCATCGGTGTCACTCCACCTCCTCTGTACTCCACCTGTACCCCACTACAGCATCATTCCTAGCAGGCTTCTTCAAGCCTCTTTCTCTTATAACGCTGTCAAACTTTAACTGCAGACACCACCAGGAATAAAGTAACCTGCGAGGCTGTGACTCACCAGCTCCCTGAAGATGACAACAGGATCTTCATGACGGACATCGAACCTAGAGGACCTCATTTTGCCATAGACCTGGTATTCCGAACAGCCCGAAGGAAGAGGACGTGAAACAGGCTGTGATCCCTGCAGCAGGCATACAGGTTGTTCGAGTCCCTGCCTCTGCCTTTCCACAGCTCTTTTTATTCCATGTATCACAGTGTAAATGCAGGGAAGAAGTTCACCACCAACTTCGGGAAAACGCAAACTAAAAGAACACAGACCACGCTCCGAACCTGCCCTTCTCATTTTGGGTGGGGGCATCAACACAAGTGAGAGATACGGGCAATTTGTACATTTTTTTTCTGTATGCGGACAACACCCTAAAGCGATAAGGCTTGACAGTTCAGCACACTATTTCATTCACAAGGGACGGGCCCAAACTTTTTTCTTTTAAGGAGGACAGGGAATACCTGACCGACTGCCACCCACCACACGTCCATCACTAGCCCGTCCTCACAGAGACGCTGCTCCCTTAACCCACCCCCTTACCCCTCCTGCAAAAGGAGCACAGGGTCCCATTGCCACGACTTCCAACCCAGAAAAAAACTTATTACAGGCCATGCTGGCTCAGCACAAGCTGCAAGAGGTCGCGTACATCCTTGGGACAACGCAGCGAAACGCTATTTCTTTGCTTAGGGAAGACAGAATCCAGCAACGAGCCTTCACCGAGGCAGTGTCTCCAGCGATGGAGGCGACACCGACCGAAAGGCAACACGCATCGACCACCGTTCCTTCACAGAGGCGTCGCACCCAGGGCGGCGTGAGAAAAGGCGGGAAGAAGAGAAGCACATCTCACGATTTTTGTGTGACGTTTCCTACTGGGGGGGGGGTAACATTTCTCACATTTCACACCCGTGTGTAAAACCCTCCCGTGGCTTCCCTGTGGGCAGCACCTCCAGGAGGCCTGCCCTGAGGAGGGATCCCCACTCGAGCCACCCCTCACGGAGCGGCTGCACACAAGGTGTGGGGCGACGGGGGCTTGGACCTTGGGGACAGCCAGGCAGCATGGCGCCCACCTCCTCATGACACCTCCCTCCTCCACAGGGGCCCAAGGACCCCCGGGGGGAGCCTGGAGGGAACACAGGGCTGGGGTGACAGCCCGGCGAGGAGCCCAACACCTCGAAGCGCCACTTCCACGCCTGAGGTGACACACGCCTGGGCCGTCGGGAGACACGGGGGACGGCGATGACAGCCGGCCGGCCGCCCCCTCGCAGGGGCCGCAGCTCCCATGGCGGCCGCCCCGCCACAGGGGCCAGGCCCCCCCCTCATACCCCCGGGAGAGGCCGCGGCCGCCGGTGCCCCGGTGCATCACGGGCGACAGGGAGGGGGGGGACAGGAGGGGGGGCAAGCCCCTCATCCCCCGCCCCTT
>JAOXNH010000003.1:30493424-30532420 GCA_028566575.1 Bartramia longicauda
GGAGGTGTCCCTGCCCAGGGCAGGGGGTGGCACTGGGTGATCTTTAAGGTCCCTTCCAACCCAAACCATTCTGTGATGCTTTATTTTAGGACAGTGCAGGCACGGGGATGCGGCCAAGGGTATGGAAATATGGGCTTAAAACTCCCAGGCGCTGGCACAGAGTTGTGTGTAATTCCCTGCCTGTGGAATTACCGAATCGTCATAAAATGAAAGGCACCCCCATGGAAGGATCAGCGCCCCCCCCCACCACCGTAGCCAGGGGAACGCACGGCCAGCGGGAGGGGGCTGCGCAGACCGGCAACGGAATCCCCCCACCCGCCACCACCAGCTCCACCGCCGCTCCTCCTCAGGGCCGCGAGTTCGAGCCCGGCGGAGGGCGGCGCAGGACCGGGGGCGGCGCGGGGCGGAGCGGAGCGGTCATGGCGGAGCCCGGAGAGGTCTCGCTGCTGGCGGCCGCCCGCCGGGCGCACGAAGAGGTTTTCGGGGAGGCGGCCGTGCTGGCGGCGTGGGCCCCCGGCCGGGTCAACCTCATCGGCGAGCACACCGACTACAACGACGGTTTCGTGCTGCCCATGGTAAGGGCCGTGCTCCGCCGCCCCGGCCCCGTGATCGCTCGGTGTCACCCTTCCGTGTTCCCCCTGCAGCCTCTGGGGGACCCTGGCCGCCGTCTCCCCCCGCCTGCCCCAGGATGTCCCCTCGGGATCCCTGGCCCAGGACACTGCAAGATCCCCTGGGATCCCCCTTTCACCGCCCTCCCTCCCTGGATTCCCTCGCCCAGGACTCTGCGGGATTCCCTGGGATCTCCCTTTCACCATCCTCCCCCCAGGCTCTCCCTCCCGCCCCCAGGACCCTGCGGGATCCCCCGGGATCCCCCACCATGCCTGGGACTGCTGGAGCATTGGGGGCAGCCCCCCTCAGACCGGCTCCTAACTCACTGCGGGGCGATGGGGTGGGTGATTCCCCCTCCCCAACTGCCTCTTCGAGGGGCTGAAACCTCTTTTCTGTACCCCCACAAACGATTTCCTGTCCCTGGAGAGCGATGTTTTGCTGGCAGAGATGGTTTGAAGCAGCTGGGGCTTCCTGCCCTCCTTCAGCTCGACGCAAAAGCCCCCACTCAGTCCTAAATCAAACCTACAGTGAATTATTATTTTGAGGCCGAGGAGTGTGGGAGCGGGTCAGCTGAATTCCCCTGCAGGCAACGCAACTTCCCGAAACCTCTCACATCCGTGTCGTGGGTTTCTGCTCCCCCGGAGTAGAGCTGAGGTGGTCAGTCACAACATTTCGGCGCTAAGACTGACCCTATGTGGCATTAAGTAGCCAGAAAATCCAATGCCGTGACAAGCCGGAGCGTCCAGTGGCAGCTGGTGGCTCCATGGGGACAGAGTTAAGGGTAACGCGTGCTGGGTGCAGTTACAGCTGTCCCCTGCCACCAGAGGGAAGAATGCTCCAAGGGATGCCATGGAATCTGAGCTCACCTTCCCCCTGCCTCGCCCAGGCCCTGCAGCTGGGGACGGTGCTGGTGGGATCCCCCACGAAGGACAGGACCATCTCCATCCTCACCACCTCAGCGGAGGCGGACAAACCCCACAGGGTGGAGTTCCCGGCTCCCCGCCAAGGCAGCTCTCTGAGCCCAGGGAAGCCAGGTTGGGCCAACTACGTCAAGGGCGTCATCCAGCACTACCGGGGTAAGGCCCAGGCTGCTGGGTGGGTTAGAGCCTCCCTCGTGTGGGGCCAGTGCTTGGCACCAGGCTTTCGGCATGCTCCAGGGGCTCTTCCAGTGCCAGTGCAACCCCACAGCTGCTACTGGGACCAGGCTCCAGCTGAGACACTTTCAGCTCCAAAGACCCCTCTGTTTTGGGGGGGATGCCCAGGTCACACTCTGATCCATGGATCACCCTGTGTTTTAAAATGGGATATCAGACCAGGGTTCCTGTGTCGGGAGCTGGTTCCTCATGAGCTGTGGGGCACGGCAGCCCTCAGCCCTGCAGAGACTCACTGTCCCCACCCTCCCCTCTCTTCCTGCAGGTGGTCCTGTACTGGGCTTCAGTGCCGTGATAGCCAGTGACGTCCCCCTGGGTGGGGGTCTCTCCAGCTCGGCCGCTCTGGAGGTGGCTACTTACACCTTCCTCCAGCAGCTCTGCCCTGGTAAGGCAACAGCCGGTCCTGGCTCCTGGTGCCTCCATTCCCGGGTGGGAGCCAGGATGAGGGGGGAGTCCTTGGCAAGATCCTGCAGTACTTGGGGAAATGCCACTGTGGGGTGGGTCACAACCCTTCGCCACAGCTGGAGCTGGGTGGTGCCGGGCTCCTCTGGCTTACCCAGCCTGACCTGCCCATGGATCATGGGGGATGAGAGGATGTTCCTTTGGGAGCAACTACTCCCTACCCTCGTGTCCCCAAAAATCTGAGACATCAGTGTCAAATTATTGCATCCAGCTGGATGCAGGGACCCACGCTGGCACAGGTGCCGTGCACTGGTGCAGGAGCAAGCGCCTGCAGCTGATGCTGTAGCCAAACCCCATTCCATGGGAAAGCAACCTTTTACCTTCGTGTTTGCTCCTCCTGCTCCAGAACAAGGGGCAAAGGTCCCAGAGCTGCTAACCTGCCTCTCTCTGCTCAGGCACAGATGACAGTGATTTGGTAGCCAAGGCGCTGGCGTGCCAGAAAGCGGAGCACACGTTTGCCGGCATGCCCTGTGGGATCATGGACCAGTTCATATCCGTGATGGGCAAGGAAGGCCACACGCTGCTCATTGACTGCAGGTCAGGGCTGAGCACTGAGATCGCTGTGCCATGCTCACCTCCTCGGGCAGGTGGGGACAGGTTGGCCATGAAATAAATGCAGGAGTGCAGGGAGAGGTTAACCCCTGAACCCAGCCCAAAATCTCATTGTGGGGCTGGGGATCCCTGCGTTTTAATTCCTGTGTCTTTGATTCCTCCACCTGCATCCTATCAGCTACTTACCTGGGCTGTCTTTTCTGCAAAGTCGTTAGGGTCCATTATGGGACTAATAATTGGGAGTGAAACGCTTGAGTGAAATCCTAAACTATGTGGACTTTGCCCCTGTGGAGGCAGGAGCTGCCTGCCACGTCACTCGGATGGCCGATGGCTGGAGCAGGCAGCAGGGGACGGGCACGTGGCCCATGCCGAGCTCTTGCTGCAGGTCCCTGGAGACCGTCCTCGTCCCGCTGACTGATGCCAGCTTGGCTGTCCTCGTCACCAACTCCAATGTGCGGCACACACTGACAGGGAGCGAGTACCCCACACGCCGGCGGCAGTGCGAGGAGGCGGCGGCAGCGCTCGGCAAGGCCAGCCTGCGAGACGCCACCATGGCTGAGCTGGAAGGTGGGGACGGTCCCTCCCTTGGCTCTGAGCGCTCCTCGGGGCAGCAGGAGCTCGGTGCCCCGTGGCGTGGGCTGAGACTGCAGGGCAGCACCCGGGGTGGATGGGTAGATGCATGCACTGGGACAGGAGCATGCCATGAGTGGAGAAGCAGCATCCCGCAGCATCCCACAGACTAGAGTGGCTTCACTGCAAGGATGTGCATATCTCCACAGCGGCCAGGAGCCGGCTGGGCGAGGAGGTGTACCGGCGGGCCAGGCACGTCATTGGCGAGATAGCACGGACAGTCCAGGCAGCCAAAGCACTGCAGGGCAAGGACTACAAGACATTTGGGAGGCTGATGGTGGAGAGTCACAACTCCCTCAGGTGAGGATGTACTACCCCTGGGCAGGGCAGGCTGCACTGGGGACACTGATGTCAGGTTCTCCTGGGGTTCCCTTGCCCGTGGGTGCATCACTGGGGGCAGGCAGAGCCATGTCCTGTCTGGTGTCTCTCATGGCTCAGCCTACTGGAAAAAACCCACGGGACAAGGCAGCCAGTCACATACCTTACAGACATGTGCTGCTTGCAGCAGTGCCCAGCAGGTCCCTGATGATCATAACCTCGCTCATGTATACGTGCACTTATAGGCAGAGAGCTGGACCGGGATCTGCAGCATCCTGCATTGCTGCAGTTTGCTACAGCAATGGATGCACCAAGACAGGTTTCAGCTGTTCATGGTGCAAGGATTCTGGCTGGGGTGGAGGAGAAGGCTGACCATGGGTCTCCTCCCTCCAGAGACGACTATGAAGTGAGCTGCCCAGAGCTGGACCAGCTGGTAGCAGCAGCTCTGGAGGTCGATGGGGTTTACGGCAGCAGGATGACTGGGGGAGGCTTTGGAGGCTGCACGGTGACGTTGCTGGAGGCCAGGGCTGCAGAGAGAGCCCAGCACCACATCCAGGTACGTGGCAGAAACGTGGGAGATGATTGTCTTAAAGAACCCAAGGAAACACTCGGGGGCATGGCCTGAGGATGCCATTGGAACTGTGCTCCCGAGGCTGGTGTAGCTGAGCTCTTGCAGGCAGTTCAGCATCATGCTGGTCACAGAGCACTGCCCAAGGACCTTACTACACTGAGAAAATGAGGAAAAAGGTGCTGGGTGAGCTGCAGGAAGGCTAAATCTGTCTAGAGGAAAGTAACCCAAGCCAAGCTTAGGGAACACTGAGCTTTACACCGCTGGTTACAGCCCAGGAAAGATCTCAGTGCTGTCATCAGTGTTCTCTAAATCAGCAGCTCAGCCTGAGCTGGTGGCTGAAACCACCAGCAAAATGGGGGTGTCAGGGGAGGAGGACAGTGAATGAGGCAGAGCCTCAGTTTGCTGCTATATGAGATCCTGATGTGCCCTGGAAATGGTGTGAGGGGATAAAGCAGGGGCAGAGGAAGGTGTCCGAAAAGAGGAGAGACCAAAAGGGCTGTGCCTCTGCCGTCTGCTGGAGGCTCAGCTTGGGGATGTGTTGATAGCCTCCCTGCCCCCTGCTGTGGATGGACCAAGGGAACCCAGGCAGTGGCAAGGACAGCGTGCTGATCCCAAAAAAACCCTCTTGAGAGGCAGCTGGGTCAGATGCATGGCTGGGGTGACCAGCAAGGCCCCAGCTCTGGCAGGTCTTGCCTGTACCAGCCCAAAAGCATCCCCCAGCCCAGGCTCTGGCTGCAGCACCAGCACTTACCTGCTCCTCTTGTCTCCTAGGAGAAGTACAGCGGCACAGCCACCTTCTACCTCACCAAGCCCTCCGCAGGGGCAAAGGTGCTGCCCCTGTAGCGGAGCGACCGCCTTGTCTGGGCTGGGATCGCCTCCCTCCGAGAGGTGGCTGCTTTCCTCACTTCACATGGGAATCAATTTGTCTGCCTGCATCGTGTGCCTAATAAACACAAAACATTTGCACAACAGTTCTGCGCCCACCTGAGCAGAGCTCTGATGCCAAAGTCACCGGGGACCTTTCCCCGGAGGAGACTGGTTTAACTCCAGTTTGCACTGGTGTAAATGAGCCATTACTGGGGATGTGGGGTCCAGTAGAGCCTCTGGAGCTGCAGGCGGAGGAGGGGATGGCAGTGGAGCAGCAGCAGGCACTGATGCTTGGCAGAAGCCCCTGCCTGGGTATCTGCTTCTTCTTCTGTGTCCTTCATCTGCTGCTGCAGATGGAGGGGGGAAGATTTTTATTTTTTTATTTTGTTTTAAGAAAAGGGAAGAGGCAGACTGTAGAGAAGACATTTATTGCGTGCAATAGGAAGCTGTCTGATCAACGACCCGTTGTCAGAGCAAGCTGCTGGACCCACCCCTGGAAAGGCTGAAACACCACCAGCCCTAAGGACCAGATGAAAATTAAGAAGTGATGCTGTTCTAGTGCGAGGCGTCGGTTAGGTGCACAGCCACCTTGTGCATGGAGATGGTGTGACACCCTGGAGAGCAGATCTGTGCTTGGATAACAGTTTAGTCTTTGGTTAAAATGCTTGGAAGTGGGGCTCCCTTTTCGGGTGGTTGTCAGCATTTTACCCTGGACCACAAAGCACAGGGAAAGGGGCCCGGAGCCCTTGTGCAGGAGGAGACACCTCAGCTGGAGAGGAAACCCCAACCACAAAGGTGAGATGGGAACGGGGAGCCAGGTTACCACCAGTGGTACTTGCTCGGGAAAAATAAGTGCTTGTTGAAGAAAAACCACAGGGTTGGGTCAAGAGATACTTCACCAAGTTCAGAACTAACCTAGCTCCAGCTGCAGCCCTGGAGACTCCGGGGGACTTTACTCACCCATGTGCATCTTTGGCTCAAACATGTACAACTCATCCCACTCGAGAGAATATCCCGGAGAGGAGAGGGAGCTCTCGGTGGTGTCAGTGCTGGAAAATCTTCTTCCGAGTCAAAAAAAAATATCCAACAACCAAACAAAAAAACTCCCAACAACAACAGAAAAAGAACAAAACAGCCAAGGTCCAGTGTCAGATCAAATCAGGCAGGCGATGCTGCCCAGGAGACCAGGCAGCTGCTGTTTTGTTTGGAAGCTCTAATCCAGAACGGTGGCAGCTGCTGCTTCGGACGGGATCCTTGCTTTCGGCAGGCTCCTCGCCAGCTCCCGTGCAGCTGAAGCAGGCCAGGGAAACGCACTGGTCAGCAAGACACAGATCCCAATTGTTCTCGCTGGCAGAGGGCAGCGAGATGCCAGGCATCGTGCCCAGAGCCAGGAAACAAGGCCCAGCAAGGTCTCAGCTCAGCCCTGCACCCAGCACCATCCGAGGGCAGCGAGAGCCGAGGGCTGAAGGAGGCTCCGAGGCTCACTGAGGATAATGAGGGCACCTGCTGTTCCCAGGCTTGCTCCTCCCTTGTGTTTACTGAGGCATCACAGCTCCCTTTATGGATGTTGCTGTTGGGCAAAAGGGCTTTTAAAAGATACTCAACATCTTCTGCCCCAAAATCTCACGCTCTCCACATCAGCCTTGTAAGAAATCCCAGGAACCATTCCTGTCTCCAGGCACCACCGCCGGGACCATCCCCATCCCTCAGTTCCAGGCAGCTCCCAGCCCTTCTGTGCCTGTGCTGTGGCTGGAGACCGCTCGGCTGGTGGATGCTGTGCATGGAACCTTCTGCTGGAGTCTCCGGTGCTGGGGGTTAAGGACCAAGACAGAGCCCACCAGCTCATCAGCAGGGTTTAGTGGCCTTTGAATTAAGCTGTTAATTAATTCCTTCCAGTTATTCACTTTTCTCAACAGCCACAGTCCTGGTGTAACCTCAATATTCAGCATAGATCTCATCCACCTCTTTTTTTTTTATAAAATAATAAAATACATTTATATATATTTATATATATACTACGAAAAACTGTACAATATTGTATGCAAAAAAATATGCATCAGAGGCCGTCGCGAGTAAGGCTATACAAATGAAAGGTTATACTTTGCTATCCTGGTACCAAATGTTAGCAGCGAAGAACAGACACAAATAGGTGCAGGAAGAAAGCGCAGGTTACCCCAGCCCCCCACCTTGCAGCTCTCATAAAACACCAAACAGAACAAATCACCGCCAGCCAAGTTGCCGGAGAGCCCAAAGCAAAGATGGAAGTGATGACCCTCAATTAATCAGGATATTGTCAGCTGGGATCCTCTCGAAACTGAGGACCTGAGGATAAATCATTCCGTTCTGTTTATCTGGGGAGGCTGGAGCCATCAAGGCACCCAAATTTCTGCAGTTGCAGGTGTGTTTGGATGGAGATGGGCATTGAAGACTGGTATTGGAGTGAGCAGTGGTTGTTCATGGAAGACATCCCTGTGGACTCTGCAGAACTGTCTCTGGAGAGCAGGACAGGGTGAACAAGCCCTGAAGGATGAACACACACCTGATGACCCAACTGTACCAGAGCTTGGAGTGTGCTGGGTTCCAAAGGAGAGGTCCAGAGCTTGAAGTGCCATGGAGGAACGCCCACAGGAGTAGCTGCCCAGGCATCACGGCAGCATCTGGATGAAGCACCCTTGGATCATTCCACAAAATCCCTCCACCTGAACGTCAGCATCCTGCTAGCAGGTGGCCTGCCCTGGCTCAGGCCTCGTAGAACTGCCTCTCCATCTGTTTGGTGAGGGTCCCGCTGGACATCACTGTCCGGCTCACAAACTCTTTGGTGACCTGTTTGGTGAGGGTGCTGCTGGCGCTCTCCACTCGCTGGGTCGTCATCAGCATGCCATCTGCAGTGAGAAGCTCAGTGGTCAGGACACTCTGCTAAGTACGGGGTCACAGGGAATAGGATCTGCTCTACCTGATGATTCCTGGCAGAGGTTCCTCCTTAAATACCACTTTCCCTAATGGAAAACCTCTCCAGATCAAGTGATCTGGTGCTTTTCTATGTCACTCAATAAGATGGATTTCCTGACAACTCCCAAACTCTTTGTATTGCAGCGAGTCCTTGAACTCAAAGGGGACAACATGGGACAACTACAGTGATGTAATTAAATACAGCGATCACACTTCCGTGTTTTTTCCTGCTCTGAAGAGATCTAACCTTGCAGGAAGAGTTATGATTTGGTCCCTAGTGATAGTCCTGCTGGACTTTGAAAACTCAGTGTTGCCTCTGTGTCTGGGCAGCACATAGGGAAATGACTGCAACTGCCTCTGGGGCAGAGCAGGGACACGGTGTAGGAAAGGGTCTGGTCCTCTGCATCCGTCCCACCCGATGGACCCTCCCTCTGTGCCTTTGACCTTTGGACAAGCAGCGTTATCCTTTGCTTACCAAGGGTTTCAGAGCAGAGAGTGAGCCCCTACCTGTGAAGTGGGGATCCAGGGAGGAATGGCTAATGCTGGTTTTGGTGGTGTATTCGGTGGGGAAGTTGTATACTTCTTCTCTCATGTACTGCTGTCCTCCAAACTGGGAGAAAGTGCCTGGGTAGAAGGAAAAGGGACAAGTCAGCTGGGAAACAAGGAGTTTCCAACCCCTCAACCCTGCACAGTGAGCACCAACAGTCAGCTCAGTAGTTTCTCTTGCTGACATCAGAGACAGGTTTAGGAGAAACTGGGAGGACTGGGGAGGTCTTACATAGATGCAGTGTAAGAAGCTGCCTCCAGGTATGTGTACAAGGCATAAGATAGAAATTTCGTAATAAATTAAACACTGGAAAGTTCTTATGATCCTCCCTCATTCAGAGCGTCAGGATTGGCATACTGCAGACAAGGCACAGCGTTGTCTTCACGGAAGACAACGTCTCTGTGTCTTTCATGGAAAATGGAGTGACCACCAGAGCTGGAAAGGGACTCCAGGAGTTGTGTTCCCTGCTCTGAGATGTTCCTTATCTTTCCAACTCCATAAAGCCATGGTACTGTACCTCCATCCTGAGATTCGATGGTGATGATGCCTTCTCTCTCTGGCCCAAAGCCTTGGGTGGTCTTGGCTTGCACTTTGAACTTGTATGGGACGTTCTCACTCAGGTGGGGCACAGTAAGGGTAGTTTCTGGATTGTCTCCTTCAACATAAATATTCCTGGGCTCCCCTAATCGACACAGAGATACCAGTGGTGAAGACAGACAGGAATGATATCAAGTCCCTCCAAACACACTCCCTCCAACTCTGGATGGTGTCTTGGTTTTCCCTAAGCTCTATGCCACCCGCAGACTGTACACTCACACCACCCAGTTCTACTAAGGGTTAAGACAGGGCTATTTTAGTACAGTGTTGATCTTCAACAAACCTCCACTGGGTTTGGGATATAATAAGCTATGGGTCCTTCATCCTCCCACCACATTAGTTACACGAGGCCATGCAATGATACAAAGCACTGGGGCTCAGCAGCTCCCAGGACTAGAATCAGCCTCATGTTCCCAGTTTATCTCCACCAATGTAAGCAGACAGCTTTGTTGTTGGTCCCAGCAAAAATGCAGCAAGTTGCTGCCTTTGCTGGAGGTATCTTGTGCTCTACACTGGGAACCGGTCTTCCACAGCCCGATACCATACCTCCTCCATGCAGCATCTCACAGGTGACCATGTAGCCCAAGATGGACCCATTGGGCTTGCGGGGTCTCTCCCAGCTGAGCTGCAGGGAGTCAGGGCTGAGTGCAGTGAAAACCAGTGGTCCAGGAGCACTGGGTGTGCTCAGTGTGAAGGGTGAACCTGCAGGGGCACAAGCGAGAGGTCGGTGTCACAAAAGCTGGTGAGGAGGAGCCTGGGAGAGGTCTGCATGCAGTATTTATGAAACGAGCTGGAAGATCTCGGCTATCTAGACAGCTAGTGGAAGAAGGTGAGTGCATGGGGAAGAAGGTCCTATTTCAAAATGGAAGGAAAGAAAGGAGAGCTCAGGATGTAGTAAGGAGTGAGAAAACAGCAAAGCCACCACTGTAGACAACAGCAGAGACATCAGTGCCACCTTTCCCCCTTCCCCCATCCACCTCACCTGGTACAGGGCTGAGTGGGCTTTGCGGGTCCACCTGGGACTCTATGGTGATGACTCCTTCTCTCTCAGGGCCCCAGCCTTCCTCACTCTGTGCCTTCACCTTGAAGATGT
Organism: Bartramia longicauda; assembly: GCA_028566575.1. Lineage (NCBI taxonomy): Eukaryota > Metazoa > Chordata > Aves > Charadriiformes > Scolopacidae > Bartramia > Bartramia longicauda. The sequence continues at coordinate 30,503,771 of JAOXNH010000003.1, forward strand.
AGGAGTGGTTGGGCAGCAGGTCCTCCACCACCACTGAGTTCTGGCAGGGGTTGGGAATGGTGAGTCGGTGCACCTCTCCTGGGACACACAGGGAAGGGGAACATCAGTACCATGTTGCAGGCACAAAGACAGCGCTGTAGCTTTCACCTAAGCTCTGCCTCAAATGAGCTGCCTGGAAAAGTCATCCAGGAGCCTTTCCCCGGTCACCTCCATCACACCTTGCTACTAAAATCTGCTAGTGCGGGATGAGATGTTGTTCCAAGAAAGGCTTGGGACACACAACAGCTTCTCGAAATCTCAGGAATTTTCAGCCAAAGAGAATTATATTTTCCCTAACACTGTCCCAAGTTTCATGTAAAAATAAGAGATTTTCATTGCAATCCTTCCTCCAAGTCCAACTTGATGAAAACTCCTTCAACTAAGATGTTAGGACTGCTGGAGAAGAGTCCAAGGTTTTTTGGAGGATGAGTGACTCCACAAACAACCCCAGGAATTGTCACCCCCAGCAGAAATGGAGAACGAGTGCTGTGGGGTAGCTGAGACATTTTCTCAAGGCTAAACAAAAAGCAGAGTTGGGATCAGTTGGTTGAGGTTGGGAGAGACCTCTGGAGGTCATCTAATCCAACATCCCCTGCTTAGGCAGGGTTAACCCAGACCCAGTTGCCCAAGAGAAGACCTGGGCCACACTTTCCACCACCAGAAGCTCCCACCACCAACTACCTGGTGGGCACGCACCGCCTGTTCACTGACCTCCATTGAGGAGCTGGTACTGCACGCTGTAGCCCTGCACCTCCTTCTCACAGTGTGGCTCCTGCCAGCTCACCTTCAGGGAGGTGGGTCCCAGGGCGGAGAACACTAGACGTGTGGGGGTGTCAGGGACACCCAGTGGCAACCTGGAGTCTGAGACAAAAAGGCAATGTCAGGGTGGAGATCTGGAGACTGAGGTCTAGGGGGCCTGGGGGAGAGGAGGGAGTGGCCCCCGCAAGCGTGGGATGGTCCTGATGGTCTGGGGAGAACGTGCCAAGATGTCGACTCTGCAAGCTGGCCCATCACAAGGGGGGACTGGCTGGCTGTACACATCTAGAGTGACGTCCCATGGCCTTGGGGTGCTAACCTTGGGTGGGGCAAGTCAAGGTAGCTTTGTGCCCCTGTGGTAGAGAGACCAGAGCAGGGGCCCAGATGCTGTGTGTGGCCCTCCTCACCAAACCTGAAGCACCTCATTTGGTCTGCCAGAAACTTCACATACATCTTCAGATGTTGCTTAGTTAAGATTGGCCCTAATCTATAGATAAAGCAACCCAACACCTCCAGGGACTGTTCAAGGAGGCAGCTGGGATGAGGCCTGGGTGCTCTCGTTTCCCCCCAGCTCAGCCCACTGGGACACAAGACTCATGGTGAACACAGCAGCCTCCCAGGTGACACTCAGGAACTGAAGCCCCTCATTGACATGGGCTTTGGCCAAGGAGCTTGCAGAGGGACATCTCGTATGGAGCACATGTTTTCCCCAAGAGTTCTCCAAAGGCCTGTGGGGTAAGACTGAGAACAACAAGCTTGTTAGGAGCAAAGAGGATGGGGTCAATGAGCTGATGAGCCCGTTAGAGCACGGTGGCAGCGGTGGTGAATGTTAATCAGCCCAGGTGAGTTGAAACACAGCTGGAGTCACCTGCAAATGGAAAGGTGGTGTGATGGAGGCACAGTCCGGGCCAAGAGGAAGATCAGTGTAGCACACAGCAAGCAATGGAGAGTGGGTTTAGGGGCAGCAGTGAATGGTAACAGCTCATGGATGGCCAGTGACTTGGCTGTTATGGGATGCGTGGCTGGGAGGAGACACTGGACAAAGCTGTACCTATGTACTTGCAAATCCCTGCGGACCCATCAGTCATGATTATAGAGTCCCGAAAGCCAGTGCTGGGGTAGTAACCTTTCACCTTTGCCCTGCTCCTGAAACCCACATCCCGGGGCCGTGGGATTGTCCTCCTAGCATCTTCATGGATGGGAGGGAGGAATCTCCCTGGGTAATCTACAGAAGCAGTGCAAAAGAAGAGAAAAACACCATTGGAGACTTCAGAGCAGGTTCAGCCCAGGTGTTGGCTCCTGCAGAGATGACTTTTTAAGGCTCAGATTTGAAGAGCCTTTTAACAACCTTCTGTAGAGCTGAAAGGCAACCATGCTGCTAGATAGAGTTAGAAGACGACACATATGTTCTTTCTGGAGAGCTTTGCAGCGCGACGATAAGGATGCAGCTCCCTTTCCCATGCACTCTGCATGTGAGGTATGGGAATGCTTTCCAAACTAGCCTGGGAGCAGGGTGGCCTTAGGAAAGTACCTACAGGTCAGCGATGAGGACATGACCTTCTGGGTCTCTGGTTCATGGGCCCCCTTAGCCGTGACCACAATCCTCACCCCAACAGGACTTGCAGGGCAGAGGTTTGAAAACAGCAATGGGGGTGAAAGGGAAGGACAGGTCCCATCTCAACAGTACTCACCATGCCCCATTAGCATCGTGGAGTACTCTCTTGTCAGTGAGGAGCTCCCCATCACTCTGTGCTCCTGCTGCATGTGTGAGCTCAGTTGGTGGTAGCTGCTGTTCGTTGTCCTCGTCAGTGTGCCACTGCCACTGCCAGGGAAGGAGAAGTCCACCCGGCCATTCAGCAAGTGCTCTGTAAAAGAGGGCACACTGTGAGGAATGTGACAGAACTGTTGCTCCAGTTTCCGTGGGGAGGAAGCAGGAGGCATCATGGTGTGTCCTGCCTTGGCTGCATCCCAGCTTCAGCCTCTGGAAGGTCATTCTGGAGCACTACATCTAGAACAAGCCACAACCACCCAACGCGATGACAGGGATACAAACAGGTAAACAGAGACTTTGTTCTACACCCAGCACCAGAGACACCCATGGTGCCCAAGGTAACTCCAGACCTCGGCCTTGCTGGGGCACTGCCTTGTGATTCTCACCACGTTCTCTTACATCTCTCCTTTGACGCAAGCACAGGTTTATAATTTCAGATTCAAAAAGAAAGTGGAAGAAAAACAGCTGTTTATGGAGGTGGTTTCTCCAAATCTCACTCTGGATCCCGTCTCAGCTGGTTCTGAAAAGCAAACTCTGATCCGTTGTTCTGGTCTTGGACAAAGCCCCATCCCTTCCCAGCAGGCCAGGAGAGATCAGCTACCCAGGAGAGAGGGATTTCTGTTTAACAGTCCAGCAGATCTGCCCTAGCAGTTCAGGGCACTTAATTAAGGTGAGGAGCTGCCCTTGGAGGTGGCACTTAGCAGGTGTCATCTGAGTTTGCTCCTGCCTTGAAGGTCCAGCCTTTTGTAGAGCCAACTTGCTAGCAGGCTCCCAAGTCCATGCCGAGATGGGGGTTACCTTGACACTCTTGTGAGGAGACACACCAGAACAAGGTTTTGAAGCAGACTACATCATGTGAACAGTGAGTGCATCACGCCAACACAAGGATGGGCACACAAGGAGAGGAAGGGGACATGGACTGGGCCCCTTGGCTCAGAGCAGGACGAGACAGGACACTCAGTGCTGTAACAAAGCCGTCCTTCACCTGCTTGGGGTCGGGGCGTCCCACTCCTCCTCAGGCTGCCAGTAGCCACGTCACTGTCCTCCTCGTGGAGGAGACCCTCCGTGTCCGAGGAGAGGCGGCTGCTGCCAGAGAGGCGGGGAATGGTTTCAGGTGGGAGCTTCCAGGTGATGCGGCGAAGATCAAGGTCTTCTCCCAGCAACTGCACATATTTCCACCTGGAGCCTTTTGGGACAACGCAAGCACTGGTGTTGGTATGATCTGCAGGGGACAGAGTGGGCTACCCACTGGTTTTGTGCTCTTGCTGGGGAGGGAAAAGGGCAGGTGCCAGTGGGAATAACACCCATTCACAGCCCATCTCATCAAGTGTTGGCTGATGAGCTCAGCCAGTGCAACCACGGTGCGACTGGTAGATGGAGGATGCTGGGAACACAACATGCATGGGGTTCCTCAACCCCAGGGCTGTTTTCCAGCCCTGTGTCCATCATGACAAGTGATGAGAGTCAAAGTCCCACCACTCGCCTGTCCCCGTCATGAAGAGTCTGTGACAATTGTCCTCTGCTCAGGAGATCCTACTGCCCTCCAGATCCTACTGACAAACCTCATCATTTCACTTATGGCCCATCTTCCACTCGTCGTCCCAGTACAAGACAAGTGAGCCAGCCTCATTCAGAGAGTGAAGTGATGGAGGAAAAGAGGCCAGTGCCTTCCCAGTGCTTGGTGAGTTCCCTCCTGTTGGCTTGGCCAAGACGCTGAGCATCCAAGGGACTCAGAGGTCTGTGCCTTGCCAGCGCTTGTTTGCTGACAGTAAATCTTGTGGTCCAGCCAAATGGCAACAGGAAGGGAAGATGAGCAGGGAGGGCCATGAAAAGCTCCTCTCCCAGCCCACGCTGAGAATTCTCTTTGCCTCATGGCTTAGACAAGGAGGAACTGGTCTTTTTTACACTACGACTAGCCAAGTGTTCCCACGGATGCAGCTACTGTGCTTTGGAAAGGCTGGTCACCGTCTCCATGACTTGGATCTCCGTGAGGAGGAAAGGAGCAGTGAAGCTCATTGCTGAAGGCTGTTGTTAAGGAAAATGAATGTTAAAAATGACCTTTGCAAAACTCAGAGCCACGTACCTGAATCATCAGAGACACTGGGATGCTTGCTGCCGGCTGGGGAGCGAAGCACATCTGTGCTGTACATCAGGTAGCTGTCGTAGTCCTCACCTCCCTCTGCATCAATGATGGGGACATCAGGGATGATGGGGACTGAAGAAGAGGTGAAAAGTGCCATTAGACAAGCAGCTCAAAACCACACAGACCTCCCACACTCAGGCTGGTCTTCAGCATTCACCAGGGTGGCTGGTGCCACAGAGCAACCAGGGTGTGGAGAAGCAGCTGGGGTGATGGGGAACGCTCCCCACCACTGCTCTTTCCCCACCCTGCCTCCACCCAGGCAGGGCGGTTACTCACTGGACATCGGGCGCTTGGGTTGAGTAGCAAGGTTGATGGTGGCTTCTCTCTCAGGTCCCCAACCAGCACCATTTCTGGCCTTCACTGTGTAGCAATAAGGCTGAGACTCCCGCAGGTTTTCTATCAGCACCATGCGCTTCTTTGGGTCTTCAACTAGCACCTTCTTCATTGGGCCAAAGGGTACTGCAAATATGAGTATCTCTATCGCCCACAAGGTCACGAGACACAGAGGACCCCACAGCACCCCACCCTTGGCCAACAAACTTGCTGAGGTTTGGTGTGAGGACACAGGCTGGCTCTGGGACAAGGTGCAGCAGTTATTTGGGCTGCTCAGGACAGGCATGACATTTTCTTGGGGAAATTCCCAAACTGAATGCTAAGCTCAACCCACAGGAAATATCTCTCATTGCTGGTGTGTCACCAAATAGCATCTTCCTGGCACCCTAGCGCTAGGTCTAGACATATGAACTAAGTTTTTAAGATGAAAACCAACACAAAACACTATGGAAGTGAATGGGAACCGAGAGTGCTCCAGGCTTTCCAGGATTAAATCCCAAGTGGTGATTTTTCTGTACTCCTTCCATAAAGAAGTGACCCCTCTAGATCCCAGTTTTCACAAGAAACGTGCTTGGAGCCATTCTGGTTCTGCTACTACTTGGGATTGGCCCAGCCTGTGGAAAGTGTACTTCAGCCCCTCAGCCTGGCTGGACTACCCCGATCAGAGAACGAGCTCTTACTATTGTCCTCGTTGACGGGTCCATAACTGACTTCGTAAGCCGTGATCTCCCCATTGGTTTCTGCAGGCTCAGCCCAGCTCAGCTGCGTCACGGTGGAAGATACGACGTTGAAAGCCAAGCGGCCAGGCTCACTGGGGACTGGAAAGGCAAGAGCAAAGGGTCCAGGTTACTGCAAGTTGGGAGTCAGCGCACACAGATGCCCAGAGCCCCCTGGATCACAGTGGGAGCCGCTCCGTGCTTGTCCCCAAGACTATCAGAAGAGCTCAGGGCTGGAGCCCTGACCCCATGCCGGGTGCACAGGCACCAACTTGCTCCCACATGATGGGAAGCAAAGCGCAGAGTCTCTCACCATCCTCAAGCGTGCGGCAGTGGATGATGTCGGAGTAAGCCCCTTCACCCATGGTGTTGTAGGCGCAGACTTGCATCTCGTAGTCACAGAAGGGGTAGAGGTTACTCAGCTCTGCTGATACTGCTTTGACATCGATGAGATGGGCTTCTGACTCAGGATCTCCTTGGATCCAGTATTTCACCTGGCAAAGCAAGAGCAAGCCATGATTCCTTCAGATCCTCACCGTAATGGGTGAGAAATTCCCCATCTCTTGGAAGGTCTGCTCTGGGAAAGCCAGGGTGTTGTGCCATTCCTCTGAAATGGGAGGCCAGAACAGTCTGGGTTTTTCATAGTAAATGATGGAAAGGGAGATGAACCCACCACAAATCTTTCCTGCAAATCCCACATCCACCCAGCAATGGTCCCTCAAGGATGGAGGGGGTCAGAAGGGGTGAGTTTGCTCTCTCCTTTGGGTGTCTTCTCCCCATCCCTTCAGCAAAAATGACTGTGTGTGTGAAACAGCCACAGGGTGGAACCCACACCCTCCCCTGGAATCTATTCCCCCCCTTACCTTGTACCCCAGAGGTTTTCCCGGTGGAGGAAACCAGTTGAAGCGGATTTCCCTGGAGCTGAGAGCATTGGCATTGGGATTAAGCGGTGCACTCAGGCGGCCTTTGGGGGACGGGGAGACCTGGCCCAGGCCAGTCATCAAGGGGACACCATCCACCACCTCTGCAGACATGAGGAAGAAAGGTCACATCAGTGCTAGTCCCCTGGGTGGAATGAAAAGAAGGAAGCGTGCCTCTCTCCAGCACTGCCCTGCCATCCTGAGTGAGCCTCTAAAAGCATTTCTGAAGGGTAGAGAAACTGAGGCACTTGGTGATGACATCTCCCAAAGCCACACAGCGAGCTGGCATGAGAGTTGGGTTCAGACACCCCAAGTCCTGCACCTCCTGCTGCTTCTCACAGGACTCCCAGGTAGGAAGAAATGAAGAGATCATATCCTTGCCTCTGAAAATCTTTAGCTCTGTCTGAATGTATTTAATAACTTCTTGATCAGTTGCCCTGTGCAGCTGTGAGAGAAGACAGAGATGGGCAGACCCTCCTTGAGTCACTCAGTGGCTTGCCCTGGAAACCCACCAACTACATCTGAGAGCTCTTTGGAGCCTCTCCAGCCCCTGAAATGGTTCTGGTTGTCCAGTGACAAAGGACTTTCTTGTAACCCCAGTATCCATGACCAGTACTGTGATAAACACCTTTACTTTATCGACCCACTTGATGACAAGCCTTTTAGTTTCCCTTGCCCAGCCACAGGAATCACCACAGCTCATGGCAAGTCCCACCCCTCCTCCTTTTTTATAGCTTTTAATTCAAACCGCCAAGGAAAAGGAATGAGAATCCACTCTGTTTCATTTTGCAAGGTAGATTATCCATTCTTCCCACCCACTGTCTATACCCACTAACGCCTCTAGAGGGAAGCCCAAATCTACCGGTCGGAGCTGGAGAAACCTCCTCGTTGCTGCTTTTTGGGTGAGGAGCAGGGCTGGAGCTCTGGACACCACCCCGGCGTGGGCTCATCTGGTATGGGGGGTCCCACACCCCCTGCTGCATCCCCCACGGCCTGGCTGCCAGCCCCTACCTGGGTCAGCGATGGTCACCGTGGTCTGAGGGTATCGGCCGATCTTGGCACCGTGCTTGGGATGAAGGAGGTCGATGGCAAACTGCTTGATCTGGCAGTTGTGAAGGAGGGTATCTATTTCAGTCAGCTCCAGCAAGGGCACCTGCACCTCCTTTCGGGTCTCCCCGGTCTGGAAGACGAGGTCACCCTCTGTGAAGATGTAGTCCTGGAAGAGAAGGAAGAGGTGCATGATTACAGCCCGCAGCATCCACAGGAAGGCTTACAGAGACCTTCCCCTCATCTCCCAGTGAATCCTCACTTGCCTCCCAGTGCCCACAACTCAGGGGGCAGCCAGTACCCTCTGCCTCAGGTATGGGCAGCCTCTCAGGTTCCTGAGGCACAGGGAGCAAGGGATGGAGGGAAATGTCTTCCCTTGTGCTAACCTCAAGCCCTGGGTCTCCCCTCTCGCAGCCACATCCCCCTCTGAGCCTGACCAACTGCTCTTTTGCAGCCCTGGAGTGGGTTCCTTCCCACACCTATGTGCCCACTCATTCCTGCTCGCCAAGGCCAGGAGCATCACCCTTACCCTGCCATTCTTGGCGGTGAGATCCCGGGTCCTGTAGGTGACTTGGGATTTCCCGTTTTCTATGATTTCCCGGAGGACAGGGATCTTGGCCAGCTTATCAAAGCGGCTGTGGGAATAGGCTGGCTGCAAGAAGGTGATGAGGCTGCTGGCTGGAAGGGGCAGGAGAGAAGGAATGTGTAGAGAAAACACATGAAGAATTCAAACTTACAAACACACAGGTGTCCTCCCTGAACAGAGTCCTCTCACTCATGGGTGTGAACTGTGTATGAAACATTACTGCACGGGAGACTTTACCACTCCTGACTTGTGCTCCCTGCTCAAAAGAGTCAGATGGGAAGCAGAGGGAAATTGCTGGGGGACATTCACCTGCCCCAAACACAGCGTAACAGCAAAGAGGTTTTACTTCATTCCAGCGACCTAAGAACTGGAGCAGCAGAGGCAGACGGTCAACCCTGGATCTGCCATGGAACTGGTAGCATCTAAACTTGTAATGGTCAAAAGTTTGGGTCTCTGCCACCAGGGATGACGACCCTCCTTTGGATGCTTTAAAAGATGCCCTAGTTTAGACCCAGGTGAGCTAAGATAGGAGTCACCAAGCAAGTCTCTGGTCTGTCGTCTGGGGGAGCTCAGATACACAGCTTGCACCTTCCTTAGAAACCACCCGAGTCCATCTGGACACGGGATACTCAAACACAAACGCTCTTCACCTTGTTCTTTGATGATGGTGATGTTCACAAGCCTGCGGCCAATGTCTGCGATGCCAGTGGGGACGTCAATAGCCTCCACCTGCAGCTGCTTCTCATCATCATCATCCTCCCTGATGAAGAGTGGGACACGGACATCCACCAGCTCCACGGACTCTTGAAACTCCACCATCCCGTGAGCATCTGGAGGAAGGGACAATGGTGAGAGGTGGGAAATGCCCTCCCTGTTCAGGCAGGAGGCAGTGCTGGGCTCTGCTCCCTACCTTGGTCTGAGGTCACAGTGTAATAACCAGGTGAAACCTTCAGGTCATTGAAAGCCTCATGGGAAACATGCTTTTCCACCACTTTGATGATCTCTGTCTTGGCTGAGCGAGGGGCGGTGAGCACTGTGTCCACAATGGTGTGGTCCTGCCTGCGACCAGTGGGAAGAGAAAGCCTGGTAAGAGCTGAGGTTGCCCATCCCACATAGCAGCTGGAGGGGCTAGTGAGTGTGTGGGGCATTCAGTCACCCCACACGTGTGTGTAAAAAGAGGGAGAAGCAGCACAAGAGAAGGATGCAAGTTCCTCTTACCTTTTCCCAGAATTGGGCTGTAACCTGGGTTTGGAAAATAAATAAAAAAAATAACTATCAGAGTGACTAACGCATTTGGGGAGACGAAGTTCTGTGTGAATCACAGCCCTGAGCAGGTCTGAGCTGCAGCAGCTGCCCTGCGGGTACCAACCCATTCTGCAGAGCCCATGGCCCCATCACATGTTCCCTCCTGCCTAGCTGCTCCCTACTCCCCTGGGTTTCCCAATGTGCTCAGGAACATGCCCACAGGGGAGATCACATCTGGTCAGAGCCGTGGGGAGGGGATAACACTCCCTGCTCAGTGCTGGCATCCCCAGACTCTTCCATTCTGGCTCCAGGCACTCCTAACTTTGCACAGGGCTGAAACTTCTGAAGTCAATGGGAATTTTCCCACTGAGTGGCATGTGACCGTGATTTATCCCTGTCTAGAGGAGTCCCAGGTCCAAAGCCAGATGCAGCTGGGTGGGTGAAGCATCTTATTGGGCTTGTACTTGTGCCAGGGATGTCTCACAGACCACGTTTCGTCCTGGCATTCCAGTTCTCATACCTCAGCCCTCAGATCCACTCCCTAATCAGCGGGGCCCTGGGGGAACCCTGCCCTGCAGGAGGTCTCTCCCTCCCTGACTCACCTGAACTTGGTCTGCTGGAGCTTGTGGCAGCCAGGGATGTGCTTGAAAACGTCGTTCAGCTGCAAGGAGCAAGAGGGACTTTCACAACACATCCCTTGCTGAACAGGGATGTATTCAGCGAGCAGATGTTGCTGCCAGCAAACATGAGAGCCCTCTGCCCACCCCCGGGTCCTCCCAACTCGCCCTGCCACACCAGGCGGAGACCGCCAGATGGTTTCTCTGCCGGACATTGCAAGAGGCTGCAAACTGGAGCCAAACAGGAGCTTCAGACCACGTGCTCCGACGCAAACCTCAAATCTCATCAACGCGATGCTTTGACAATTCTCACAATTGTGATCTTAAAATTTGTACTTTCAGAAAGTGGAAAAATTGCTTCTTCCTTCCAAGAGCTGCCTGGGTTCACAGGGAAGGGGTGCTCCCTCTTCCCCAGCATCACGGACACCCCCTCAGCGTGGTGTCCCCCAGTCCCACCCCAAATCCCCCTTGTGCCCAGGCTCATACATTCTCCTCGACTTCCTTGCGCAGCTGCTCGCACTCCCGGGTGTCTGGCTTCACCAGGTTCTGTGTGAAAAGCCGTGTGAGCCTCAGAGACAGCCCGTAGGGAACTGCAAACAGAAATTCCCAAGTCAAACTCCTTCCTTCTTGGTCAGAGAAACAACCCAGCCAACAGCTGGAAGCACGGGGACACACACGATGCTTGGTGACCAGATCCTATATGGCTAGCACCCAAACCCCATAGCACCAGCAGAGAAAAACCCTCTGAGAACTGGAGTGCTAACTGGGAAGCTCTCTTCCAGATCCAGCACAGGAAACAGTGCCCAGTGGTGGTTCTGAACAGATGAGGCAGTGAAATCAAGGTTGGCCACTGGGCTAATGAGACTAAGACATCCACCACATAGCCAAGCTGCCAGGAGGTCTCCAAGGCTACCATCTGTCCTGCTACAGGGCTGGACACAGGAATGGTCTACTCAGCTGCCCCCAGGATGGAAGCAGATAAAGGAACATTCCCCCTTGCAATTGGGCTTGGAGGTGACACCACGGCTGCTGGAGCTGAGGGCCACCACCAAGGGTTTGTATCCTTTATGTCACCCGGAGCATGTCCTCTATGTGCTGTTCCTCAGATGTGGCACTCACTGAGATCTTTGGGGCTGGCAGCAGCGAGGGATGTTAAGCCCTGCTTGTGAACGTTGTTGTTGATCTTCCAGCGGACAGTGTCCCGACCCTTGAGGGACCCACTGCGGACCATGGGGGTGTCCAGGTGGTCAGAGGACATGAGGCTGTGGCGAAGCATGTAGTGGTCCTCCTTGAAGCCAACAACGCGACCTGCAGAGCCAGGGGCAGTGTCACAGTCTGTGCAGACTGGGACAATGCCAACCATCAACTTCCCAACACCAGAAACCCCCAACACCACCACCACCACCCAGATCCCTCTCCTCCCAGTTCCAAGGGCTGGTACCTCGTGCGCAGCAGGGAAGCAGGGCCAGGCAAGCCTAGAAAACAAATGGCCAAAGAGACAATCACTTTGCAGCCAAGAGCAAAAATCCCCATGTTTCCAGCTGGGAAGTTTCACATCAGCAGGGGGGTGGTGGGCAGCAGATGGATGGGGCTCTGAAAGCTGATTTTAGCCAGATATCCCTTCAGTGGGGGAAATCCCACAGCAACTTGAGTCAGCAACAGCAGAGGGGCTGGATACCACTGGGACCCAGTCCCTGCCAAACTCCCCATGCTGGAGGCTGGGTCGATTTTGGAAATTTGTCATGGTTTTGGAGTTTATCTGGTCCTCACCACAGGCTGGGGCAGTTGTCCAGGGCACTCACCTTGCAGCAGGCGCAGAACTTCCAGCAGAGCAGCAGCAACAGCCCCAGGAGCAGGATGAGGAAGATGAGCAGTGGGATGAGCCAGAGGAAGCTCCCTGGTGGGCACTCTGCAAGTGACAACAACGTCACTCCTGGGCATCAGCCCCCTGTGTGGGGTGTGTAGGGAGGGAGGAGGCAGGGACAGAGGGGAAAGGCTGGCCCACAGCTCTTAGAGGGATGAGGCAGCCCAGTTAAGCTTGGGAACTTCTCTCTTGGTGCTCACAATGAAAAATGTTGCCCAGGGAGAACCATACCACCTCTCTGCTCACACCCAGCCACCCCAAGGGGCTATTCAGCACCTCACATCTCATCCTGCCCATACTGGTGGTGAAAAGACACTGATCTCTAAAGGTACTGGTCTCCGAGGATGCTACTCTCTACCTCCTGCAGTTCACGTGACAGCCAGTATCACCCATCCCTGTCACGCAGGAAGGTGGGCAGGGAAGTGCTACCTGCAGCTGACCCTGTCCAGGGACACAGTGAAGGGACAAAGCAGGGATCAGAGGCACTGCGGAGCAGGTCACTGCTGATCCAGACCCCAGGTGCTGGGTATCCCCTCCCCTGTTGGGTTCCTGCTCACCTCTTTTCTTCTGCACGCGGACGGTGGTGTTGGGGAGCATGTTGGGGTCTCCCTCCAGGGTGTAGTGGTACGTGCAGTCATCCTCCTCATCCTGGAACGAGCAGTACTCGCTGGCCTCTTCTGCAGGGAAAAGGGACATCGTTGCAAAGTCATCAGGACCAGGAAAAGCTTGAGAAGCAGCCCCCACATACACACACACATGGGGTAGGGCCCATGGGAGACACACTGCACACGTCTGCACCCAGCTCTGCTTCTCCCAGTACCTTTCTTCAGCTCTTCCACCATCTGGATCTGGAGGTGGCACTTGCTGCAGTTCCCTTTCCCCGTTCCCCAGGCCTGGCAGCGAACGCAGTCCCGGATGTTCTCGCACACAGCCTGGAAGCCCTGGGCAAAGAGGCAAGGTGGGACAGTCAGGAGACAGCCCACAGGGAGCGAGGGAGGGCATCGGCTCCGAAAGGCAGAGCTGGAGAGGGAATGCTGCATCCTCAGCCCACAGCCAGGGCAAAGTCAAAAAGGGGAATCTCTGAGAACAAGCAGCTAACGAGGGATTTATAAGCCCAGGAGCCCAGCACAGTCAGCTCCAAAATCTCTTACATCAACAGCCTGCATTTGAGCAGAGATTAGGATCTTCTCCAAGCATTCTAGGTGGCCTTTCCAAAATATTACCCAGCCAGCTTTCTCCACTCCTGCTGTGGGATTAGCCTGTGTTTGTCAATGGGGAAACTGAGGCACCAGATCATGAAATGTTTTTTTTCCCAATCTTGAGCCAAATCAGAACAAACTAGGAGCTGAGCCTCAACCCTCTCTCCTCCACCAGTGTGCAGATAAACAGATGGACATTCAAGAGATGCTGCTGGTGAACTGGAGGGGAAAAAAGCCCGTGGCTGCCAAGCAGCTCCTATACTAGACCCTTGCTGGCCACGGAAGGCAGGACAGGCAAGACTAACCCCTGCTCAGGATTTTGCTCCTGGCTGAGATATCTGCTTTGCTTTCCTCCCTTGGATGCTCTGCGTGGGAAGGAGATGTGACAAACCCAGAGGGACCCCAGGCTGAGCCTCACCAGGGAGTAGCTGATTTCGCAGGTGGAGCTGGTGTACAGCGAAGCCATGTCACAGATGCATCTGCCACATTCACACCTCCCATGGTTATTGCAAATGCCCTGGGAAAGAAAAGGTGCCAGTCGGCATCCGAGAGCAACCGTAGACAGGCAGCAGCACCGGGAGTCAGCAAGGTGCCAGCTCCCAGTGACCCTGACCCTCGGGCTTCAAGGCAGTTTGTTACAGCCCTGCCTGGTCCTGTCACCCCTCACACAGGCAGGGCAGGACCTACCCCTCGGCTGTCGATGCAGGTGTCGTTGCTCGTGGGACATTCGCAGCCCGGGCCCTCCCAGCCGCTCTGGCACACACACGCGCCCTTGGAGCAGCGACCACGATCTGCAAACGCAAGAGGAGGCATCACCCATTACCCATGGACTGGTGCTGCTCCACTCCCATCCCTGTCCCCGCAGGCTGCCCGGGCTCCCACGCTTTCTTTGGGGTGCAAAGGGGCTGCAGACAGACTCTGTGGCACCCTCCCTGCACATCTGCAAGCCCAGAGTCCCCGCAGCCCATCGCCAGTCGCTCAGTCCCCCTTGCCAGCACCACCAACCCACGGACAACCCGCCTGTGCCACCAGGATGGAGCAAGGCACAGGGCATCCCACAATGGGGGATGCTGGGGACAGCGGGGCTGCTCTCACCGTTGCAGAGGAAGCCGGAGGTACGCGGGCACTGCAGGACATCGTACTGGCAGAACTGCCCATCAAAGCGCTGCATCAGGTCCTCTGAGTAGCACTGGCACTTCCCGCACAGGCACTCGCCCCGGCCTGAGCACGGCTCCACATCCCCGGGGAGGATGCAGGCTTCGTTGTTGGGGGACGACGCCGGGGAGCAGTCGCACATGTCCCCTCGCCTGGTGGGGAGGAGATGGTGCTGAGAGAAGTGGGATCAGAGCGCAGGACAGCAGGGTCCTGGGCAGGATGTCCATGGCACAAGCATGTGTCACTGTGGGTCCCCAGACCCGGCAGGAACCAAGGGAAGGGAATGGAGCTGGACAAAGTCCTTACCAGCCTGGGTGGCAGATGCACTGCCCGCAGGCAAAGTCCCCATGGAAGCTGCACTTGGGCGAGTTAACCTCTTTTTGCTGTAAGAGAAGAGAGAAGAGGTGTTGCTGAAGGGGTCCAGCTGCCCCCAAGACCATTTCAGGAATCAGAAAGGTGGATCTAGGGGCAAAGTTTTGCCCACAAGACTGAGCTCTGCCATAGGACAACATGCCCTGCTTGGTACGGGCAGTGATGGAGATCTCCTTGGCCAGGCATGAGCCTCTGCTGAGCTATGGCGAGGGGTTGAGCGGGACCCACATGTGCCAGCCAACCCGTTCCTACCCCAGGATGGCCAGGAGGAGGACACCTCTCTGCAACACACGCCCCCATGTACCTGTTCACAAGGACACACATCACAGATGACGGAGGCGGTGACTTTGAGGCTGTCACTCAGGGATGTGGGTTTCAGGTGAAGAACTCCCTGCCGGTCTTTCTCAGGGAGGCTGCAGACGTGCTGCCCGCCGATGTACTCAAGTGCCTTCACACGCACGTTGAACTTGCCCTGGAAGGAAGGGACGTGCCACAGGGGTGAGCCAGCTCTGCTGGACCAACTGAAGGTGGGAGAAGGAAGGAGGGATGCAGTGGAGGGCTCAGACCCTCACATATGCCTTCCCTCTGGGGCCGTGCAAGGACTTACCACTTTCCCACGGGTGATGTGGAAGGAGCCAGATTCTGTCTTTTCGTACATTGAGGAGGTGAACTCCGTCTTTATGGCTTTGGGGACGAAATCAGCTCGGATATCCATCTTGGAGCGGATGCGCTGGGTGGCAGAAGATAACCACAACATCAATTTTGAGCAGGACACCTGCGACCACCCCATGGTCTGCCGCAGAGTGGGTCACATCCTGCCTGCTTTCCTGGGCAGAAGGTGCCCACCCTGTGCCTTCCCTGGGAGCAAGAGTGAAGCCCCAGAGAGCACTGTTACCTCAAAGGCTGTGCGGAGCAGCTCCACGATGTTGGAAGAGTCCTCCTGGAGCACCCCGATCTCAGAGATGGGGAAATACTTGTGCAACTTCTGCAGAGAGACAGGAACTCCCTGAGAAACCTCCTCTAGCACTGAAGTGGGCTCTGCTTTGATCAGGTCTTGGACTGGAGACCTCCAAAGGTCCCTTCCAACCTAAATTACTTTCTGGCTCTGTCTCCCCACTACTTTACAAGAAACAGACACCAACACAGGGAGATCTCTAGGAGCCCAGATCCCTGCACCCTGAGATCTCCTATGACCCAGAGCAGCCCCCACCATGTGAGAGCCCCCTCCCAAAGCATCAGGGCATTGGTTTAGCACTTGGGGACCAGAGATGAGAGAACACTTTCTCGTCACAGCCAAGCTGCAGGGAGAGGAGGAATGGTCCTGGAGAAAAGGTAAGCCTACGTGGCACTGCCACCACTGTTTCCTCACCTCATAGTAACTGTAAGAGTGGTTGGTAACAGCAAAGATGGGGATGATGTTGTGTTGGCCCAACAGGCGCACCAGGGTGGGCACTGAAGGATAGTCCTGCTTGGTGTCATACACGTAGGTGCCTTTGGTGTCTAGGTGACACTGCTCATCATTTCGCGCCAGGATCCCTGCCAGGACGTTGGTACCATCAGCTTCATAGTGAAAGGCAGATTCAGTGGAGAACACGAGCAGGTGAGTGCTGTCCTTCCTCCAGCCGATCTTATCCTGTAGCCGGGGAGGGAGGAGAAGGAACCTTTATCTCTGTGCCCATCAAACCACTGCACAGCACTTGCAGCCGTTGCCAGGCCATCAGTGACAGGAGTTGGAAGCCCAAGGGGCAAGGCACCACCTCCACTTGGCAGCAAACACAATCAGCCCTGGGAATCAGAGCCAGCAGGTCTCTGCTGCCCCCATCCACACCCCCGATGCATAGGATGTCTCCCAGCAGCTCAGTGCCAGACATATATATATAGAGGGGGCAAGCCCACGCTTCTCTAGACATGTTTGGAGCTGTGCTCATCCCTCAGCCAAATGGCCAAGCCCAAGCAGGCAGTTTTCCAGGGAGCAAAGTTTCACCACCGCAGGCATGAAGGGGAACAGAGCAGAGAGCACACGCAGGGGTGCCCAGCAAGCAGCTCCTGTGCCAGGGGTCAAACCCCAGAGGTGCACACACAGATGGCATAAGACCTAGGAAAAAACTGGGAAGGCAAAACAACTGGGCACCGGGAGAGTGTGGCTGGGAGGGCAAGAAAAAACAGTAGCTGAAGGTATAATCTGGGCTCTCTGGCTCTCGTCAGCTGCCCACCATGCTGCTCTTTTGCTCATCACCCAGTATCAAGAAGATCCACTCATTAAAACAGAGCCCTGCCCACATGGCTCCTGCATCCCTGGCCACCATCACCTCACAAACAGCTGTCTGCAGGATGGCATCAAAGCCACCCTCGGGGGCATCCAGGTTGCCGGAGATGCGCTCTTTCCTGAGCTCCTCACTGAAGTAGTTGATGTTGCTGGTCAGGCGGATGACGTTCTTGAAGGAGAAGGGGGAGTCGGCGTTGTTCCAGGGCTCGCGCAGCCTAGGAGAGAAGGGGAGAGCAAGGTTTTGCGGGGGACAGGAGCAAAGGGATGCAGGGACACCTGGGTGCAAGGAGAGGAAGTGTGGGGAGAGCATCTGGGGCTGGGAGTCCCTCAAGGGAAGACACGAAGCTGAGTTGGCAAGCCATCAGCACTGAGAGGTAGAAGAGATGAGGGCAGAGATGGAGGAGAAGACAAGACATGCAATCTGTCGTGGCAGAGTGGGACGGGTCTGAAAGCAGAGGAGGATGCTGCTGGCATTGGCACGGTGCTACAGCAGGCCCTGACCACAGGGTATGGAGGTACGGAGGCCAGGGGGAACATTCACAATGGAGGGAGAGAGATGGAAGGAGGCTCTTGCATCACAGATGGAGAAGGTCAGGAAAGCTATAGAGAAACAGAAGGCGCCCGCCCTCCCCTCTGCTCCCATCCCAGGGACCCATTGGCCTCACTCACTTCTCAGGTCTCATGTCTGTCTGAGGGGATGAGACTTTGTCCACAAACTTGCCAAATCCGATGGTGTAATTGGAGGTGAGTTCTTGCAGGAACTCCGCTGGGAGGAGAGGAAGGGAGGGAGGAGGAGACACATGAATAAAGATATGTCTGTGAGGTTGCTGCTCCAGGGAAAGAAGTCTTTTCCTGGGCAACCTCTCTGCTGGTCAGGTTTTAGATAAGACTCCCAAACTGTCAGCTTTTAAGCTCTTTGGGCTCAGGGCTTGTCTTTTGGGGTAGAAACCAATACCACCTCTGGCAGCCCCTTTCCAAGACTGGAGCTTCTGCAACAGCACACCCCACACCTATAGGTTCAAGGTGCCAAAGCCAGTGCACGGATCAGCTCTGCCAGCCCCAGCTCCCACGCTGGGCTGAGAGAGAACACATGATGATCCCTGCAGGGCCAGGAGAGACATCCCCCCCCAAAGCTGCTCGAAGGAGCGATAATAAGAAACTCTAATTAAAACAGGCACCTCTCAGCCCTTTGCCAGTTGTTTCCTTTCTCTGGTGCTGGCAGGGAACTCATAGCTGTGGGCAGGACTGAACCGCCTGCCCCCATCAGCACAGGAGCTGGCTCCCCTCTTCTCCCAGCCTAGTCTCACCTAGCTTTTGGCCCATGCTTTTGAGGTTGTCCAGATCATCAGACATAGAGTAGGAGAAGTCCATGAGGATGTAGAGATCCACAGGGCTCTCCAAAGGCTGGAAGACATCCATGTTGAAGTTCATCTCCTCCCCAGCTCGCAGCCGCATGAACATGCTCTGGGGGGACACCTGGGTCCTCTTCAGGGACGTGTCGATACTGAGATTCTGTGAAGGAAGAATGATGTGAAGGGACTTCATATCCTGTGCAGATGCAATGAGGAGGAGGCAAGAAGCAGGGAGATACATGGGAAGCGGAAAGGCAGGGATGATCATGCTCCCTTCCCTCATGTACAGCTGGGAACTGAGGCAGCCTCCCCCGTGTCCACACGTGCCCAGTTGGGCACCTCCTCCAGACCCTAGCATTTTGCTTACATCTGTTTTGCCTGAAAAGCCACCCCAGCCCTAAGTGATCATGGCTGGTTGCCAGCAGGTCCATCAGCTAGCAAAGACAGAACATTGTTTTTTAGTAGACCCCGCAAAAACAGAGGTCTAGACTTTGTATTTTTCCTGCTAATGACTCTAGAGGAGGATGAAGGACGTGAAGGACACTGGGGATGGTGGGATCCCTCCTCAGAAGCTGAGCAAGGGCTGTCTCCTCAGCACCCACCTGCTGGGTCTTCATCTCGCCCCTGGAGTAGACGATGCTGGTCTCCCCGCAGCCATACAGCAGCAAGTTCTCCCGCAGGTCACACCGAGGCTCTTCAAAGCTCTGCCAAGGGGGTGAGAACATCATTACAACCACACAAACCAGGAAATCCTCTGCGCAAGGGGGAAAGACTCTTGTCAGGGTCC
Organism: Bartramia longicauda; assembly: GCA_028566575.1. Classification (NCBI taxonomy): domain Eukaryota; kingdom Metazoa; phylum Chordata; class Aves; order Charadriiformes; family Scolopacidae; genus Bartramia; species Bartramia longicauda. Next base: position 30,522,939 of record JAOXNH010000003.1, read on the forward strand.
TCTGCTGTGAGCCTTTGGGAGCAGGAGCGGGGCAGAGATGGGGACGAGTCTTGCACAGAAGAGCCAATGTCACCCAGCACTGGGGAAATACAACCACCAGTGAATTACTGGCTTGTCTGGGATAAGACTTTCCTTCCATCCCTTGCACAGGCTGTTTCAGATCTGGCACACTGGCATTTTCTGATAAACACCTGCATTCCTGCAAATTTGCCCCAAACTCCCCTTCCTCCCTATTTGTCTGCATCAAAGGAAACCCGTGTTTCGGCGCTTCCCATCCAGACCAGCTCTTTGCAGAGAGAAGCTGGAGCCAGAAGCTGACCCTGCTCTCGAGTACCTCTCCCAGCTTTCACCAGCGGTGAAAGACAGTAGATTTATATTAGACCTCGGGAAGAAATTCTTTACTCTGTGGGTGGTGAGACACTGACCCAGGTTGCCCAGAGAAGCTGTGGATGCACCATCCCTGGAGGCGTTCAAGGCCAGGCTGGATGGGGCTTTGAGCAACCTGGTCTGGTGGGAGGTGTCCCTGCCCAGGGTGGAGGGATTGGGAAAATATGGTCTTTAAGGTCCCTTCCCACCCAAGCCATTTAATGATTCTACAGATGACAGCTGCTGCATGTTGTGAGGTGACAGCATGCACCAGAGTGACCAATTTATTGTTTGTTAGATGCTGAGGCTCGTGGTCTGCTAAGCTTTGCAGAAGCCGTTGATACTTCAGTAGCATCAATGACAGTTTGATTGTCTATTTATGTGTATTTTAGTAAATGCTTATTACGTTATATGGTAGCCTCTGGTCATAAGAATTCCTTCACAAGTGAAATTTGAATCAAAAAACATAATTATAAACGAGTCTGTGTATTGGTATCAGCAAAACATAATGGGACGTGGTACAGTCCTTTGTTCACCTGGGCTGTGAGGTTATTCTTTTTTGATGCTGTCCAGACCTCCTCGGAAGCAGGTGGAAAAATGTTTCCAGAGACAGAGTTAATTGCAAGGGCTCCCCTCTTCCTCTTGGAAGTGTTCTGGGTGGATTGTTTGGAAATGTCTTGGTCCTGAAAGTAGAGTTTGTTTCCTAAAGCTACCAGACTCTGGTGCTTTTTGCTGCTGCCATATGGAATTGGCCCTTTACAATATATCCACAAAGAATTTTATTTTCTAGGCATGAAAAAATCAAGAAAAAGGATCCAAAGCATATCTTTGCTTCTGAAGAGATGAATGGGGAGGTTCACTTTAGTACCCATTTGCCAGAGCCTCACAGCCTCTGTGGGTAAGTATGTCTTTGTGGCTACACGTGATAATTTTTGGCTTGTCTTTTAAACTGAGGGCTCCTCCTCCTTTATCCCAAGCAATGAGAGGTCCTCTTTATTTCTGGTAAGCAGTGTTTCAAGCTCCTGTCAAGCTACCGTTTACTCTTAAGGAATAGCCCCTAGCCACACAGCTCTTTTTTCGTTCTTTGGGCCCTCCCACCCTGCAGTTGGTGGGATGACGGCAGTTCACCTTGCAGTGTGAACTCTGGGACGGCTCTCCACCCCTTACCATGAGGTCACTGAGTAACATCTCCCTAATAACTTGACAGTATTGAATCTCATAAACCAAGTACTTGAGTTAGCTCAAGTGAAAGCAGAAGCTTCTAGTATTTGTGTTGGGAAAACTGCAGAGGGTCCAGCAGAGGCCAAAAAGATGGTCAGAGCCTGTTGAGTAGAGCGTACAAGGCCTTAAGTTGGGCTGCTTCAGCGTGGTGAAGAGCAGGCAAAGGGGGACCTAATTTTGTCTTCTACTATCCATTGGGGCATTACAGATACAATAGGCTCTTCTTGGAGGGGCAAAGCAAAAGGGTGAAAGACAACACCACAAGTTACAACAAGGGAAATGAAATTCGGGCACAGGAAAAAGGTTTCCCTGAGCTGGTGATGTGTCCCTGGGACAGGGCCCTGAACAGTGGGGGATCTGCGTTTGTGGGGACTGCCCAGATTTGCTTGGATGCAGTCCAGAGCAGCCTGCTGTAGCTGTGTAATGTTGGCCCTCCTGTGGGCTAGCGGTCAGACCAAAGACCTCCAGGAGGGCCTCCCTCCTGAATTAACCAACTCAGAAGTCAGACTCTGATCATTTGTCACTTACTTAGTACTTGTGTCTTTAGATGTGCCGAGCAGTGCAGCACAACTCATGTCACTGGCAGATTTCTAGGAAAAGTAATTAAGTTGAGAATGAAATAAATGTTTTTGTGCCAGTGCTTTTTGCACTGTGTGCTGTCTTTAAATATGTTCTTGACAATAAACTTACATGCTGCTTGTGTGAATAAACCTGGAGGAGGACCTTCCAGGCTGCACTGCAGCACAGGGATGGTTATTCTGCAGACAAAGCTTTGAAAGCTATTCAACTTTATGTGTATCACAGATGAGTTTTGGAGAAAAAAAAACCAAACACAAAGAAACCAACCAATTCTTCCCCTTATCTAGATGCTTTTGACTCAATGAATAGGAGTCGGGAAGAGGGAGAGGTGTAATGCAAGGTCTGTTGGATGGGGCTGTGCTCCTGTGGAGATCAGCGAAGACTATTGTTGAGTGGAGATACTCGCTCTGCACGGGCTTTCCTCTCCTTCCAGACTTTCCCTGCTGTCAGAATGAGTGACTGCAGCAAAATGAGTTCTTCTCCTCTGCTCAGCGGATGTTTGGCCTCTAACCAAAGAGTTGTGCCTTATTGCTGTTGCGAGACCCTGGTTTCCTAAGTGGACTGCATGTCGTAGAGTATCAGCCCTCACTTTCTTACGGCCCTTCTGTTTTAGTGTAATTGTAGAACCGATGGAAAACTGGTTGCAACTGATGCTCAACTGGGATCCGCAACAGAGGGGTGGAGGTTTAGATCCTGAGACTAGTCGTCCAAAGTGCTTCCTAATAATGGATCACATACTGAATTTGAAGGTGAGTGAGGGTTGTTACTGGGTTTAAAGGCCTACTGAAAGTATCTCTGAGGACAGAAAGTGTGTTCAGTGGAGCAAAGCTGTAATCCTGGCATCATCCAGCTGCAGGATCATAGAATCATAGAATGGTTTAGCTTGGAAGCATTGTCTTTGATAGCCAGTGGCTTCTAATCAACTTGTACTCTTTTTACAGATAGTACACATCCTAAGCATGACCTCTGCCAAGATCATTTCATTTCTCTTGCATCCTGAGGAAAGCCTTCATTCCCTTCAGATTCGGATTGAGTTTGAAACTGGAATAAGTACTGGAAATCAGGAGCTGCTGTTGGAAACGGGGATTTGTCTGGACCCTCGGAAGCCTGCTTCACAGTGTGTTATTGATGGCGTAGTAAGAATGATTCTGTTCATTTAATGTCTTTCACATTCTCAGGGAATTTAAAAATCTTAGGGAAGATAAATCGCTGTGATCTCCCACTGGGGACAGTTCGCTTTGTAAGTATAGTAACTCTTAAGGTCTAGCATTATTTCCTTTATCAGATAATGTAAGTAGATTCCTATAGCTATACTCTATTTAAATATTTAAATAAAATAACTTGCTAGCAAAGGGTCCTCTGATTCTGTGAGATCTATCAAACCTAGTTTTTTAAGGTAGCTGGTAAGAAGATTGTGCACAATAACAAGTTAAAGATCTAACCAGGACTCTCTGGGTTAGTAGGAGCTATGTTTGGCATTTGTCTTGTTGATGTTCTCCTCTCTTTTCTCACTAGAGAGGCTGGGATAGCTACATGGTCTATTTGTTTGATAAAAGCAAAACTGTCTATGATGGACCCTTTGCTTCTCGGAGTCTTTCTGATTGTGTAAATTACATTGGTAAGTATGCTGGAGGACAGGGGGGAAGCGAGGGCACTGCTGCTCATGTAATATGAAAGTGGATTTGCCTTAAAAATCTGTGTATTATCTTGAAGGGCATTCTCTCCTTCAAAGAGGACCGTTTAAGAACCCAGAGCAGCCTAGCAAAGTTTCATCTACAGCGCTGTATCTCCACATTTTGTAGATGTAACAGTTCAGAGAATTTATTACCTGCCCTTTGGGAACTCTCTTATGGAGCAACTTAAGAATTCAGTTAAGGATTTTGCCCTTGTGGGCACTGAACAGCATCTGCCCCACCTAAACACCTAAATCTAAACATTGCCCTGCTTAAACGGGACCACAGAGTGATTGAAGGGTTGGGAGGTAATACGTGCAACCTGATCTTGTAGCCTATAGAGGGAAACTTTTGATGTGTCTGCACACTACATCCTGGAAAGCATCACAGAATGGTTTAGGTTGGAAGGGACCTTAGAGATCATCTCATTCCAACCCCCCTGCCCTGGGCAGGGACACCTTCTGCTAGACCAGGTTGCTCAAAGCCCCATCCAGCCTGGCCTCCAGGGATGGGGCATCCACAGCTTCCCTGGGCAATCCGTGCCAGTGTCTCACCACCCGCAGAGTGAAAAATTTCTTCCTGAGATCTCATCTAGATCTAACCTCTTCCAGTTGGAAGCCATCACCCCTCCTCCTGTCACTACATGCCTTTGTAAAAAGCTTTCTGGTAGGCCCCTTTCAGATACTGGAAAGCTGCTATAAGGTCTCCCTGGAGCCACCTTTTCTCCAGGCTGAACAACCCCAACTCTTAGCCTGTCCTCATAGCAGAGGTGCTCCAGACCTTTGATCATCTTTGTGGCCTCCTCTGGACTTGCTCCAACAGGCCTATGTCCTTCTTATATTGTGGACCCCGGAGATGGACGCAGTGCTCCAGGGGGGATCTCACCAGGAGGAGCGGAGGGACAGAATCCCCTCCCTTGATGTGCTGGCCACACTGCTTTTGATGCAGCCGAGGATGTGGTTGGCTTTCTGGGCTCCCAGTGCACATTGTCAGCTCACGTTGAGCTTCTCGTCCACCACTGAGTGTCTCATCCACCAAGAAGCAGCTTCTCATCTACCAAGGAAGGTTCTGACTTGGGGACTGTGATTTCATTTGCACAGCTTTCTACTCTGCTAAGGGGTCTTGTCCTTTCACACCCACAGAGTGTTGCAGTGCCATCGTGCCGGGAGATGTTTGCGGAACTTGAGTGATAGCCCACATAGATATATCTTGTCTTAGGGTTTAGAGTCTAAAGAAGTTGTGCACATATCCCTTTTTTTTCTTTCTCCCCTCCTCCCTGTGCTCAGGTACAAACAGGGTTCAGTTCCTTGTAGTCCTGTCTCCTGAGGCTGGATGCTTTGTTCATGAGCAGTTGCCCTCATACAGCTCTCCCTGGATCACCACCCTGAGGTTGCAGATTATGGTTTTGCCCTGTACTCTTGGGGACAGTTGCATTTCAGCTGTGATCCATCTCTTGTGTCTCGCCTAAATAAAGGAGCAGGTCCCTCATTCTGTGCTGCTCATCATTCAAGCCCTGTATGAGGAAACCCTCCTTGGTCTGATCACAGAGTCAAGGCAGTGTAATTGGCCATGTTGCACAAGTTGCAGAACTGTTGTCGTTTCCCTGTGGAGGTTATGGATTAGGGCTGGTCTTTGGAAACACTTGGCAGAGGTTGAAAACCCGTGGTGTTGTAATGTCTTCCCAACAGTTTTTAGCTCTAGTGATAGTGTGGCCAGAACTCTGTAGTGCTGATCCTACTTCTGGTCTCACCAAGCAGAATCAAGTGTCTGAGAAGAGTCCAGGCCACTCCTCCCTCTTGAGTTGTTAGGAGTAGAGCTTGCCTGTTGCAGCATGAGATCTGGTGATCTCACTGGTGACATCTGCTCACCTTGGTCCCTCTTCTCTCTGGTGCTGCTACCTGGCCCTGGCATCATCAGTATGCTTTTAGACCATGCGTGAAAGCTGCTTCTCTGCTTAAGCTTCTCTTCCATGTCTCCTGAAATGACAGCAGTCATCTGCAGGACCTAATACGCCTCTATGAATGTACATACAGATATATCCAATGTACTTGTAGGAAGGACCTTGTATACCTCCATGAAAGAAAAAATACTGTCAAGGGACAGGAGACATCTCATGGGATACTGCATGTAAAGGAAATGCCTTGTGACATCCAGTTTCTGTTAAATAGCTTTATTTTCTTTGGCCTGGCTCTGCAGAAGTTGTGCTGGTTTTCCCTCTCTCCTTTTATTGTCGGTCACGTTTACCCTGATTGAGTTTTTGCTGTGTGCTGGGCTGTTTGGTTCTGGCGTGTCTCATGGCATCATTGTGCTGAATCAGTTGGAGATACGGCTTTTTACAACATGTTTGTTGATATCCAGCTGTACTGACAGTTCCCTGTCTCTGCAGGGGAACACGTGTAAGTCCTGCATCTTTTCCCCTTAAATATCTTCATCGGGAGTCTGGGAGGAAATGTTGATTAAACAGAGAAATTATATTTGCTTTACTACCTTGGGCAAGTGCATTACGTAGAGTTTTTGGATAAAACCACCCCTGGATCCTGCCTTGTGCCTTGTTTCATGCCTGTGCATGTTTCCCCCCGTGTCTGCTAGTGCCAATAGGCCAAAGTGCTCAAAGGAATCTTGTAGCTGAGAGTTGAATCGGGAGCCTGGCCAGTCTGTCAAAACCCAGGGACCTGTAACATGAAAAGCTTATACGCGCTTAAGCAGCATCACATAAGATCCGCTTAATTTTTATGCGGCTTGATCCCTCAGTTTAGGCACCTGAAGCAGGTTAGGAATGTTGTAAGCACTGAAGTAATTTTCTAGAATTGTCCTTTCATTTATGTGCAATTATTTTTTTTTTCTTGCATTCAGTACAGGATAGTAAAATCCAGCTGCCGATTCCTCAGCTGCGCAAGGTATGGGCAGAAGCAGTTCACTACGTGATTGGGCTAAAAGAAGATTACAGCAGGCTTTTCCAGGGCCAGAGAGCTGCCATGTAAGTTGTTACACCTTATTCGGAAGATTCAGTATTATGCAAATACAGAGACTGCTTGCATGGTAATGTACATCTTTGGGAGTTTTGGTTACCCAAAGTTATACAGCACTCTGCTGTATAACTTTATACTTTTACGTTATAAAACATAATTTGGGCTGGGAGCTTATTCCTCTCCAGGAATTCTACTGCATAGTGCCTGACACTGATGATACTGAAAAAATTTGAACCTTGAATATAGTGACAGACCAGACTCCCAGAATGGTGGAGGCCGGCAGGGAAATCATCCAGTCCAACCTCCCTGCTCAAGCAAGTTCACCTAGAGCTCGTTGCCCAGGAACATGTTCAGGTAGCTTTTAAATACCTCCAAAGATGGAGACTCTGCAACCTCCTTAGGCAACCTATTCCAGTGCTTGGTCACCCTCACAGTGAAAAGTTTCCTCATGTTCAGACAGAATCTCCGGTGTTTCAATTTTTTGCCCATTGCCTGTGGTCCTGTCACTGGGCACTGCAGAAGAGAGCCTCGCTCCATTCTCTGTGCACCCTCAACTCAGTGTAAATTTTGATCCCCAGTAAGCCTTCTGTTTCCCAGGCTGAACAGTCCCAGCTCTCTCAGCCTTACCTCATAGGAGAGGTGCTCCAGTCCCTCGATCAAAGAATGGTAGGGGTTGGAAGGGACCCTCAGAGATCATCTCGTCCAACCCCCTTTGCCAAAGCAGGGTCACCCAGAGCAGGCTGGATGGGAACGTGTCCAGGCAGGTTTTGAATATCTCCAGAGAAGGAGACCCCACCACCTCTCTGGGCAGCCTGTTCCAGGGCTCTACCACCCTCAAAGGAAATGAGTTTTTTCCTTATGTTCAGATGGAATTTCCCCTGTTCCAGTTTGTACCTGTTGCCCCTTGTCCTGTCACTGGGCACCACTGAAAAGAGTCTGGCCCTGTCGTCTTGACACCGACCCTTTAGATACTGATAAACATTGATGAGGTCACCTCTCAGCCTTCTCTTCTCCAGCTGAACAGGCCCACATCTCTCATAAGAGAGATGCTTCAGTCCCTCATCATCTTCGTAGCTCTTTGCTGGACTCTCTCCAGTTGTTCCTTGTCTGCCTTGAACTGGGGAGCCCAGAACTGGACCCAGTGCTCCAGGTGGGGCCTCCCCAGGGCAGAGCAGAGGGGGAGGATGACCTCCCTCCACCTGCTGGCCACGCTCTTCCTGATGCCCCCCGGGGGACCATTGTAGGGTGACCACAATCCAGCAGGGACAGCGAGAGCCGAATAGAAGACCCTGATACATGGGTCTGGAGCCTCGGTGAGCAGGACTTGGCAGAGGCACCTCTTGGTCATTGTCCCCTGAAGTGTGGCTGAAGTCAGTGCAGTGAATACCAACCAGGGCGATCAAACAGTTGGCCGGTCGGAGCAAACCTGTTTGTTTCCAGAGAGTGCTGGAAAACACCTGCACCATTTCCTGTAGCTTTGGAAGAGGAAGTGGCATCGGTTCTTACAGGGGGAATCTATGGCAAACAGCTGAGGGTCTTAGGAAAGGTACACTCTAGAGAGTTTTTTAATTTGTTTTATTTTGCTAAGGGAAAATATTGAACTGGGTTTGCTTGCAGATTCTTTTTAAAATCATGTTTGTTTTCTGTGTTCAAAGATAGACTACCAAAAAATACCCTGTTTCTCTTCTGGACTAGCAATAACCCCAGCTGTTATCACCCTGACTTTTCCCATTTGGCACCAGTACAAACCATTTAGTTATCTAAACACCTCTCCCTTTTCCTCTCTCTTCTGTCTGTATCTATACTTCGTTAAAGATTTTTTGGGGTTTTTTTCGTGCTAATAGCTTTGTGGAGGCCTCTGGAGGTCGGCCCTCCCAGCTGTGCCCAGGAAGAGCAGTGGCTGCCCTTACACTGGAGACAAATGACCTCCGTAAAAGCCATTCCTCCAGGAACAAAATGTGGTGAATTGGGGAAACTATGTAGTCTCTTTTGTAGTGGTTTCCTTAGAGCATGGAGGGAGGTTTTAATTTGCTGTACACCATTATTGTTGTGCTGGCTGGTATGTCATTTTAAGTTAAATATGGGAAAAAAATTATAAGGTTATCCAGAACCTGGGGAGAGGCAGAAGGAGAGAAGGAATCCATCATCGAGGAGACTTGGGGGCAAGGCTTTCTCAGCAGGGAGAGAAAGTTGGTGGAATTCAGTGGGAGAGCTGGAAATGGTGCCCGGATTCTCTCAGTCCCCCGTCAGCATCCCACTCTCTGGGCTGTGGTGGCCCTTCAGGCCCCAGGCCAGTGGTGTGAGGTTCAACCAGAACCAACCTTGGGTCACACCAACCACATGGATGCTCCAGGCTGGGGAAGAGTGGCTGGAAAAGGACCTGGGGGTGTTGACTGTTGGCTGAACACGAGCCAGCAGTGTGCCCAGGTGGCCAAAGTGGCCACCAGCATCCTGGCCTGTGTCAGGACCAGTGTGGCCAGCAGAACTGGGGCAGTGACCATCCACCTGTACTGGGCACTAGGGAGACCCCACCTCGAGGGCTGTGTCCAGTTTTGGGCCCCTCACCACAAAAAAGGCCTTGAGAGGCTGGAGTGTGTTCAGAGAAGCGCACCGGAGCTGTTGAGGGTTCTGGAGCACAAGGAAGAAGGGTCTGGAGAACTTCTCAGGGAGCTGT
>JAOXNH010000003.1:30620969-30641827 GCA_028566575.1 Bartramia longicauda
TCTCTATGGTCCCTTCCAGCTCTAAAAAATTCAGTGAAATTCAGTGATATAAATACAGTCTCTTCCTGCACAAGTTCTGCTAAAAGTCAAAATTAATTTCTGATAGGCATCAGGGCTCTGGACTCTAGGGAGGAATTCTCTGGCATACCTGGGTGGTGCCATCCACTGCAATGATCTCCTCTTTATTCACCCCAAAGTAACAGGGCACAGGAATTGTCTTATCGCTGACTCTCTTTACGAAGAAGATGGTGTAGCCAAAGAATGGCAATTTCATCACATGCTCTGTAAGAAAGCAAAAGGTGGCTTTCAGGCAACCGCTTCCAGCCAGCAATCCACTGCACCAACCTAAGGTAGTCAAAGGCTGCGAGTGTTCCCAAGCTTGTCTACATTAAAAAGTAAGGTTGACAACTTCTCCTCCCCCGAGGCTGAAGGAAGGTGGGAATTCCCAGCAGCCTGAATGGGTGTCCTGTTCTTTCCCGACCAGAAAACAGACCTGTGGCCAGAATATCAATTAAAACACAACTTGCACAGAGCTCTGAAAATACACTGCAGGCTTCTATGAAAGAGGTGGAACTTCTACCACGATCACCGCGCTTGGGAACAACCGCCAATCTGCAGGTGGAGGCTGTCAGGGAATCACGTGTCACAGCCCATTCCAGGCTCCAGGGATCCTCGCCAACATCATGAACTGTCCCAAAAGCACATTCAGAGCAGCTTCCATCATGCTCAGGATAAATCATGCAGGTCTGGATGTCTCCTTACCTATGAACTGGATTTTTGCATCCAACGGCTGGAGGGCCTGCCTGGTACTCAGCAGCCTGGCAACGTGGTCCTGCAGAGCCTGGGGACTGATGGAGGACTGCAGGGTCTTCGGTGTGTACTCCTTCAGGTCTTCCCTGTGCCAACAAGCAGATACTAATTCACCCCCTGCTCAGCTAAAATCAAAAGATGAGCCAGGGGGAGGAAGAGAGGGGATGTGCCAACAATTTTCAATTGCATGGCTGGGGGCGGGAGTGGAGGGAGAGGGGAAGAGCACAACAGGTTGTATCTGAATTGGATAATGTGGAGGGAAATGAGACAGCGAGACCACCATTTTCCACACAGAAGGTGGCTGTGCACCACTGACTAGTGCACTGAGAGAAATCCCTCCTTTCTGGAGACAACAGCAGCTCTTCAAGCAAGGACTATAGCGTGGACATGGAGCCACAGGGTGTTTCTTTCACAGGCAGTCTCAGCTGAAAAACACCTTACTAAACCTGCCTTGCTCCTGTGCCTCCAAAGCCCTACACGGAGCAGAGTTCCTTGTGCCCAGCAGGGTTACGCCATTCTCCCTGCTCCTGGTGGTGTGCGAGGACCTGATGGAGACATCACCTCCACTCTAAGGGCATAAGGATACAGGAAGGAAGGAGTGTGAAAATACAGCCCGGGGCTGCAGGACAGAAGCTTTCCAGTACCCAGAGACATTTTCATTCCCATCAGACAACTCACTACAGACTTCAAGTGCCCAGGGTTGAAAACTCTAGCGCTTGTGAGAAAAAACAAAGGAGCATTCATCCCAACTATAAGCTCCTGCACTTCCTTCTTAGTATTGCAAACACATGGCAGTCAGAAAAATTGTCCATGGCTCCCTCATGACCCTCAGCTCAAGGGGAGTCACAAAAGGAAATGTGGATGAGAGACAGCATTAAGAGTGTGAACAGGAGGTAAACTTTCTTGATTGTGGGCAAGAGCTAGTCACTAAGTAGTGACATTAATTAGTAGCTTATGTTCTCCAGAGAGAACTTTCAGGCACTAATCCCTGCGGTGCCAACAGCCATTAGAGACAGAGAACCCCTACCCCAAACATACCTGGAGGGAGCAGAGTTCTGCTGCTCGGTTTTGGCGCAGTGCTGGAACATTGCCAAAATGCCCACCTGTAGCTCCATACCTTCACTATGGCCCAACAGCATCTTCCCATTCAGGTAATCCCACAGCACCTGAGAGACAGCACAGCAAAGAGACCTTCGTTAAAGCTTTCCAGAAGGTACAGGCAAACGTGGGCAGCGCCAGCCTGCAGAGCCCCACATCTTGCCTTGCTGATAACATGAAAGCAAAGGCAGTTTCATGCAGAACTGCACAAACCATGTCTGTAACAGCACAGTTCATAGCTAGGGCTAAGGGCACACTGCTGTCCTCGCATCCATAGCTTCAGTTATTAGTCATTCCCAGAAACACCATGCAAAGCCGATCAGCCAAAGCCCTCCTGCTTCTTCAGCCCCCTTGGGATATTCCCACTGGCCTGTGCAATAACTCTGCCCCTGCCCAGGAGCCCTTGCTAGGGAGGTTCCTGGTGGGCACTGCCCTCGTTACTTACCTGTCCGTAATGAACATCAGTATAAATTTCGTTCTCAAAGTGCAGAGGTGCTGTCCAGAGGAGCCTGCGTAAAGTCACAGTGACCAACTTGTCCTCCAGCAGATAATCATGAAGATACTCCTCCGGTTTTATAGGCCTCACCGTTTTATCTACATGTTTATGCAGAGAGAGGGTCATCACTTTGGGGACTGAGACAGTGGGCTGAGCTCCACGGCCCAGGACAGGAGCTTTCCTTATCACCTCTATTCCACCCTCCCCTTATGACTCCCAGCATCAGCCATTCCAAAGGGACGCAGACCCAAAGAGACAAACACACCTCTTTCAGGAACAAGCAACACAGCCCCTGACAAGGCACAATCCTTATCCCTAGTAACAGGGGGAAAGTACTGAAGAGGAACCTCCCCAGAGCCAGCCAAGGGTGGGGAAACTATTTGAAAGAGTAGCCATGGTAGTCCCTGTTGGAGAAACCTCTTTAAGAAAGAATCTAGATGCCAGTCTTTACTTGCCAAGATCATCGTTGTTATTCCTGACAGCAAAAAGAACAAATTCCTCCATCTCTTCCTGTTCACCTGCCCCCATCTCCTCACAGATCTCCTGCAAGACTTCCTTGGCCACCTGAAGCAAGGAAAGAAACAAGTAAGTACCACGGTCTGGCAAGCCCAAAGCAGCCCCAGAGCAGTTAGACATACTGGGCTTGTTAGAGAGCAGCAGCGTGGCTTTGCCCATTGCACAAAGAAGGAAGCTGGGTGAGGCATCCCAGCGTTGTGCAGGCCCTGCAGAGATAGGCTACTGCAGGAATTCCTAGGAAGTGAGCGGGAAACAGTCACAGCACTATGGGAAGCATAGGCCAGGCCCAAGGTTTTGACAGATAAGGGAGTTCCCTGGTGGGGCTGAGAGTCCAGATCAATAAAGAAATTTGAAGCAGAAAACTCACAGTGAATGTCTTAATTCTGGTAAGGTATTCCAGGCCTCCAGGCATCAGTATCACTAGCCGGCGGGCACTACGCCCCTTCTACAAAGGACAGTCTTCAGGCAGCAAGACATGCAGGATCCCACCAGCCCCACAATTCTTCCTCCCTCTTCTTTCCTCCTCATCTCCACTTCCCACTACTCACCCACAGTACCTGCCTCTTCCCTGCCCCCATCCCTGCCTACTCCATGCCATTGCATGTCCCAGTCCCCTTACAGACACACGCCTCATTTCCTCTCTTGGAACAGCAACGAGTCCCTGCAACACTGAACATGGCACCTCCTGGCAAGCCCCCACCCTCCCTTTCTTCCCAGCATCCCCACTTCCCTGCCCCTCAATACCAGCAATGCCTCTATCTCCAGAGGGAAAGGAAGGTGGCGGCGGCCCCCATACATGAAATTTTTCCGCAGGTTGCTTTGGCAGATCATGGCTATATCTGCAGGAAAAGGAAAAAGCTTTATGTGCTGAGCCAAACAGAGCACTTAGCATTGTCTGTCTCCTGTGGTGTTGGGTCAGCCTGGCTGTGTTTAATTTAACCCAGGGCCAATGCTAGGAGGGGAAAGAAACTTGACCCCATCTCCCACTCTGCCAGGACACATCCACATCATGAGGGGCCAGCCCCAGACAGTGTCCAGGTCAGTAGGGCTATACAGGAATGACAGGATGGGAGAACTAGAACCCTCTTCTCCAGTAGAATTCCAACCCAAACACCTCACAGCTGATGACTCTGGAAGACCACAGGTCTAGCTGTAAAACTGGGCCTAAGCAAAGCATCAGAAAGACACACAATTCCAACTTGCCTGGGTGGAGATGCAATGGGAAGTTACCTCTGCAAACAGAAAGACTAGAGATACAGAGCAGATTCTGGCCTGCAGGCTCAGGTCCCTCATTTCTCCTGCCTAACAGGGTAAAGGAGATTTCCCCGTTTGACCATGTTCCCACCTGGATCCTGTCTTCTTTGTTTGACCACCAGGGCTTTACTAACAAGTGGGCAGCCATTTATTTTACAGGACACAGAAACAGTCATACCATGGTGGGTGCTGGATGGATCACTGCTGGCTAGCTGCAGAAACTTGGTGGCGTAGGGCATCAGGATATTGGAAGGGAGGAAGTATCCTGTTAGCAGGTTTAGGAGCAACCAACCACGCATCACGCCCTCCCTGCGGGACAGAAAGAACTGTGGACACCTTGGAACAAGACAATTACTGCTCCAAGCAGCTCAAAGTGAGCTTCTGCCCTTCTGAACACCTATGGCAGGTGGCAGAAAATCAGGTGGTGGCCCTCGGTCAGAGGTTTCTTATGTTGAGGAAGGGATTGAGTGAGTTATTCTAACAGTAAACAAAGAAAGGGAACAGTCAAGGCCACTCTGATGCCACCGCTGCCATACTGCAGATCAGTGTGGGGTCAAGCCAGACCTAAACATTGTACCAGTTCCCCAGGGCTGTGAAGAGGAAATTGGGGCTCTGAGCAGCACCACTACCGGGAGCTACTAGGAATGTTTACCAGTGCTCAGATATGTCAGCAGCCAGAGATAGAAGGAAAAACATCCATTGAAGAAGAAAAGTCAAACCCAGTGACTGGGTAAATTCCATGAGTGCTCAGCAAAAGCCCCTGCAATTGAGCTGTGAGGGACAGCACATCATTAGGGGCAGCCTCTCTCCTTACCCTGCTGTCTACACAGCAAGGCAAATGGTTCCCCTCCAGCTGTGCATGCACAGGAGCTGACAGCGCTGGTACTCACTGGTTATGGTTGTGGGTGACCTGTTTGATGACCTGGCAGTAGACCTCATCACGCAAACTCTCCTTCTCTTTGCACAGCTGCATTCAGAGAGGAGAAGACAGCATCAGAGAGGCCCCAAGTCTTCTCTGGGCCCTTCCTCTCCCAGCTCCAGTGCTCTGCCAATGTGGCTTAAAACTTGGGCTTTGCAGCCTCTGGTGTCTATTGCTATCTAGGCCCAGAGAAGGAGAGGTGGTGCTCTCATCCAGACAGTGATATCCAGGAAAACCATTTACATGCAAACCTTTCCCTCCATGGTTTTAAATCAGCCTCTCTGTTTCTGCTCCCTTTCTCATGTAGGAAGTTGCATTATGGCTCTCCCTGCTCTCTCCCTTCCCACCAAGATCCTGGCCCTTCATTTCCATTGGTGCTTCAGCACCTTGAGCAGGGAAAGGTCATAAACCTGAAGGATTTCATAGATGCATTCGACGTCATTCTGGTTCTTGAGTTTCGACTGATCTCCCATGAACCGCATCAGAGCTGCAGAGCAAAGGCTAGCGTTTAGGTGTAAGCAGAGGTGAACCTGCCATGGGGCAGGCAGCAGACAAGAAAATGTCCTGAAAGCTTTTCTGCCCCACAAGCTGTTATGAGACTTGTATGGGACGTGTAGTCAGTGGGACATCAGCCCAGGCAGTGTGTGCTCTTGGGCAATTTGCACTCCAGGCAAAGTGCATTTTGCTGGACACTTTCAGCATGGACACAGGTGGCTATTAACTGCAGAAATGCTTTAGGAGGGGCCCTCCTCTCACAGCTTTCATTCTCCACTCTGGGCCTCATGATGCCTACGTGTGGCCACCAAGACCATCCCACTCACCCCCACTCCAGCCTCTTCAGCGCTGTGTCCTAGCGAGGTACTTACTCTTGAAGTTTTTTGTAGCGAGCTCATTCAGTTCGCTATCAGAGAACCGCAGCAAAGACTCCTGGATTGGGACCTGCAGGGCCAGAATACGAGGGTAAACTGGGGAGGCAGGTTGCACAGAGCTCTGCTGCAGGCTTCATGAAAGACACGAGCTCCCAGTATATTACAGGCAGCACTGAAAAGTAGGGGGCACCTACAGTTCTCCAGAGACTGCAGCCAAGGATCTGCCCTCTGTTCTTTTGCCATGTGGGGACAAAGCTAGAAGCAATGCTGGAGCTGGAATTCTGCCTATAGCTATGGAGAGAGACTGGACTTACCTTGGTGTGCTGGACCAGGTTAGCTGCACCCTTCTTTTCAGAAGACATCCCCTTCAGTCCCTGCCTAGACAGAGGAAAAAGAACATGCAACCTAAGTAATATCTCCAGAGACGGCTTGGAGTGGGTCAGGCTACACAGGTCCTGTGTATGCCTGCTCAGGAAGGACCAGAGCCTACTCACATGGACTGAGCCTCTCGGAAGTAGGCTGTGGCGAAGTCCACCATGGTATAATGGTCTCCAGTAGGGACTACCATGATGCTGCTGGGTTCTGATGTCAGGCTGGGAACAGAACTCTGCAGGGACAGGCACCAAACCCACTCTGAAAAGTCAGCTGAGGAACTGCAGTGTGTATTCTCACCTGCCAGACTAGGAAGGCCTCATCTGTGTGTGGTGCCTCCCCCTCCCACCATGATAGTATTTAAGTGTCTCCATCTGTAAGGATTATGTAGTCATCTTCTTCCCTCTAGCCATGGAGGTCAGACACTACCCAGGGCCACAGACCCACCCTGGCAGCTCCCACAGAACCCGGCCATGTTGACTAGAAGTTCCCCAAAGACAACTCACTTCCTTGCCGTTGTTCCTGCTATCTGGAGAAGTTTTCATACTCATCCGTGGCCCTCCATGTCTGTCCATGCTGGTGCTGAGGTAATCAGGGGCTGCAGCCAGTTGCACCAGGTTGGTGGGAAAAATACCACAGCGGCCACCAGTGGAACCAAACTGCCAGCCTGCAGAAACAGGAGTGAAAGAGTCAGGAACCATGGCAGCTATCAAGAGAAATGAGCAACAAGGCATCCTACTGGCAAAGGAGAGCACCAGACTGACCAGGCTTTCCTGCATCCCAAGATAACATCCCCTGTAACTATGGCAGCTGGAACAAGGTGGGTTGCAGTCAGAGAAGAGCAGAGCTGAAGGTTGATTATGCCAGCCCTTAACAGTCTGCTTTCCTCAGCTTTACTCAACAGCAGCATGTAGAGCTTCTGGACACCATGGGTCCAGCAGGACCTTGAAGCCAGTCTCCACCTTTCCTGCCAATCTCAAACTCCCTCACCTGGCTCCACGCCTTGCATGGGCAGTAACTTGATGAGGTCACCCTTCTCGAAACTGAGAAGGCTCTTGTCATCTGCGATGTAGCTGCGCAGAGCAACAACGTAGTTGGTGTCCTGGGGAAAAAGCGATGGAGAGGTCAAATCTCATCCCCAGGATGTGAGGGATTCAGACCATGTCGTCCCACGGACCCTCTCAGGTCTGTGTGGGAAACCATCTTCATTCCCTACTGCTCTACAGCCACTCCCTCACCTGCCTCAGCTCCTGGATGAAGAGTTCCACCATGGCCTTGATGCTCCGAGCCTTTGGAGAGTGCAGGAGGAGCTGCTCTGTCTTCAGAGAGAACTCCAAGGCATTGCTGCCCTTCAGTTCCACCGAGATCACATCTGCAAAGCTGAGAACACAGCCAGCACGCTCAGGCTCCTTCTGCCAGAGCTAGGCATGCAGATCATGGGGATGGGAGCTCATTCCAAGGGCTGAGGATGGAGACAGGCCTCAGCACGCTCCAGAGGGTGGCCCCTTCACCAGCACTGTATTACAATTACTACAATTACAGCACCATAGGCTGCTCGTGGCTTTCACTGTACCACTCTGAGGACCTCCTTTTTGATGACATGGCACAGAGCTTACTCATAATACAACACTCACCTGTTGTGAGCAAGCACAAGGTAGGAAGGAAAGGAAAAGGCAAAACTCATTAGAAGGAGAGTGAGTCACAACTGGCCTAGGACAATCCTAGAGAGCACAGCACAACCAGACAATTTTCAGCTCAGCTGTTCAGTCTGACTCCTACAGTCTGAAAGCA
The DNA here is from genome assembly GCA_028566575.1 of Bartramia longicauda. NCBI lineage: Eukaryota > Metazoa > Chordata > Aves > Charadriiformes > Scolopacidae > Bartramia > Bartramia longicauda. The sequence goes on from JAOXNH010000003.1 coordinate 30,629,095, forward strand.
TCCTGGAAGTGACAAATTATCATCCTGCAGCAACCAGCACCCCTTTGCTCACCTGTAGCTGCGAAGAATCTTCAGGTACTCAGGATTATAGCCAGCTGCTTTCACCACCTTCAGCAACCGCATGCCCCGGTGAGAAACACCCAGGATCTGGACATCACTTCCATTTTCGCCCTGTAAGGGAAGCGCAACAAAGAGCGTCAAAGGATCCATCCCACCTGGACAGGATAAAGCAGAAGAAAAAGATGGTACCATATGGACCATGAAGGAGGCCCTGGGCTGACAGAGGTGTCAAAACCAGCAAGGTACAGAAGACACAGAAGAATGAGTGATGTGTGGCCAGGCAGGGAGAGAGAAAGAGATCCCAGGTGAACTAGAGCCACACAGCTAAAGCAAGCCCAGGGTCTAGAGAGATTAAGACTCACTCGAGCTGGGAAAAGGCGGGAGAAATAGTTAGCCCAGTTATCCCGAGCAGCCAGTACAATCCTCTTCTTTATCCCATCCTCCTGAATGGACTGGACATCATTGCCAACCCGGAACTCCACTAGTAGGGGTAGAAAACAGACACTCTCAGTAAGACAAAGATGGCTAAGTCTTCCTCTGCCCAGAGACTCGTTCCTACCCATCCTCCTCAGTAATTACAGTGCAGCAAATGACATGTGGAGGTGAAGTGATATCACGTTACTTGTGCACATCAGTCTACTACTAGTTTCTCTCCCCCTCTCAATGAAACTCCTTTCAAAGACGACAGTTGGATTTTAAGACAACTCAAAGTCCCATCCTTGAGCCTCAATTTCCTCTCCCCGCAATAAACATACCAGAACTAAGTTTCTCTAGCTCACAGAAATTTCTGGCCATTTGGAATAAACCAACATTCCTACACTGCTCTACACAGCACACACAAATGTGCTTTCTTGCTGCAGTGACAAACATTTCTCCTCTTTCCTAAGCCCTGCCTGAAAGGGCTTGGAGGCCGGTTTCTCATTTCAAACCAAAAGCTGGGAGGGCACAGGGAGGAAGGGCTGTTAATTACTCAGCAGGTCTTTCATCTTGCGCTTCTCATCCCTGGAGATCCTAAGGCAGGAATCAGAGAAGGTGTCACGCATGATCTGTAGAGGAAGGAAACAGAGAGGCTTACACTGAAAAGGCCACATCTGAGTGTGCTGGAGCATCTGAGGCTGTTAAACAGACTGAGTTTCAGGGAGGAGTGAGCAGGGATTTGACTGGATGGACCTGGAGAAGAGACTAACACCGCTAGGGATGCAGAAGTGACAGTAACTTATGCAATGTAATTACAGAGTGGTTTGTCCCTAAACAGAGAGACACCAGTACATACCTGCTCACACAGCAAGTTCAGACAATAAGGGTGACTGAAATTTTCTTTTGGGTAAAACACCTGCAAGAGGATGATAAAAACAATAGTAATATTATAGATGTTTACAGATGTTGCAGAAATAGCTCCCCGAGGATGTTTTGTAATCCATATGTCCTACTGCCAGACAATAGCAAATCCACCTCCAAGGACAGGCAGGGAAGAGACACTGAGAATGTAACAGAAGGACCAGGAGTAAAGTGGTGAGTCCATGGGATAAACCCTGGTGTGTTCAGTGCACTCTCCAATACTTAATGTTAAACACATTTGTACCATTTGTCCAGCTCTGGGGACCCCAGCATAAGAAGGACATGGACTGTTGGAGCAAGTCCAGAGGAGGCCACAAAGATGATGAGAGAGCTGGAGCACCTCTCCTATAAAGCCAGGCTAAGAGAGTTGGGGTTGTTCAGCCTGGAAAAGAGAAGGCTCCAGGGAGATCTTATGGCCCCTTCCAGCCCCTAAAGAGCCTACAAGAAAGATGGGGAGGGACTCTTGGTCAGGGAGTGTAGTGACAGGATGAGGGGTAATGGCTCTAAACTGAAAAAGGACATAGTATCTAAATATTAGGAAGAAATTCTTTTCTCTGAGGGTGGTGAGACACTGGCCCAAGTTGCCCAGAGAAGCTGTGGCTGCCCCATCCCTGGAGGGGTTCAAGGCCAGGTTGGACAGGACTTTGAGCAACCTGGTTTGGTGGGAGGTGTCCCTGCCCAGGGCAGGGCAGCTGGAATGAAATGATCTTTAAGGTCTCTTCCAATCCAAACTATTCTATTATTCTAACAGGAAAGCACTAGGTAACAACAAATTTACTTTATTTGTATATTTCTCAGTGCTTAACAGAGGAAGGACAGGAGAGCTCAGGAAACTGAGACACCGGAGTCAGTAAGGCAGAGTAGGACTCAGTTCCCCTATGAGATGATCCTCTGCCTCCAACTCCTGTGTTATGTGACCTCCTCCCAGAACTGTCTTTGTGTTCTTATATCACACTATGTGCCTATGCCAAAAAAATTATTTTAACCAAATATGGGACCAGTCCCCTCCCCCCATAGGACCAGTCCACCTCCCCCATAGCCAGCCCTCAGTTAAGGAACTGCACCTCTTTGCGGAGAAAGATTTTCCAGGCAGGGTTGTCATAGGAAAAGCTGACGCTGTCAGTGAGCTTGTACAGCTGGGTCTTGATACCATCATCTTCTGCTACTGTTACAGTAGAGTCTGTGTGAGGAGAAAGAGCAGTGAAGATGGGCTTTGCTGACTACAGGGTCACCTTCCCACCTGCCACAGACCTGCCAAGGGAAAGGGGACAGTGCCCGACTGGAGATTACTGTCAAGAACCCTCTTGAAGGTCAGTGATCAGCTAACATGAATGCATACACAAATAGTCATCATGTGAGTAACAGCATTTCTGATAGCATTTATACTTGCTGCATTAGCCACAAAGTTCAGTGCTTGTAACAGAAACACTCCAGAGACAGGGAGCACACAGCACCCCAGGCAAAATACCACCCCTGTGCCTAAGCTTGAAGACACAGTTTCACTTTATGTCATTATAAAAAAGCTGCTGAAAGTTTCAAAGGAACTTAGAAGTTCTCCCCTGAGCTTGCAGACTGCAAGGTTCTGGTACAAGGCACCCGGTACTTGCACTGGGTTTTCCCTCTGCGGGAGATCTATTAAAGAGAGGCTCATCCTGAAGACAACCAAAGGCATTCCTTCACAAGGTAGGAATACCTTTATCTAAGCACTCCCAGCTTTCAAAACTTCAGAGTTCATAGACAATCAAGAAATACAGAAGATTCCATAGTTCAGCTGTTTCTCTATTTGTACCCAAAAGCACATAGGGGTTTTTCAAACTAATCCAGTTACTTTGATATACTTTCACAGGACTTCCTAAAGATCCATTTTCTTTAAAAGGGAGGGAGAGTGAAACAGGGACATTCTTTTATACCAGGGAAGCTGATGCAGGATGGAGTCCTGCAGTAATGTTCTTGACTGACTGTTCCTTGCATGTTATAAAACATGATGCCGATGGGAGTTTTAAACAGTTTGACACACATTGGTACATGTATCCAAAATGGCAGCATAGTATAAAATGAATTACGGCTCCAGGCTCTCACCACAATTCAGAGGCAAAACCTAGGACTGAATAACACTTCCAAATTCCTACTGAGAATCATTAGCTATGCCATTTTTCAGACATTCCTTATGTGGTCATTGTCCAGGGTCTCTCAGGCTCTCATTCTCCCTCTAAGAAACATTCCCTCACTCCTCAGTCTGTCTCTAAGGTCCCTCCAGAGGCTCTAGAAGGTAAAATACCTGGCTTCCCATTCCTCCCTGGTCTAAAGTCCATCTGCTGAATTGCAGCTTTGATAAAGTAATTAAGCTTCAGGTACATAATAAAACGCATTGTTGACTGGACCTAGATAAAGCCATAGCCCAAAGGTCCTTTCTGTTTTCAACTGCATTCTTCAGAGAAACCCAGCCCCTCCTTTGTCATTTGTGCCTGACATCCTACACCACACTGGGAAGAAACGAAAGAGTTAGAGCTGGGAAGTGCCAAGCTGAGTGCTGGGCCAGACTGGAACTACGGTGACAGCCTCTGATTTCACACAACCCACTCAGTCTTTGGCCAGCTGGCTGATGACAGAACGCATGCTATGACTCTCCTGGGTCACTGCGCTGATTCTGATCCCATCACCTCCCTGCCCACTACTAAATCCCACTTGGGCAAAGCCAATACTCACCCTTCCCTGTGGATTCCTGCCCACCTGGGCTCTCAGGCAGGAGGGGTGAAAGCAATGGTGGGGGAAGAGGGGGAGGAGGAGGGGCCTGGGAATCCGGTGGGGTACTCTCCTGGCTGAAGATGGACAGGAGAGGCAACTGCTTCTCCTTGATAGAGCTGGAAGCTGAGCCTGTCGTCTTGGGCTTTGGAGGTGGAAGTGGAGGTGTTTTCTTCTCTTGTGGCAGGGCGTTTGGCTGCAAGCAAAACAATTTGACCCAGTCATTCTCTACATTACTGCCCTCTGTCTTGACACTGCTGTTACAAATCATCCCCAGGGTGGCAGTTCAACCCTAGAAGCAAGATCTGTGTGAACAGCAATACCTTTAAACCAGCATATGATCTACAAACAGATGAAGATCAAGCAAACCCAGGTGCAGAGAACCAAGTATTTGAGATCGAAGCTTCCAGTGGGGAAGGGGGAAAAAAAAATATTAATGGGCCAAGGCGTTGCTGCCAAATGTGGGGAACATGAGTTGCTTGCTTCCAGATCAGCCTTAAACATACCACAATAGGACTTGCTGCTCCAGAGCCTTTTCTCCACAACCTCAATTGACTTCACAGACTGAAACCCAATCTAGGACGGGCACACCATGGTATGAGCTCCAGCTCACAGCTGTCTAGTAACCCAAGAAGAAATCACATGGCTGCTAGGGCAATACCAGATAGGACCCAACCTGTTGGAGACTGGATATACACGCCCACTCTGCTGAGTTCTTAGGTGACCAGAGAGCAAAGAACTCACTGATTTGGGAGATGCGAGGTTCACCATTCCCAGCTTGGCTAGTGCCTCATTTTTGGGGTCGTTCTTTTTAATAAATGGCTTGGACACTCTCCTGCAAGAAAACGGGGAACACAGTTACAGGGGCTGCAGAGGGGTAGTGGCCACAGTGAAGCCATGTGGCAGTGCTGGGATATAGTCCCACTCATCTTCCTTCCCACCTGGGTGGATCCCAGTTCCTCACCTGACAGGCTCGATAGGCTGTGGCTCAGGGGCTGGCCTGCTCTGGTACATTTTGATGATGTTGCGGATCTCCCGGCTGGGTGCAGGCCGCGACTCAGTGCCTGAAGGCTTCACTACAGGTGGTTCCTTCTTCACCTTGGGTGTCTGCTGTTTTGGCTTTGGCTCAGGAAGTGGCAAAGGGGGAGCAGGGGCTATTGGGAATCATGGTTTTAACCAACAGACCAGCAACAACACAGGAGAAATCCCGTTATCTCATATGAAGCTCCCTCTCTTTCACCACTAGGCTGACTGGCCATGGTCTTCCACTGCGTTGCTTTGGGATCCCACTTCCCAAAGCTCAGGCCTTCCTCTCTCCCCTCTGCTGCCAAGATGCAAATTTCCAGAAAATCCAGATCCTTTCCTCCTCTGGATATATCCTGGCCCAATGCTCCTGAAAAGTTCCTGCTTGTCAGCCTGCCTGTCTCTCCACTGCACATCATCTTACCTGCCTCTGTTTTAGGGCTGGGCTTCTCTTCTTCCTTCTTCTCCCTCTCCTCTTTTTCTTCATTCTGCTGCTGTGTCTGGGGATTTGCTGGAGGGGTCCAGGTTTTGGAAGGAGGCCTGACTTTCTTCACTCGAATGTGTTGCTGTCCTGCATAGAAAGGGAGACCTGAGCTAGTTAAGCCCACAACCAAAACCTAGCACTAATGGCACGGTTCCCACCCTTCCATCAGTCAGCAGAAGCCTGTGCTTTCTAGAGGCAAAGGAGCGTGTGGCAGTCACAAGCCCAATGATTTCTAGAAAAAAGGCAACACAACGCCTCACAATGTGAATTGTAGCCAGCCGAGCACACACCCAAAATTTCCACTACACATAGCACCAGCAGCTCCTGCAGAGTTTAGCTGGATTCTAGTCAGTGAGACAAGAACACCTTGTTGTGCCAGGGAGGCTGCAAAACAAGGTGCTATGATGAGTTGAGTTCCCAAAGTGCTAAATGCTTACCCATCTTCTGAAAATATGCTCTCTTCTGCTGGAAAGTTTCCCGAGAATAGTCATCATCTTCACTGTCAGGGAACTGGTCTTCTGTGTAGTGATAAACCTGCAAGGAGTTCACAACATGGTTAGTTAGCACTAGCCAGCAGATACCATAGTGCCCTTAAGTTCAGAGGTGATCTTTCCTCACTAAGTTCTGATCTAGAACTTCTCCCCATCTGGGAGTTTCCCAAGAGATCAGTCTCTGACCCAAAGAATCATCAAGCAAGTCCAGAGAAGGAGGAATATGTTAGAGGCCCAAGACAGTTTGCTTGAAGGTAAAGAATTCAGAGAGATTAATTTTCCTATGGTAAAATTCAGACCAGACAGAAATTAATTGGCCAACACTGCAGCCAAACCTCCACCAAACCTCCACAGAGCTAATGCCACCAAGGCTTGATCTTGTGTCTTAAAGATTCAGCAAGCAGAGTTTGAAACATCTCAGTATCGTAGGTAAGGATAGCTCTCGGCTCTCCTCACTCTGCCAAACCACTGCCACACTGGAAGGGAAGCATAACAAATGCAACATGAAATTCAAACCGAATTCACCACCACTGTTTCTCATACCGGTTCTTCAGCTTGCGGTTCTGGAGCATTTGGTGGTGGTGCAGCATTCTGGATGCTGGGAAGCTTCTTGGGTTTTGGGGCTGGGGCTGGAGCCGGGGCTCGGGCTTGTGGTGGACTTGAGACTCTTGGCCTTGAGTTCTCAAGAGGCTGCTGCCGTTGCTGCTGTTGCTGCTGCTGTTGTTGGGAAATGCTCAGGGCTTGAAGGGTCACCTGCTGGGCCTGGAAGAAGGAATTGCAATGTCCTTGAGCTCTAGGCTATACAAACCCACCAGCCATCAGGTAGGCTGTCCCTTTCTTTCACTAGTAATCAGAGAACATCTACATAGCGCCCTGCAAATTTCCCAGTGTAATGGAAAAGGCATGCACAGGGAGTCTGCTCTCACCTGGCCAAGCATCCAGAGCTCCTAGCAACACCCCAGAGACCTGGCTACCAGTGAGATAGCCTGGGACCTCCATGCACTCACAGGGCTTCATACAAAAAGCAGAATACTCAGATGTGCATCTGTAACAAATCCCAGCTTAAGAGCACATGGAATTACAGCTGAGACACTTCTCAGGGCCCGCTCCTGTCCCTGCTACTCGCTCACCTATGGTGTCTCAGTGTCCCCATGTACAGAAAGGGGCAAAAAGGGAGTCCCCAGTTTTGCAGTCTTAAATAATCCCAACTTTATACAGCTAACCCCCAGCACAGAGCATTACAGAGCAGGCCTAAGGCAGAAGGGGAGCATGGCTAACCTCTTCACAGCATATACACCAGCGCATTTTTCTTCCCGACTTCCTGGGCCCCTCCCAGCCAGACCCTTCCACTCACCATGAGCATGGCTTGCTGGTTGATAAAGGCTTGCTGTTGTGCAGCTAACTGACTGGGATCTACAGCTGGAACCATTGGCTGGGGCATAACCATGGCTGTGGAAGACACACACATCTGCAAACACCCACAGGCAATAGTTCCCCACCATGATGAGCATCAGCCCAGAGCTGAGTTTTCACTGTGCACTCCACCCGACATTCAAATACCCAGGCTCCATTAGAACAGTCACCCTTCCATCCCCTTCCCCTGCAGAGCTACTGAAACGCTGTTACTACCTGGCATAGGTGCAATCCCACCAGCTGCTGGCATCATAGGCATGGCTCCTGGTATCCCCATCATGGAAGGCATGGGCTGGTAAACTGGTGTTTGAGTCATTCCAGAGAAGCCTAGAGGCAAAAGGCCACACGCTCAGTGTTTTTGGGGAATCACAGATCAGAAAGCCCCACAGAACACATCACATAGGCTGGGTACTCTCCCCATGTGCCAACAACAAGGACACGTGAATGGTTTATCTCTTCACACACAGCAGGACACAGCAAAACTCAAGTGGAAAAAGGAAACCTAGGAAAACATGTGGCCTGCCAGAATTTACAATAGCAGGATCCAGACCCTGCTTCTGCAGTGTAGGAGACCACCCTCCTTCATGACTAAGCATCTAAATAACTCCTGCCTATGTATGATTACAGAGAAGGGTTTCTCTTGAGGGTTGGGCAAAGATCTCTGGGACTGCCAGATCCATATTGGTCTCTTTGCAGCAGGTAGCAAGGGTGAATGAACAATGCCCAGGCTTTGTGTATCATGTGAAGTAACCGTGAGGAGAAAGAAATTCCTCTTCACCCAGCAGCCAAGTCCCACATGAGGCCACAAAACAGAAATCCCACTGAGGGCAAAGCCAGCAGAGCAAGGGGCATGGAGATCAGTCTCAGCACACAGCACAGGTCTGTTGAATCATGATGTCCTTGCCAGCGAGAATGGCCCAAGGATGCTACAGAGAGATCTTCACATCCCTCTCTGATGAAAGCAGCCATGCCCCAAGTTGCCATGCCCCAGAGCTTCTACTGCTGTAGAGGCTATTGCCAAAAATAGTCCCAGACTCAGTAATGATCTGAGGAGGATATTTCCCACCTTTCTGAAACAGCTGGGTATGTTGCTATACATGCAGATTTCTCAGTACCATTAATACATTGGTGTTTGACTCCCACTGAAAATACCTGAGTCTTAGCTCCAGAGAAACGAGGAAAAGTAAAGAAACCAAACACACAAACCAGAACCTCTACAGGGTTCAGACTTACTAACCCAAGGAATAGCTAGAGATGATTGGAAACTCTGTAAGGAAGCAATAAGAAATATTAAAACCCTCCCCTGAGAAAGGCAGCAATTATTTCGTGAAAGCATAGGTAAATAGAATGTGAACACAAGACTTAGGAGTAGTGGCCTAGGGAAGAGGTGACCTGGGTCAGAAGCAAGCTACCTGTTGCCTTGACCCCAAGACCAACTCAAGAGAGAAATTAAAAGCACAACAAAGGTGGTACCCTTACCTAGCACCTTCCCCAAATCATTTGTCTCCCAACATGTGGGAGTGAGGAGTGCAACTTCTGATGACCTACACTGAAGACCAACGCTCTTCATGAATCAGTTGAGCCTATGCAATAATTAGCTTTTAAGGAACTCCCTGACTCATGCTCTCTGAAGGTTATGTAGCCCCACAGGTGTCCCCAGCTGTCTCCATCCCTTTACAGACCTGTAGAAGGAAAGATTCCTCTCTGTGTGGGTCCAATCTTCCCACCTCCTTTCATGCGTCCAGTCAGACTCTCCCTGTTCTCCATATCCTGCATCAAGAGCAAACAGAGTTATCTGAGCTCAGAGAGACAGACTTCAAGAGGAAGGGCCATACAAAGGCATATGTGAGCTGAGCAGAAGCAGAGTGAACAGGCAGAGACATGCTTGAGAGAGTCACAGGGACAGGAGAGCTGCAGAGAGAAAGTAAGAGGGACTTACTGGTACTCTGGAGCCTTGATGCAGCACATTGTCAAACAGATCATCCACATAGTGATCCAAGCCTACGGGCATCCTCAGACCATCTCTGAATCTTGGATCTAAGAGCAGAGAGAATTCTGGTGACAAGGCAGGTAAGGAACATTCCCCTGTCTCCAGTCCCTATTAGACAGTCATGTTCTGGAGTGGAGTCCTTTCCTTGCTCTACATCAAGAAGAATCATTTGTCTCCCCCTCTGCTCCAAGGGACCCATCTGGCCCTTCCCAGTGCCATCCACAGTCCTGGACAAGAACTTACCTGGATGGAGATCGTTGAATTCTGGAGGCAGGCTCGGTGGTGGGAAGGAAGGGGCCTGGATGCCTGGAGCAGGAGGGATCCTGTTGAAGAGGAAAATGAGATGAGGACAGCACAGAGTGCTGAGAAAGACAAGCCACTGGGTGACAGGGCCACAAGTGGTGGGGCAGGAGGATTAGGTGACTTACGAATCCAGGTCAGAGTTCTGGAAGAAGCTTCTGTCCCTTTCAGGAGCAATGGGATACTCAGCTGAGGATTGAGAGGGGATGCTGAGGTTACTGAGCTCCTCCATCTCTCCAATGAGGTCCAGCACAAAGTCACAGCCCAGCAGGTCCTGCCATGTGTTGCCAGTAAACATGGAGACAGACCACCCTCGACACTGCTTATCACAGCCCCTGGTGACGGAGAAAAGAAGGAGAGAAAAGGTGTCCAGGTAGGCAGGGGAAAGAGAGAGAAAGGAAAACCTTGCATTCAGTTTCTTCTTGCTTTGTCTATCCTGGCTTAAGTCCTTAAGGTCTAGGGCATGAGTTAACTATTAAGTGCCCAGGGTCGGGAAAAAAAACTAGAATCACTCAAGATTTGTCCTTTTTTTTTTTTTCATCTTTTCTCTGAAGCTCCTTTCACAGATCACACAAGTTATTCCCCTATTGCTAAGGAAGTCCACAGTTTATGGACACAGATGGAGGTGCACAAGCACAGGAGTGGGTGGAGTGGCTAATCCACATGTGATCATATAAATTCTAGCCTGCAATGCCAATCAGTCTGAACATTAGAACTAGTGACAGCCTCTTTCACACCCCTAGATCTTCTCCCATCCCCTGGCAGTACCTTGCACTCAGGAGCCAGCCTGCATACTGCTCCCCAGTCATCCAGGACTCCACCTCAGCTGAGAACTTCTCCTCTAGCACAGAAAAGAAAGTCAGTACACACAGACCCACTGGCAGGACCCAAAGCAACACCTGAGCTCCATAGGACAGGCAGAGCACAGCTAGAGAGTCTTACGTACACCTGAGCAGCCACAGGAGGACTGAAAGCATGTGGAGGGCTCCACATGAACACGTTCACATCCCAAATAACTGTTTGATGGCACAGGTTGCCATTTCCAACCAGACAGCTGAAAACCCTCACAGTTCACTCAGGCCACCACTCCACCCACCAAGGAGGCAGGGATATTCTGCATTCAATTCACAGACCTGATCACTCAAGAGGCAGCATAAGACATTCTTTGAGAAGGGAGAAAGGCAGAAAGTCCTGTAACAAAGGCAGCAGTTGCTGCTGCATGGGCTGTGCAGAAATGGATAACGGGAAAACTAGACCCAGAGAGATGCACAACCAGAACAGCCTTCTGTAGAGATGGGCCCAAACCCAGAAGAATCTTATCCCTCAGCCCCAGTAGCCACTCTCATCAGGTCGAGACTTTGGGATTTTCGGGTCTAGATTCAGATGCTTGTATCCCCCATGGTTACACAAGCCAGAAGTGTTCTGACGCTTTTTTACTAAGCTGAGGGAATTGTTTTCTGAATGCCAATTTCTGCACTGGAAAAGTCCGTAGGGACTAGAAGATAGCAGAAGGGCAGAAGCACAAGTTACCATTAAAGGTATGAACATCCAGCACCATCTTCCCTCTCCTCTGGTTCGCAATCCACTCCAGCTGAGTGGGAGGGTAGGCCCGAGAGAACGTAGAGTCTATCTCTGTGTGCCGTGCTGCTGTCAAGATCTTGCGCTGGCAAACAGCGTTGTAGCCCTCCATGCCATAATCTGACACAAATCTAGGAAAAGGCAACAGCATTTAACACGCTGATCATCTCTCTTAACCTTAATGAAAGCGTAGCTAGGTCTTTTCTCCTCCTTACTTCAGCAAGGGCTTCTCCAGGGCTGGTGAAGGGGCAAAGCAGCTCAGCAAAGTCGCCATCAGGACCCAAGCTCGCTGGCTGTGCTCCATGTCTGGGTTTTTCCATGCCTGGGTAACCACCTGACTGAAGATTTCGTTGCGCAGAGCTACATTATTCAAACCTCTCCCAGCAATGTAGTTGCCCAGAAGTATCTCCTGCCACCCATGGAGAGTCTTGTCACCAATGAACCGCAAAATCTAGAAGCATCCAGGGGAATAAAAGAGAAAGCTCTAGCTGTAACCCTCTGTCTCAAACTGTGTTGTAAGGTGACAACCTGGTTGTAGACACCAGGGTGTTTGTCAGCCTAAGAGGAGTAGCCAACACTCAGATCTGGATCAATTCTCAGATTTCATGCACCACTTAAGTTCTGGGGATACTGGGAGGCTGCGTTCATAGAGATTGGACCCTGACTAAAAGTCAGGATGACTTCAGTCTCTTCTTAATTATGCCTCTGACTCAGAATTTGTTCTTTGGCAAAAGGCTTCCCCTTCTTTGGGCAGAGCTCAGACACACAAGCAAGTTACTGTAGGCTGTTTGTTACTGTGTCTGAGCCCACAGGCTGCCTAGCAGTAAAACTATGTGAAAGAAATCGATTCTTAGCTGATCTTTGAGAAAAGCTCAGAGAGCCAGACATGAGGAAACACTGACTAACAACTGAATGTTGAAAAGAATTTGATGTAGTTAATATTATACCAAGTAGTATGAAATGTGGTATCTCAACCGACTCACTTAAGCAATGATTCAGCTTCTTGGTTAAGCATAGCAACATCTTAGATGCTTTTGCAATTTGTATTTCTCACCGTTAGGTACAGAATGATTTCTTTCAGCCTCTACACTTCAATATGTCATTAGATTAAAATTTTTCTAAAACGTGCCACGGACAGCTTTGGAAAGAACATTTATGAATCACAGAATCACAAAATGGTATGGGGCTGGAAGGGACCTCTAGAGATCATCTAGTCTAACCCCCCCTGCCAAAGCATGTCCACCTAGAGCAGGTTGCACAGGAACGTGTCCATGTGGGTTTTGAATGTCTCCAGAGAAGGAAACTCCACTACCC
>JAOXNH010000003.1:30646822-30659029 GCA_028566575.1 Bartramia longicauda
CACAACAAAAACTTATTATCAAAAATAGTTGCAAAGAACAGTTCCAGTGCTGTGAACTAATACAGTGCACTGCCTAAGGACCACTTTATGATGAGTGACTATGCCCAGAGACTGGAATACACTGAAAAAATAAGACAGTTATGTATTAGAAGGCTCTTTATACCAGGCTAAACTGCATTCTTGCTGCTAGGTTTCCAGCATACCTGTAGGATCTGTACACTCTCCCGACATTTTGCTGTTCCCCAGCAAACCTAGGCTGAGGAGACATAGGGCAGGAGGAAAACACCGAGAGCCTGGCTTGTTTTATCTCAGACCCTCCCAGACTGTTTGACAACTTACCATTCTTTGGCTGGGACTGTCTTCTGCGTCACCACTGGCCAGGGACCACCTCCTTTGTTTCCTTTCCTCTAACTCCTTCTGTTAAGAGATGAAAGGGGGATAGGGGTGAGAAAAGATGTATATGAGGTCCCTTTCCAGCTCCCTCTGGGGACAGACTCCATGAATAAGCAGGAGCTGGTGTCCTGCTCCAGCAGATAAAATGACAGAACAGCTGCAGAGCCTTCTTGGGACTCCACACAGTGTATTGAGAAGGGGTTGCCCAGGCAAAGCCCTAAGCTTTGCTGAAACACCACCTGCCCTGCACAACATGATTCAACACCAAGAGCCTTCACCACCTGCCCAGCATCCCTGCCACACCCCCTCCTCCCTTGCTAGCCATTTGATGTTTCTCAGGACAAAAGCACACAGAAGCTGTCAGAAATATTCACCTGCCTCCCCCAGCATCAAAGAACACGGTAATGCAGCCTGAAGATGGGCAGATGAACTTGTCCAACGAGAGGTACCCCTTTACATGGGATGGCAGGGATATCAAAAGCCAATCTCCCTTGCAGCTCTGCCCTTTCCCATCCATTCTATTGCTCCCCAGCCTCACCACTCACCTGACTCCTCCACTGAGATGGAAAAGGAGGGTCTCTGTCTCTCCCTCTCTCTCTTCTGCTTGTCTATGTTGCAGAACAGTGTGACTAGATGGGAGGTTATGAGGGTTGGGCTGAGAAAGACAGTAGGCATGCTAAAGTCCAAAGGGCAGAGCTGTGGGGCGGGGGAAAGGAGGAACTTCGCAGCAGGTGAACTTTGGGACCTTTATTGTTGCTACTGCATGTACAGAAACCTCATCAAGCAACCACTGGAAGAACAGAAACAGATTCAAAAGAGCTGTGCTGTTGTGGTTACCTGAGAGAAAGAAAAGCTGGATCCTGCCCAAGTAGGAAGGAGCAGGAAAAGGAACAGAAACACACACGGCTCTGGGTGTGGCACGATAGAAGGAACCTCTGCAGACTCCCAGCGACACTGACCTTAACCCTCCACCCCATCCTCTGCCAGTAATGCCAGCAGCTGTACTGGGTCCCTCTCTCCCTCGTGAAGCTGACAGCTATTATGATGTTAGTTGCTACCCTAAGGAAAAGTGGTCTGGTTTCCTGTTTTCAATTTTCTTTTTAATAGCTTGTGCAAAATGCATTCAACCCGTTTGCCCTGGCCTCAACCAGTCACCAGCTCTCTCTACCTTGGGCAGAAATACCAGATCACCTGGTCCTGAGAAGAGTGTTGTTACCTGAAAGTACTTTCTCCTTCGAATCAGAGGTCTGGAGATTAAAATTATGGTATTAAATTGTACCAAAGTCTTCTTCAGCCTCCTGTAACGCTTCCTAGTGGGACATGAAAAGAATTGTTAATGAGGGAAGCATCCACAAAATTTAGGCACACGGTGGATTCCATTCGAGGGCATGGGCCACATAGAACATTAATACAAACAGCCAGTCAGAATTTGGTCTTTCTGTGTTAAGCCTGGTCCTCTCTTGGATATTTTCCCTACATCCTTTACTCTAGCTATCACAGTATCAGCCTTAGCACAGGTAAGTTATTATAACAGTTTTGACAGCAGCTGTATTTCCCCTGGAACCTCTGCTTCTCATTGGGAACCATCCTGTGAAGTCCCTCCTCCACCATTCCAGTAACAGGTCCCCCCCAGAAGAGCCGGCCAGGAACCAACATGAGGATGGTCTTGGTCAGGTACATCCCCACCTTGCTGTCCTAGACAAGGACAAAGGGCTGTACCTTGCCTGGCCTTTGACTCCTGACCTTGCCTGGTAACCTCGGAAGTGAGCCTGAATTATGGTGGCTTTCTCCTGAAGGACACGGAGGCGTCTGCGGCGAAGAAGACATCGGAAGTTCCTCTGCAGGGTAACAATGGCCCAACTCTGCCTCTGGTTCCATCGTCTCTCCAGAAGCTGTCTGGCCTTCTCTTTCAGAAAGACCTGGGCAAAGGGAACAGCTGTAACCCACAAGGAGAGCAGCCAGCTTCTCTAAGAGTTTATCAATAACAAAAGCTGGTTTATCTCTTTGTAGCATTTAAGGCTCCCTGCTAAGGAAACTGCACTCCCTCTATTGGAGAGGGCAGGAGGTGACAGAGATGGATGCATTTGTGGAGGACAGGGAACCAGGGAGTGATGAAGCTTAATAGGCAGGAAAGGCAAAAGCCTAGATTTCCATCAAGGAATGCTGGGTAGACAAAGGAGCTGGCCATGCCTGGAGCCAAGAGTCTACTGTTTCTTTATCTGAAATGCTAAAAATCCCTCCTTCTTACTTGAGAAAAGAGGCAAAGTAAAAGTGAAGACATGCCATGCCCTCCCTCTTTGAGCAGAGCCAAGCTGCTCTCTGTCCATTGAAAGCCAGTGGATAGATGGCTGGGACTGTGCAACTAAGATGGGGTTCTCTATAGGTATCACCTTTGTTACTCCAATCTGATAGAGATCTGAAGGGTTCCCCACCACACGAGACAGCACGGCCATGCAGCCTTCTCTCTCCTCTAAGCAGTTGTGCCGTCGCCCAGCCAGGAGCCCATACCTGGAAGATAAGATGTTGATATGACGGAAGCCAGGGCTGTAACTAGAGCCTTCGGAGAACAAATTACAAAGTCCTGACAAGTTGATCCAGGCTTTGAATGGCTGAGGAATCCCAAGCCAGTAAACCACTGTACCTGGCTAGGAAGTTCCGGAATGGAAGACGGACTGGGTATCCCTCCTTTCTAATGTGGATAGCCTCCAGTATCCCAGAATGTCGCAGCTGACAAGTGACATATTCCACATCAAAAATATTTGACAGCTGTGAATATAAGGCAGAAGAAAACTGTAAAACAAGAAATAAAGAAAGAAAATAGAAGAGATAGAAGGCAGAGTTTAGGAAGGTTCTCCTTCTTCTGTCCTGCCCTTGGGTTAGATCTTGCCATGACCTATGGACAATGGAACACAAAACCCAACACATTCTTTGGTGTCCGACTGACATTGGCTCCTCCAGCACGTGGTCAGCTCACATTGTCATGGGAAGGGTGAGAGACAAAGGGGAAGAAAAGCTTCAAGCTATCAAATAAAGCAAAGAAGTCTAAGCCCCAACTCCAAAAGGAGAGCTGCTGGAGAGGACTGGGCTGCAAGGAACTGAGGGTCTCCATAAGGAGCTCAGGGTGCTGTCCTACCTTTTTGGGATTAGGGGTGATACACCGAATGAAGAAGGCATGGCTCCTGTAAAACAGAAGGAAGAACCTTTCACCATCCTCCTCTCTGTGCTGATCTGGGAAGACTTCACATAGTTCTGGGTGCAGCAATCAGCCCAGTGCAGGAATGGCACCAAAACAGTATCTCTCACCTTCTCAGCTTGGCTGTAAGGTCCTGCAAGGACTGCTGGAATCTGGACACCAGTGTGAAGGCCTGAGGCTTGAGCCCTTTGCCTCTGGCCCCCAGCTCCCTTTGCTGACTGTAGGCAGCCTTAGCCTTCTGGAAAATGTGAGACACCACCTGGAAAAACAAAAAAAATGACCAAAGCTCACTGAATTACATGGAAAGAACAATCTCTTCTACCTGAAACTGGGTGGGGGACCGTTTTTCCTTGCCCCTAGCAGTGCCAGGAACACAGCTGCATCCTCAGGCAGTCTGTGTGGTTTATATATAAACTGTATCGATTGTGAGCAAATATGAGTTTCCTAATTCCCAACTGTCCTTCAGTAGAACAAAACTCCTCAAAGTTTCTCCAGGTTCTCCTGACACCTGACCAGGATCTTTCTGCTTCTCACATGAAAGCAATGAGTGGCTCGTTCAGTGTATGCAACAGAGATCTTCATCCTGAACCACTACAGTACCTTGAGGTGGCTCTGAGAGAAGATATCCAGCACCTCTGGACGCAGCTGGTCACGGTTTTTATGGAGAAACTTGTGGACCTGCAGAGGCAAAGTTTGATTTAATGCACCATAAGACCACCAGACAGGCAAACACCCCTACTGAACACACCTTGACTTGAGGCAGACAGCTGGACAGGTGGAACAAGGGGAAAGCCCTAGAGAGTGAAGCTTGCTGTTCTTGCTGCCACCAGGAGTGGAGGGGACAATGACTTCTGCTTTTAGGATATATTGCGCCTTTTCCCTTTCACATTACCCAGCAGGCTTTGACCCCTCACTTTCTTTAAGTAGCAACAGCTTTCCTGGATTTCCAGGGCTCTGAGACAAGCAATGCAGGTTGTTGTGTAGCTGAGGCCATTGTCTATTTTGCTTCTGGCCAGAGGCAGCTTAGTTGCCTCTCCTAATAAGAATCTCCTTGTTTCTGATAATTGGATGCTCTAGAGGAATGTGCAGTTACAAAGAGAGGGCTTTGTTCACAAGACTCAGAGCTGGTCCATCAGGACATCCACAGCATGTTTCCAAGTTGGCCTATTGCTCCAACTGCTCAGAGCCCCGAGCCAGCTCACCTGATAGGTGACAGGGCCTGCGTAGTGCTTCACAGTGAAGACTGGCAAAGGCAACTTGGGCTTGACATACCAAGGGCTGTCTCCATGATGATAATGACACTTCTGGAGGAAAGTGTGGTCAGTGGCCTGTAAAGGAGATGACAAACATGTTTGCTGCTGCTGCAACTTACCAGTAGGCTGAAAAGCTGCCACTGAAGTGAAAGCAAAATCATCTATATTTGTGCAAAACCAGTCCCTGTTCAGTCTCTGTAACTGCCTCACCGTGAGCATCCCGTGAAAGGGATTACAGAAGAGGATAAGAGCTTCTCACCTGAGTCAGTGAAGTCTGGTCATTCAGGATACGCAAGATGCCGTGGGGTTTTGCAGCAATGAAATCTAGGCATGACTCACTGTACATCTTGGAAATAGGAATCCAATCTAACTGCTCTTGTCTATATTCCTCCTGCATGTTAAAGACCAACCAGTCAAATCCAGCCATGCCAACAAGACTAAGTGGAGGGAGTTAACAGAGGGCTTTGGTTTATTCATCAGAAAGTTAGGGTTTTGCTGCTGTTAGGAACTTGCCAAGAATTATCTGATTTCGTCTTATGAAACTACTTCTAATGATTCTTCTAGCCACTAATGATTTTCCTAATTTAAGAGAGGAAGGCTGCTAAGCAGAGTGATAAAGTGAACTGTAAAAGGCAACAAGTCTGATAAACGCACTTTCATATCCAGGACATGAGGGGTACATAAAATGCTATAATGAATCGACCAAATAGGCTTGAAAAGTATCAGCTGAGGTCTGGCGTCCTTGATCCTGACCAGCTCACATATAAAATCCATAAAAGGAAGCAAGGCACTAACAAACTCCCCTTCTGTTAATTTGCTACAGGATTAGTAAAAGATATTAAATAGCCAGCTCTTTGGACTAGGATTCCATGGGCACTGCTTAAGAGGCCAGGTCTATTCAGCTTCCTGCTTCCCCACTAAACGATACTCTCCAGCTGAGGCTGCCTCAGGTCATTCCATATGGGCTGCCTTCCACCTGCTGCAGTGAGTTCCATTTACCTCTTCCTGGGCAATAACAGTCTGGCTGAAAAAACACTGGAGATGCTCATTGGCAAAGTTGATGCAGAGCTGCTCTAAGCTGTTCACTTCTAGATCCTGCAAAGAGAAGAAGGCACCATCACTTCCAACCCACAGTCCTTCCAGGAGGCCATGTCTTCTTGTGAATAATGCACTGCTGTGCTGAACTCAGCTGCTGGTTCAGGCAGCTTGTTCTGATCAGTAAGTATGAACAAACCTGAGAAATTAAAATCATCTTATGACTGGTTTGCAAGCTCCCAGTCTGGTTTATTAACGAAGCTGAACAGGAAGAGGCAAGACAAGCTGTGAAGGAGCACAAAGAAGAAGAGATCTACTCCTAGATGCATGCACACCCCCATCTGTATAAGCTCCCAACAGATCCCTTCCCATTTCTGGCAGTGACTAAGGAGAATCAGCACATGCATTTAGATCCCGGATAATATCCCAAGAACAGGAAAAGCAACCTCAAAGCCATGTATGTCCACAATGCCCACGGCACAGTTCGATTCCCAGGGAGCCAACCACTCATTGATTCTCAGCAGCAGCCACTCAAAGAGCAGGTAATACAGAGTCTTGGCAATGGAGTCCCTGAGTAGGAGAGGGGAGTAAAACCAGTTACTGCAAAGACAGCACCCTTGGGTGCATCTCACCAGCCTAGACATCAACGGAAGAAGTCACCTGGCATCAATGGCTCCTTCTACAGACAGAGGGGTGAAGATCCGATCATAAGATGTCACCTGGATACATAAAGAGCTGGAACTTAACTTTTATTATCTCACAAATACACATATTGTTTTAAATCTGCAAGGAAGTCAGCCTGAATAAATAGATTTTTTTTAATTTTTTTTTCAATTTGGCATGAGAATTTACCCAGGTATCAAAGACAAAAGTTAAAACAGAATTTTGCTGCCACATATCAGGGTCGGAGTCATCTGGCCAACATGTTAAGCCTGAAGCCACCTCATGTCAGAAAAAAGCCCTCCTAGATGTGAGTTCTGCCATCTTTACAGAGCTGCCTTGAGGGCGCAGCAACCATTTTAGTCCTGCTGCTACCTCCCAGATTTTGGACCTTCTAAGGTGGTGGCCCTTCCACTCACAGAGCACTGGGCTAGGACACTCCAGGAAGAGAAATCACTAAAAAGGTACTCACAGTGACACGGTGAGTGATAGCACTCTGCAGGTAATCTGCTGAGACACGCAACAAATTGGCCACAATCTGAATCTCAGCGTCACTGGCAATGGCTGCATGTTCATAGGATTCTTTCTAAATAACGGAGAACAGATTCAACTGTGGTTGGGATACTAAGTTCCACTAGGATTAACATTCTCAATGGCACCTCAGCTGCACTGGCCAAAACACGAGCATTGAGGTTCATTTTGGCTCCTCAAAGAGCCACCCAAGCTCTAATGACCTTTGGTTGCCTCCCATCTTCTGTCCCTGCCTAAGTCAGTCTAGAGCATAATATCAAAAGAACAAAATAGCCTTCAAGGGATCATCTTCAGTCAAGAATAACATCCCCGGTCCCATCACATGGGATAACAGCAATGTTTAGCACAAATAGTCCATTCCCAAGCTGCCAAGGGTTAGGGTACCTCATAGGAGATAAAGCAGATATTCCCCAGTTGCAGAATGGCGGCCAGGACAGCCCAGGTGGAGGTCAGCTGATCAGCAGAGATACTGATTCCCTCCAGAGCTTGCACCAAGACCAGAAAGTCCTGACTGTCCTCCTTCCCCAGGATGTCACATGCTCTGCCCTGAGAGAATAGGGACAGATAATCGTGGTCAGCCCCTTTTGCCCCAGGCTAGAGATGAGCTATCAGCAGCAATCTTCAGAGGAGGGGTTCAATGTTTTAAGGACTGAAAGAATTTGAAATAAAAAGACCAAAGACACCACTAGTGGGAGCTCAGCACTCATGACAGATCAGTCTCTTTTCTCTCTGAAGTTGTTGAAAATAAGATCCCTCTTGCCCACACATGGTAAATTTTTATTATGGTTCCAATACGGGCATCCCAGCTACCCCTTGCCCACTGCTGGACTGCAGCTTGAGAGAAGAAGGGATGCCAGAAGCTACTCCCAAGTAAGTCATGTCAGAGTTGCTGCCCCAAATGGTACAGAACCCAACGCATCAAAACAAGTGGGTTTCTGTGCACCTAAAGAGCCTTCCTGGGTTATAGTCTCGCTCACCTCTGCCACAGAGCTTCACTAAAACTTAGGCTTATCATTCTTATTCTTCTTGTGATTTTCTCTACAAGTGACCCTAAAGTTCATGAAATTCTGGGTCAAGGGGTAGAAACTGTTTGTGTACAAGGGCATTCTTTGACAAAAGCTTTCAGCTGATCGTCAGATTCAGATGAGGACAAGAATAAGGTCCAGGCAGCCCTTGGGCTCTTTCTTGCTAAGACCAAGATCCAAGAGAGATTTTGTCAGTCTCTGCTAACTTCTTTACTCATTATCTGATTTTTTGCCCTTTTCTTCTCTGCAGCAGGCTGGGACACTCCTGATAATTATCACCTTGAAGAGTTTAGTTTACAATGCAGATACTTTGCCAAATAGGAATATAACACCATTAAGGGATGGGCCCTTAATTGCCCTCCATCCTTGAGTCATTAATGGTACTTGTCCATTCCTTGCCTGAAGGAAAGATGATAGCAATCATTCCTCAAGGATTCCTCACATGACCACAGCTGCTGTAAAGAGTTTGCCCACATGGGAAAGCTGACCCATACAACTGAAATAGGAAAGATATCTTGCTATTGCTTGTGAACTCCTTAAGTTTGGAAAATATTCTTAAACAAAAGATACTGTGCTCCAAGGTGATGGCTTGTCATAAGTTTGGCAAACAGTTTTCCAATTTAAATAGATTGTAATCAGTAGTACATTTCAGGTTTAAAATTTCTACCCACTGACTCAATGAAGCAAGTATTTTGCCAAAGGTAGAAAGAAATATCTCCTACTCTTTTCAGTCTCACAATAAATTGCAAATACAAGGAAAGGCAACGAGAAAAGGACTTCTTCACCACATGGTGGAGCCATGGGCCTACACACTGACTCCTTTTTTAAAAGGCTTTCTTTGGGAGTACAAGGGGTCTAAAAGGTGAGAAAAAGATCACATAAGAGACAAAAGTAGTCCTTCTTAGATCAGGTGTGAGAAGGAGCAGAGCAGACTTTAGCATAGTTCTGTGAGGGACACATCAGGAGGGAAGCAAATTTACCAGGTGCCTCACTGACCAAACAGAAGTGATGTCTTGGACATTTCACTCTACCAGCTGCTGCAGAGCATCCTCGCCTCACTCACCTGATTCAGGTAAAAGTAAGACTCTGCCTCTTGCAAGTACAACTCCTCTTTCTGCTCCACAGGCAGCCCAGCCAGTAGCTCATAAAACACATGGTAGTTCCTCTCACCATGGGCCTGACAGGGACACAGTTCATAGAGTTGACTCATATCCAGTTCTAAAACCCTACAGAATACACGCTGCCGTGAACAGCAAGACACAAACTCTGAGGTCAGAGAGATGAGGCCAGAAGCCACCCAAGAACTATTTCATTTGAAAAGTTTCCAGGGTTTCTCACTGACACTTTTAAGAGCATTCCATTTGAGAGCACTCTCTTTCACATGGCTCCAATATCTGAGCTTTTCCACACTCCAGACATTAAGAAAAATTAGTTGAGGAAGGATTTGACTTCCAGTAATCTCTAATAAATCACTTAATTCAACCTGTGTGAGGCAGAGCGACCTCCTATTTTATTCAAATAAAGTGATCACCTTGTGCTATACAGAGGAGACATATTTCTTGCTAACAAGAAATGGGAAGCAATTCTCGTACTTATTCCCATCCCTGTTATTTAACAGTAAATTTAAGATTAAATATGAATAAGGGAGAGAAGGATCCCTCTAAGAGGGAGGGGATCATTGGTCCTCACCTGAAATACCACACGAGACTTCTCCAGCAGGTACTGGGAGATGGAGGTTCCCACCACGATGCCACTGAGCATAAGACAACAACAGATGCTGTCAGAAGCTAATGACAGGTTTTCTGTAGATCCATTTCTCTGAAGGTTTAGCAGATGGAGTTGTTGCTGAGAAACAAGGGTATGAACTGACCAACTTGGTCTGAATTTTGAAGTTTTCCAGCACTGGTGTTTTGTATCAGACTATTACAGAGAAAGGAGCTGTGAAACGTAGATTCAAGTTTGGGTTCTGAACAGCCTCCAGAGTACAAAGGAGCTTGGATTTGAATAATCCTCACAGGATATATCCTGAAAATAGCCCAGTCCTCTTCCCTTCAGTTGTAGTTGTTGCAGTACTACTTCCCCATCTGACCTTACCCACCCATTTCATATGTCAGAATATCCCCACTGTATGTCACTGTATATAAATGTAAAGGGATGCACACAGGCCAAAGTAATCCCTGCTTCACCATAAACTGACAGGCTCCAAGTTAATCATTGCTGCTTTGGACCAAGACCTTGGGATTATGATTGACTGTTCCATGAAAATACCAGCTCGGTGCTTGGCAACTGGGGAGGAAAAAAAAAAGAAGAAAAAAAAAAAAAAAAAAGGAAGAAAAACCCCAAAAAGTCCTAATAACAGATGCTTGAAAAAGACAAGATGAAATTAGAAGGCATTTTAATGTATGAATGAGGGGCTATTCTTATGAGCACCAACAGCTAACACTGGATTTAAACTTTATCTAAAACAGGAAAAAGAGAAAATCAACCAAAAAAACTGCAGCTCTGACATCTGTCACTCCTGAAAGAGCTGAAGAGGGGGACACCTCCCTTCTATGAATACACAGACATGCTGTCCCCTTTCTGCCCATTAGAAGTAGTTTAGCTGATGTGTCTCAAGCACCTCAATTTAAATACTTTAAAGAGGGAAGAGAAGAGCCTGGGAGCTGTGTGCTGAAAGAACGAATAGATGGGATCAGCACCAGTTTGTCCTAAATTGAGTTTAATATATCCTTAATCAGATAAAGTAGCTCAAAAATGCAACTTTTCCCCCGAAAATGAGTGAAGTTTTACATTTGATTCAAGATGACAATAATTTTCAGCTGAAATGACTTTTCCTTTTTTCAGAACCAGTTGGATACAAAGCAAATTAGACCAGAGAAGTCAAGTTTTATCCACTATAGAGAACTGAATTATTCTGATGGTCACTTACAGTGCTGACTTCAAAACAACACTTCTTTTGTTCTCTACATATGCATGGAAAAAATACTCTTGTTCATCTAAACTGCGCTTCTAACAGTTTAGAACAAAGCATTTCTGCTTGATGTCTAATAGATTCTATGATTTTTTTCAGCAGGTCAGTGGAACACTGTATCAAAATCCAAAGATGCTATACAATAGATTACTCTATGTTGAAGAGATCTTCTCTTTTTTTTTCCAGTATA
The DNA here is from genome assembly GCA_028566575.1 of Bartramia longicauda. Classification (NCBI taxonomy): domain Eukaryota; kingdom Metazoa; phylum Chordata; class Aves; order Charadriiformes; family Scolopacidae; genus Bartramia; species Bartramia longicauda. Next base: position 30,658,074 of record JAOXNH010000003.1, read on the forward strand.
CTCACAGAAAGAAATTAAGATTACATGGAGACAGTTATTAAGGGGCAACATGTACCAAGACAGTCCAAAAACAATATAGTGCATATAAACAAACCAATGGTACCCAGAATAGTAAATGAAGAGGTTATAAGTAAAGCAAAATTCAGAACAAATGGAATTCATTAACAAAAGTAGTCATTTGGCCAAGTGCTAACCTCCATCAATCGTGGCAATGCACTGTTAGACTCTAAGTGAGCCTAAGAGGCCATAACTCATACCTATCCATGCAAAACGTCTGCAAAAAATGATCTGAAATTTAGGGTTTATTTATCTGGCTGACTGCACCTCTGCATGGGTACTGCACATACATTTCTGCCCAGCAACCTGCCAGTAGTCATAAAAAGAAATGGTGAACAATAACTAAAAAGTGACGTTATTTTTGAAAGTTTGTATGTGCCGTTTAGGCACAAAATTTGCATATAGTGGCCAGCAGCACACCCAAGACTCCCAAGATTTCCCAAACTTGCATTAGTCCCTCAAATGGCTGCTCAAAAAGTTTTAGGCATTACTAGATTGTAGATTGTGTCAGAAAAAAGTATTCTTTTAGCATTCTTCCCTCTTCATAAAAAAGATAAAAGAAAAAAAGAAAATATTCATGACTCATTGTTTCAGTGGGCCAAACGGTCTGTTACAGAACAAAGCCAGGTCATATCAACAAACTATTCAGTCCATATCTTGACCGAACAGTGACCAACAGCAAAAGAATTTGCAAGATCTCCATATGGGATAATTAGGTAGTGACATGAATAACACAAAAGCTTCAGAGGAACAAAAAGAAGAGGCTACATAGGGAGATTAGGTTGAAGTAGATAATGGGAAGGAAACAGCAAGCTTTTGGAATCGGCAAATAAATATAAAGAAAACAAACGAGTCAGATGCTGAGAGAGTCATGACAGCAAAAAGGACCAAGTGACTCT
>JAOXNH010000003.1:30659129-30669231 GCA_028566575.1 Bartramia longicauda
CTCCAGGGGTGGAGAGGGTGGTATGAAGCATTGAAAGGCCTGGTAGAAGTTAAAAAAAAAGAAGAAAAAAAAAAAAAAAAAGAAAGCAGAAATTAGAAAGGAGGCTCAAAACAAAAAAGGTGTTTTTCACAGAACTGGTTAGACCTGTAGAACACTTGCCAAAGACTGTTGCAGAGGGATGAAGTTTCTATGAGTCCAAGAGGAAACTGGAAAACCACAAGAGTCTCAGAAAAACTCCAGAGCTGCTGCAAATGGCTAAGAGGTAACTGAGCGTTAGAGGAAAGCATTATATATACTTTGCCTGTTCCTACTGTTGCCTCAGTGAATGCTTGTGGCCAGTGTTGGAGACACAACATTGTATTAGATGGCTCCTTGGTATAAACGAGTTCAGCCATTTTTATGTTTTTAATTTATCACCTATCTTGAGAGGTGAAGATCTGTTCTTCTGTGGAGGAAATTTAAAAGCAAAATAGGGGTGTAAACTCACACTCTTCCTATCCTATGATAGCAAAAGCGTAGGGGAAGGAGAGCTATTGCATGAGCTGGAAGCACTGTTAGACCTTTTCTCACCCAAGCACCCTTTGACAACTGGGAAGGACAACATCCCAAGATGTTCCTTCAACTCACTGTCGCAGGTAGACGTTCAGAAGCTTTCCAAAACGGCTTGAGTTGTCATTGAGGATGGTTCTGGCATTCCCAAAACTCTCCAGGATGGGTAGGACATTGCAGGGCTTGAAAAAAAAGAGAGAAATAACACTTCAGTAACACAGGTTTTTAAAATCAAAAGGAACTTAAGTAACTGTTAGCCTGAAAACCCAAGAAAAATGGGACTTTGCTGAAATAATTCTTGCCTGGCTAAAAGGTCTCTTTTTAAATTTATCTTGGAATCATTACCTCTAGCTGTTGGTGAGTTGCTCTATGAGCTCTTTACCTTCACTGCTATGATATTTCACTTTACTTTTGCTCAGTGTTTGTTCAGATTCACCTCCCAGACACTGCTATAAGGTCTCTAATGCAGGTATCATCTCTCTATTCAAATGGATACAGCACTATATACAGCATCAGGACTCCCAGATACCAAAATACAGAATAACAAATACATCAGCTCTCCTCACATCTTCACCCGAGCTTCACCTTGAACCACAAGCCATCCAAAGTCCAGCTCAGTTAAACAGGAACAAAGAAATAACATAAACAATGTGGCCTCTTTACCCTGGTTTTGGCTTCTATTCCTTGCCTAACTATCACAGCATAAAGCCAACCTCAGATGCCTCTTACCTGTCTGATCCTGTGGCTGTCTGATCCCTGGTACAGGATGGTCAGGTATCGCACAATTGCTTTGGCAGCTTCTGTTTTACCTGATCCGCTGTGTCCACTGGAGGAACAAAAGGCAAAGAAACTGGCGTAAAACCAGAATTACCTAATTTAGACAATCTGTTACAGTAAATCAGTGGAGTTGTACTGATTTACAACAAACGAAGATATTGTTCGAAAAAGCAAGACAACCTGACAAAATAGGCCCAAATAAGACTCCACTATGGAATGTCAAATGCCCTCTCTTCCACTCCTCCAAACTGAGGTGAAGATAAATTCAGCTGTACTTGCACACAGTGAAATAAAAATCCATCTTATGTTCTCTACTGACAGCCTTCACACAAGAGCCAGAATGAGAAACTTATGGACAGTGAAATACAAAGATTAAAGTCTTATGTAAAGAAATTAACAAGCCTTCAAAAAAGTACCCTTATTTCCTACCTGATGATGACATACTGCTCTTGCTCTGATGACTGAGATAGTGTGTAGGCCATTTCTGCTATGGCAAAGATGTGTCTAGATGTACAGAAAGAAAATCCCAGTTAACTGAGCTCACATTTCCACGTCACAAATACAGCACCAAAATGGTACTCAACAGTGATCTACATTAGAGGGGGGCCAGTATCTTGATCTGAGAAATGCGAGGAACCAGGGAAATCAGAGCTTTGTTGAAGGACCTCTTCAGCCTAACCTGACTAATGCTCTGTGCATGGTGTTTAATGTAAGGGACACCAGCAGTACCATCTGCTAGAGGAACCCACTTACATTGCTAGCTCTGGTAGGGCTGTGCCAGTGTCAGCAGTGGGGAGTGCACACTGCCAGAACCCCTCAGGTACAGTCCCAGCAGACACCGAATTCAGGACTTTCAAACAATACTGGTTTGAAACTGGTCCTAAACAGTTTAACTCTGTAGTGTTACAGGTCCGAGCAACCACAACTTTGCCAAAGGGATTGTTCGCTCTCTGTGGCATTCATCCCGCTCCATCAGACAACTGGAGGAAAATAAAATACTTTCTGGAGCACAAATGGAACAAAATTTAGGGAGTTATTTGAGAAAGAGAAACATACGGGGCATTTTTTGAGAGAGTCCCTTGATGGTACTGGGCAGCCACATCTTCAGAGTAGATACTGAGGTCTTTGAAGGGATTCACAGAAACTAAAATTTGTCCAATGTAAGTCTAGGACAAAAATAAGAAAGGGAAAAACAACCTGGTGGGTTCTTAGAATGTTCTGGATAAGGAATGCAATTGAACCCATATATTTATACAAAGATTAAAATAACCTTTTAAGGAATACTGCCTATTCTGACTATAACGTCAGCTTATTCAGGGCATAGCACAATTTTTCAGTGGTCATTTTCAAAGCTCTATCATTAATATTTTGGGACAAGTGGGCTCTCACTGGTCCATGGTCATCTTTACTGGTCACTGCCTATTCTCCAAGCTTCATATGAAATTACAGGCACGGGTTTGAACACCTGAGCCAGTAAATGAAAAAGAGAACAATTAGCCATTTAGCAGTAGCTCTGGATTATGACACCATGAAATGTTTGCAGAAAGTCTGAATTTACTTCTCGAGATCCACAATTTTTACTCAGAACTGCTTTGCTAAGACAGGAGAATTTCACTAGGAGCAGCTCAGGCTAAAATTGAACCCAAATACACTCACGAGTTGGCAACAAAATTAAAGAGAAACTCTGGGACTTTCAGATTTTACCATAAATATTTCATGCTACCCATTTTCTGAGCAAAAGCAGTGTGAGTATCTTTCTTCTTGTTGTTCCAAATAATGAGTGAGCTCTGGAGCTACTCGGTGCGTTATTAAAGCTTGATGGAATGATAGAAATTATTTTCTCTTAAAGCTCATTGCTCAGAATGAATGAGCACCGAAAACCAAAACAAAACGAACAAACACAAACAAACAAACAATAAAACCCAAACACCACTACCCATACATAAATAAGATTGCGATGGAACCTCTTCTTCAGACACAGCAGAACTGAGCTCTCACAGACTTCCCTACAAACAGAGGAAAGGACTTGTCAGCCATAAGCTTCACTTGCATGTGTTAGGATTAACCGCTCTTCCCTCCCAAGGATTTTGTAGGAGGCTGAGATCTGAAACTGCCTTCACATGATTCCAACATGTCCAGGATTAAATATATCAGAGAACAGAGCAGCCAAAGCTCAGAACATCCAGCCTGTCCATCTCTGTGTGATCACACCTTGCACACAGCCTTTACACAGCCTCCTGTTTATCTCAATGGGATGGCAAGGGTAGAAGGTGCAGGAAGAAGCAGTATTAGATGCTTTTCTCTCAACAACAGCAGTGAACCCATGATTTAAAAGCTGCTAAAGATGTAGGGCCAGAGTTTGCCATAGCTGAAGGCAACGGGAGTCACTAAAGCCACAGGTGCCAATGTCAGTAGGCAAACAACATAGAAATGTGTCTCTAACCCTGCAAGTCTTCCTGACTTACCACCCACTTCATGCAACAAGAATGGTATGTCAAGTTTCCAGTTCTGTCCCTCTGCAACACCACAAATGTCACATCAGCCTGTAAACCTCATTTCTCCTACCCATAAAGTATATTTGGGTCTTTTTAGAACCCATTTCAGGACTGGGAATCATTGAACAGGAGAGGCAGAGTTCCCTGGATGCGTCTGTAAAAAAAAGTCTGCTAACTAAGATGAGCTGCTCTGTCTGGATTGCGATTGCAGAGATTGAATGAGCAATGCGTGCAGCAATGCGTGCTCTCCGTGCAGCAGAGCTTTGGAACACACTATACAAAAGGCAGGAGTTCCCTCTGCAACCCTGCTCCTCCCCACATGATTCAGTGTAGGTCCTGAGCTTAAACAGTGCAATTCAGCCTTTTAATTAGCTTTACTGTGGAGCATCAGTTACTCAGCTATGATATGCATCAAATTAATTCTGTTTTCTCACACAGTAGCCAATATAACGTGCTTTCTGTTGTTGACCCAACAGCAGCTTTGAAGAATAACAAGCAAGCCTCTGTGACCTTGAATTAGCTGCAGAATACCACTGACAATACATACTCCAGTCTGGTCAGATCTTCAATCTCCTCAACTTCTCCACAGTGCTCTTCACACGTGTACACCTGAAATGCATACATACGTTACTGAAAAGCGGGAGAAGTTCAGTTTCATTCCAGTACTGGAGACACCACCTGTACCTGTTTCTGCATGAATTCCATCTCTAGCATATTGTCGGTGATGTCTTCTGCCTCCCACTGATCCTTGCAGACCTTCATCATGCGGCTATTGGCCAGATATGGGTCCTTGTAGATGGCCCATTTGCTTAGGTTCTCAACGGTTAGTCGTGGCAGTAGCAATTCAGAGTTCAGCCATGCTGCAGGATCACATCCCTGAGCCTGCTGCTGAGACCAGTGAACATCAGGTGTGACTATGGACCCTGCAGTCTGGAGGACACCTGAACCCTCTTTGACATCTACCTCACTGGAATAATCTGATGTATGTATTGGATCCTCTTCTTGGTGCGGAAGGAAGGCCTGTGCACTGTTTTTCTGAGGGCTTTGATCCATCAAAGATCTGGGAAGGTCACATTTGAATCTGCAACCCTGTTGCACAGGAATCATAGATTTTCTATCCAATAGGGCTGTCAGTTTCTCTAGGGAATAACCATTCCCAGAGCACCTTGCTAAGGAGCTATTTGTCTTAACCATGCTGTGGAGTCTGGGGAATACCACAGCAAACTTGGCATCAGTAGCATTGTTCTTCTCATCCAAGCTAAGTAAGTATGGAAAGGAACTGCTTCCATGAAGAGGAGAATCATCAGAAGGCAAATCAACGTGTCCCACTTCTCTTCCCTCTGCCATTTTAGGACCATCTTTCCCTTCCACTAAAGGAGGAGAAGATTCTTTGTCACTCATCTCAGCCTCCCCCAGTTGTCCAGCTGTACCAGGGAAGGCTCTGCCAGACCGACCAAGCCACCCGGCAGTGTTTATAATCCGGATTGCCACTCTACTTCTGAATCCAGAAGGTTTGCTGCTCCTCTTCCTCTTCCCAAATTTCTTCCAGAGCCATCTTGAAATACCAATTGCACGTGCCACACTCAGAAGACGAGCTTTCAGGCTTGCTTTCTTGGCAGGTTTTTGACCAAGCCAGCTGGTGACTTTTCTAAAAGCAGAATGGGTGTGCAAGTACTTGGATCCTTTCCCTTCATGCACACTTTCTTCTTCAGAAGGTGCCTCTGCAGCCACTTCTTCTGCTTTCATTTTTTTTACCTCTAAAGTCTGGCCTGAACTCAGCTTAACTTTTCCAACAACTTTTCCAACTTTCTTCTTCTTGCCAAGGAGTTCTTTATCAGATGATTTTTTTGTAATAGTGGAGCAACTTGAAGTATTTGAAAGATTTAATCTTTTCTCTCCAAAACTCTGAGCTATGTTGGGTTCTTTCTGTGTACTGAGGGTTTCTAGACTCATGGGTTTTGAACAGATGCTTTCAACATTTTTCAGGTCAGAGCTGGTTTCCAAAGCCATGTGGGCAGGATTTGGTTTACAGCTTGTTAATAGTTTGGTCTCAGCATTTTTATGTTTGCTTTTCAGATTGAGAAGTATTTGGGATTGAGAAGAGCATTTCTTTGTAAGCATCATCACTGCAAGCTGCTTCTTGCTACAATTTGAAGAACTGTTCCTCTGTAGATGTCCCATTGCTTTACCTTGTCCTGCAGTCTCACATCTCCCAGATTTCTCTTTCAATGTCATCTGTTTCTTGGAGAGCAAAGGGCTATCTCTCAGCGCGCTGCCTTCATCATACACGTCCTCCTTCTGTTCAGTTCCTTGAAGTACTTTGCTAACACAAATGTGGAGTTTTGCTTTCACAGCACTGGGCAGTGGTGGTTTTGTTGCATTTTCTTTTCTTTTGTCAATGCTCTCTTCAGTGCTGTTCTCTCCATTGCTGTCCAAATTATCATGTACATCTTTTGACACAGCTTGAACCTCGTCATTTTCTAACATATTTTTCTTGCCTATTTCATTGTTGCCATTTTCTCTGTTTTTTGGACTTTCAAGTCGGAATCCTGAAATGCTTACATTATCATCTTCCTCACTCCTCTCAGCTAGAATAGATTTTAGTTGTCTTGGCACGTCATCTTGCTTCTTCATTTTCTCCTCCACCTCCAATCCTACTAAGTCAGTGCCTTCGTCCTCAGATTCATTCCTTCCACCTGCAATCATCTGCTCCCTTTCAGTTTCATTAGATGCTTCCTTGCTTTCATCAAGCAGTTCCTTGCAGCCTTTTCCTTCAGCCACGGGAGGATCTTCGAGCACGGCTTCTTTCTCACTGATGCCATCTTCCTCTGAAGAGCTACTATTCTCTTCACTGCTTGCAGTGCTGTCCATTACAGCCTCTTTTGTACCTTTTTTATGGGTCAAATGGCCTTCACTGCTGGAGTCAGAGCAGGAGTCATCTGAGGTTTCCAGGGTATTTTCTTCTGCACTTTCAGTGACAATAATCCTGGTACATTTTCCAACTTGTTTTTTCCCAGTTCTCTTACCTTTTCCCTGTGTCATACTGCCTTGGGATTGAGAATCTGACTTGTGCTCAGAAGCTTCCTTAAAGCCATGGTTCTCATTGTGCTTTTCCCTGCGCCTGGCATTGTGTGCCTTCTGCCGTGAGTCATTTTTCTGAAGAGAGCATTCAACACTTTGCACTGCAATTGACTTTACAGACTCTAACTCCATGACTTTTTCACTAACAGCAGGGCACTTTCCACACTTCTTTTTAAAACTACATTTCTTGCTATTTGTGGTGACCTTTTCCTCCTTATCGCTGCTGTCCTCACTTTCTCTTCCTGATGTCATTTCCTGTTGTTTGCAGGCTTTTTCTTTTTTCCCCTCTAACTTGGGCACTAATTGTTCTCCGTGTTTTCTCCCCAGACCAGATTCTCTTTTATCCTTTCTCTTGTAGGCTCTTTTCCCCCGGTATAACTTTTTGTGGTCATTTTCTTTGCTTCCCTGAAGCCTCACCAGTCTCTGGCTTTTTAAGGGGTCCTCCCCAAGGATGTTATCTTGTTCAGGCAATGACTCTTTGACCTTCAGCTGGCCTTTACCTTCCCACCATCCCCCACAGTGGATCTTTGAGTCTCCTGGGGAGCTTGCCTTTTTTTCACAATTCAAACCTTTCTCTTTTCCAACCCTTTTGTGCCGAGTCTTGGATCGGGAAGGAGGCATTTCTCCAGCGTTCCAGGAGTATGTAAGGGCTTATCTCAATTCACCTGTGAAAGGAAACATTGTGCATTTTGCTGTGAAATAAGCTACAAAGAGAGGCTAGATCCTCCTAAGCGGTAATTTACCTCATTTCTATAGAGCTGAACAAACGTTTGCAGAACCATACCTGTGCAGCTGAGGAGTGTCAAACTGACTGTCCGTTTCCAGGTTAATCACTGTTTTATTTTATCACAAAGCACTCTTATTTTCTTCTTTTATTAGGACTCTTGCCAGAGACCAGTCACACACAGGCAACTGAACGAATGTCTATGATTTTTTCACAGTTAACAAAGGTTTGGCCACGCTGTAGTTTAAGAAAGAATGATCATTTTATTCCGGTTTTTGCTTCTCCAATAACCTTCTTTGTGCTTAAGAAGAGAGGAAAACATCTAATGATCTACATCGAATGAATGAACAGTAAGTAGGTAACTCAGTTTCCTTAGTATCCAGAGTCACAGTTGGATCTATATGAAAAATACTGACTTGCAGGTTGAAAATACACAATAGTGAGTAAATGCTGTATCGCTGAGTAGAACTGAAAAGACCACAACTGATTGTTAACCAAAAAGACCTAAAAAACCCCTCAAGCTGAATGGATACTGCAATACTAGCATCTGTACAAGTTGAGCTGGTAAGAAATTAGTAGAAAGGATGCAAAAACATAAGCCCCTTTTATTTGAGCACTTGTCTCTTAACAAGCAAATAAGTACTTGGTAAATGTAAATATATATCATAATTGCAGTTAAACAGTATCCGATTTTCCATGGGATAACCTTTTAAATTTTCTGCAGTGCAAGTGAAGGATATTAATGAACAGATCATACCCAAGATTTGACCTGTCATGAAAACAGTTCAGCCCAAATAGCAAAATTTATGAGGCAACTAGCTCTCATAGCAAATAACGTCTGTCCCTGAACAGCTCTCCTGAAATCTTACTGAAGCCTAAATAAATAATGGAATTAATGAGGAATAGGAAAAAGAGGGAAGAAATAAAGTATAACAGAGTGGACAACAATAATAACAATGCAATCATGTAAACTGGTAATCTCTGGAGGAAAAGGCAGTTGAAACTAGGTTAATATAGCATAAATTGGCATTTCAGAATTGCTTATGAAGACATAAAATACTGACAGAAGATTGTTTGTTTTTTAGGATAGTGTATGTTAGTTGCCCACAGCAAAAGGATTTTCAAATTATTATAACTGATTTTTTTGCAGTACAGTTGTGTATCAACAAACACACTGCATAAATCCTGGCAAGCATTTGTACACCAAAGAAAACTCCTAATACAGACCCAGTGAACGTATGTGGAATTGCCTCGCTCCATCTTTTCTTTTAGCATGATGGGTCTGGTTTGGAATGGTGTGCTCCATGAACAAGTGTTTAAAGCCTTCTAGGATCTGGCTAAACTGAGCAAGAATTCAAGAGCACATACTACTCAACTATGTAACAGCATCTCCACACAACTCCTCCTGAGTGCACAATTATTAGCTGACAGTTTAGGAAATGTTCAGTGTTCTAAGTATTAACCATCATTGCTTGTCTCTTTATCTTTCCTCTAATTGTAGGCAGGAAATAATGGATGTAAAAGCGCCCAAAGGATTAGTGTGACCTTTCAGCCGGCTAGAAAATATCACTTCTATCTTTGCCAGTTAAAAAGATCCTTTATTTTATGAGTCAACCTCTTGCTGCTTCAGACAGACCAAAATACCACTTGGGCTCCGGACTCCACTTCCACACATTTGTCTGAATGAAGTGCTAATGGCAGAGCCTGGGTTTGATTCCCCAGTCACTAAACACTTCAAGGCAAAGGTCCAAACCAGCAAACAGTAAGGGCATAACTGTGGGAAATGACTGAGCAGAGAAAGAAAAACTTGGATGTGAACAGAAGAGCAGAACGGGACTACGAAAACAAATCTTACAGCAAGGAAACCCAACAGTCTTCAACATCTTTCAAAAGCAAAAAACCTAAAAAGCCTCCTGTTAGGGGCATTTTTAACTACCTTAAAGATTACATTAGCTAGTGACAGATGAGGTACAAACCAGGACACAGGGAAATGCCATTATATGTTTTGTCCTCTCACCTCTTTCTCTGTTAAATTCTTCTGTCCTTTTGCCCCTTCTTTCTCTTTCTCTTTGCTTTTTGGTCAACTTGATAGATTCTCTACAGGCAGAAGAGAAACTTCCACTTATCACAGTTTTTCCCAATAGGTAACAGAGGACCTAGCAGTCAAGATTGTGTTACTAATTCCTAGCATCATCGTAAGTCCACAAAATGTTAACTTATTCATTTAAAGGCTGAAATACAGCATCTGGAAGCCTTCAGTCAGATGTTGGACTATTATGGGATGCGACACTTACCTGTCTCAAAGCTCTGAACCTTGCATCTCAGTAATCATAGTTGCTGAGTACAATTTGACAGCCATATCCAACAGTAATGGGGACTGCAAAGACATACAGAAGGGCCAGCGGGGAATTCCTGAGAGATAGGATTGAGCTGGGGGATTACCTATAACATGTGGTACAAATGCTTTCATCCCCAT
>JAOXNH010000003.1:30670235-30694149 GCA_028566575.1 Bartramia longicauda
CTCTCTTTAAACAGTCCTCTATATAACATGTAGGTGTCTGGTCGCCTTAATTCAGCCCACCCTCCCTGCTTAACACACCAATACTAGTGGCCTAGATCTCTAAATCCTGCAAAAAGAGTTTTGTTACTGAGATTAATGGTAGCTGAATTCGACTAAATCCTCAGTACAGAATAGTTAATATTCTATCCTCCTGGGGGCTTAAAGTTGTTACTGCTTCTCTACAATGTCAAATGCAGTAGAAAAAAAATTTAAAAGTCTGCTTTTATGCAGTACTGCTAAATAGTCATGTGTTTGGAAAGCTAGAGCCTTCCACAAAACAAAATACTTAGATAAGGAAGAAGATCAGTAATGCTGCCCAAATGTGTAGGGAGCTTACACACAGGACTTCAGTTTGGCTCACTGTAAAGATTGGACCCCAGACTCTGAATCTGGGTTAGAACGTGAAAATCTAGAGTTCACAATTCTTCTGAGACAGGATTTTAGAGCAGATTGCTTTGTAACACCACTGTTATTACTGGGAATGGTAAGATGAATCACTGCTTATATAAACAATTCCTTTGACATCAGACCTGCTTTGATTAACTGCCCTGGACCATCTGCCTCCAGGACACACTGGAGCAGGTGAAAGACCCTTCTCATCGGTTTTTCAACTCTCCTCACTATGCCAACTTCACCTAAATCACAACAGGAAAAAGAACAATCCAATGTTGGTCTTCCTTTTTAGAAGAAATAAGAATACTTTGTAACAGAGAAAGGAGAACCTCAATGCTATTAAGAAACACAGCATGGATGTACAGACAAAAAGAAGAGCTGATAGCTCATGCTGTTATTTTAAGACCAGTAGAGAAGTGACTCTCACCTTCCCTAAACACAGTGGTTTCTCCCAACTCATACAGAGGAAAAGGTACAATCATTAATCTTAAAGGGAAATGCTTGGAACTTAATTCTTAACAGTTTCTGGTTTTCATTCATTACAAATTCCTCAAAATCCTTCTTTATCATTTTTCACAGTAATTTTTTCAACGTACCTACGCCGTCCGTCCTGGTTCCAGCAAGCTTCTCAGTACTGCATACCATAGGTCATATTAACACATACAGTAACGTATTCACTCTCCTGTACCTTGTTTCCATGCAGCCCAGAGCCTGTTCCAGCACCCTTGCAAGCCTCCAGCTGTGGAGCCTAACATCAATTCTGCCTGGGCTGTGCCCAAGCAGCAGATGATTACGGGCAAATGGAAGGAAAGTGGCATCAATAATTCAAGCTTTCTCATGGCACCTTTGAACTTTTCAACCAGCAATATCACCAGCTGGTTGGCAGAGCTTTGGATAAGAAAAGAGGTGGGATTTCACCTAGGCAAGAGCCAAGCTCAGGCGTGGTATGATTAGGTACATCTCCAAAGAAAGACTGAAAAGGAGAGGTCACTTCCAATACCAAAACATGCCCACTGTAATCCAAGAGGCTACCAGACAAGGCACAGTGAATACTATCTAAATAAGAGTTTAGGCTAGTGAAAAGGATTAAATCATAGGCCTCTTTCTTCTGCATCCCTGGAGTTTTATTTCAGGGAGCCAAGCATGGATAGCTCAGCCTCTGCCCTCTTCTCCCTGCCAACACCAAGCTCTCTGTTGACAACAGGAAAGCAGTTTCCAGCTTAGCACTGAAAAGACAGCAAAATTGGCACCATTTTTGTCCTCATTATGCCTAAATCTCAGTCCAAGTCAAGCAGAATGACTAAGTCTCCTTTCAACTTGAATTTCCAAATAAAGCCACGGTCCCCTTTAAACAAAGCTTTTGCAGACAGGTTAAGGTTACTCGCAGTAGGTGATTACATTCCATGCAATGTTGCTCTCTAACTCAGTGATGGTTTTCCCCTTCCTAGGTTTTTCTCAAGAAAGCAGGTAACAGGAAGCACAAATGCACACAGTGTAGTCTGTCCCTACAGTCGCCATCTGCACTCACCAGCTTGTGAAGTGACAGAGTGGTTAGTGCAGGATTTAACTAATCTGAGGATGACCCTGGTTCTTTAAGGCAAAGACCCCTTCTACCTTCTACTCCCTCCCAAAAAGCCTTTCCAGAGAAGCTGGAGATTAAATGAGATAAACTCAGGTGTGGCCAGCAACCAGAACAAGAGACCCGAACATAAAATGTGACGAGTGCTGTTAAGATAAGATATGAGATTCTTAGCAGGATTAGTGCAGGTGAGACCTGTTTTCCTATCTCCTTCCAAGAACCCCCTGGCTGTTATGTACTGCACTTTGAGGGCTCCTCCACTAAGAAGCAAAGATAAAAACTGGATGCTGAGCTGGAAAACTTCAGAAACGCACTTTACCTAAACTTTCCATCACTGGATGGTCCTCTTCTTTCAGCTCATGAAAATAAGGCTGTGGAGCAACAGATTAGTTAACTATTTCATGATGTTCTTTTATTAGTTATTTATAAATAAGTCTCTATCTCTCTCTGCAGAGAAGAGAGATGCCTTTTGTAAAGCTCAGAATGACTGATGTCATTTAGATCATTAATTCCTTATTCAATCTTAAAAAAAAAAGCCCTGGGGCTCTTAGCTCTAAACTTCTAATGGGTGCATGGCAGGGAGGAGAAACTTCTCCGAAAAATTCAACTCTTCACAGCTCCTGAGGAGCAAGTGGCTCTAACAAAATCTATGTTGTTATCAGCTGGAGCCTCTTCAAGGCTCTGCGTACCCCAGGCAGAACTGGAGCCCTCTGTTTCTTTGATTTGTCAGAAGTCTCAGACATTATGATTGTGTTTTGCCTGAGGAGGATGGCCAAGATGAATGTACTGATCATGTTCACTTTCTTATCAGACTATTGTCTGCTTTGAGATACAGCGAGATGAGAAAACTAAATTGATGCTGAGCAACTACTCCCTTCTCCACCTCTGTCTCAAGCCTGTCTGTCTGTCTCAGTACCTCTAACCTGTATTCTCTGCACAGAGTAAAAGATGCATTTGTTTGTCTTTTAAAGTGCTCCTAGCAAGATGCTGGCAGTTTGTTCATACCTTTTGAAAGAAGCAGGAGGTCAGTGCCAGGAATGGTGAAACATTTTCAGGTTTCAGCTCCAGATCCCTGAGCAGACTGGATAGTGGAGGTTGATGGCCCAAGACTTGGGTCCAATGCCCACCTCAGCCACTGATTTACCATGTATTTTTGCCCAAGTCATTGCTTCAACAAGACAGATTCATTTCAGACAAGAGCATGAATACTGACACAACTTGCCCTCATGCACAGCACCCTCAACATCTGGTACATGCGATGACAATTAAGTCATCTTTTGAATTAAAATCTTGTGTGCATTTTCCCAATTTTACTGCCCTTCTCTGCCCACCTCTGTGTGGACACACAGTGTTGAGTGGGCAATGCTGGATGCAGTAAGGAGTGGAGTAAGGAGCCGGGAAGGACACCGACTTTGCCAGCTACATGCTACTCAGGGATACCAGCACCAAGGGGAATTTACAGCTTCCCTGACTTAAAAGCCCTTTAACCTTGCAGAAATTGCTTTGACAGGGGAATCCAGCAGCAGATGGAAGGAACTTCATCTGGCTTTAAAAAAAGAGGCTACATTCCTTGAGAAAGTACAAGGCTTCCCAGTTTCCTAAAGATTCCTTTATTTACACAATGGTCCTTTCAGCTAGTATTCAGCCGCTATTATCTAAAATGTTATTAGAGAGGGATAACACATCAGATCCACCTTTTCACTGCAAATTCTTCTTAAGCCAACTACATAAAATACAAGCACTGATGCTATTGCAGAAAAGAGAGATAAGAAGGTAACTCAATTTAAAAAAAATGGTTAAATCACAAGAATAAAAAAGTAGAAACTGGTCATGACTGATCAGAGAAATGACACGTTGCATAAATTCACAACAACCTTGTTTGGTAGTAGTTGGGTAAGGAGGTTGGTCAATGCTGGCCCTATTTTTAAGATGAAACTTGATAAATGTATAAATAGGGTCTCCTCTTGATTTCATTCTATAGCAAGTAGAATTGACAATTCAGGCAGGATCCTGCAGTCTATAAGGCTGGTTTAAAAATATCTTCCTTTTTTTTGTAGCTTTTTTTCCCCCTATGTCTCATTGCATTAATATAAAATATCTACACTGTTCCTTCCGTATCACATGCTGCCTCATATTGATAGAAAACATTCTCCCTTGAGCCTGTACCCCAGGCTGTTGAGAGAGAATTCCTGGCCTCTCACTGCTTCAAACTGGTAAGGCCCCTGCTCTCTTCTTCCAGCTATTTTAAGATAACCTAGAAGGTCTCCAAGGTCTTTTTCCCCAGCAATAACCTGAGGATGCCAAATAAAGTATTCATGACTGCAAGAAGAAACCAAAACAATTAAGTTACATAGGTTTGAAAACAGCCCCCTTGAATATTTCAAGAGCACTTTGTTGCCCAGTTGTCTGCCATTCAATGAGGCTAGATGATCCTGTTACACTGGAAGCTAGCGTCCCATGGCCCCTACATAGAGGTCAGACAAAACGACAGACCAAGACACTGTACAGATGGTATTACACCCTACTGGAGGGATGGACTTTATCTGCATCTGAGCTGAAAAACTCTGCACTATGCTAAGACACAGCTCAGGCTTACTCCTTTTAATCCCCTGACCTACCTCTGTAGTTAGTGTCTAAAAAGAGAGAACTGAAGATGCAAGGCCAGGCAAACCTGTACTAACTTTAATCTTTCTGTTTGGTAACCAGAGCAGGTAACAACAGTGAACTGGCAGACTGAAGAAAACAGCAGGGACTCTGACATGATTAGAAACCAGCAAACAGGCCTATGTGTCATTCTACTGCATCTTCACAGCTGTTGTGTCCTGTGCGAGCTAGAGTATAACTAAAGAGAAGGTGATCTTTGTGCTTCCATCATACTTTCTTTTTATTGAGCACACTGACATGCCTGGGTGGCCTCAAATAAGGAGCAGTCCTTGTTCCCTTTCTTCCTTTTCTGCATAGCTGGGAACTGCGGGTTTGATACAGAACCCGAGTTGGTGAAATCCCCTATATTTGAACTGGTTTTCAAATCAATTTTGAGAGACTTCCCAATTGTGTGGGCTACCGACCTGGTGTGTAGCTGCCAGCAGGGTCTGTTCTCCCATGAGAAATGACTCTTCTGCAGAAAGCTTCGCAGCCCCTGAAGTATAAATCAAAGTGGAAAGTTAGATTGTCCAAACTGAAATGATTACACGCAGGTATTTGAAAATCCCCAGCAGATGCTAATAAGCTTGCAGAGATAAAGGTAGAAGGAATCATGCAGCTAGCGGTAAGGTTTCATACTACAGCTAAACTGACTTTATGGCTGCCATCTGAAAGGGACCACTCCTTCCTTCCAGTATCTTCTATATTCCTCAGTTGTTTCCTTGCACCGGTTCTGGTGGTCATCTTTGAGCAATTTGACCTTACAGGTAAATTGATATAATGGCGAGCTTCCTCTTAAATGAGCAGGCCCGCTTGTCTGCAATCGCTCTTGCTGGTTATTCCCTTACTCCAGATCATAAGGCAAGATCATAAGAATT
The DNA here is from genome assembly GCA_028566575.1 of Bartramia longicauda. Classification (NCBI taxonomy): domain Eukaryota; kingdom Metazoa; phylum Chordata; class Aves; order Charadriiformes; family Scolopacidae; genus Bartramia; species Bartramia longicauda. The sequence continues at coordinate 30,675,768 of JAOXNH010000003.1, forward strand.
GGTTCGGTTCACTGATTCAGCAAAATGTTAACATAGTTAAAAATAAAACTGAAAACCACAAATATGTACTAGGAGAAGAAAGGGAGCAGGAACAAGTAACACAGGAAGACAGAACAGCTCTTAGCAGCAACACCACAGATGTGAAACACTTTTAGGGCTCCTAAGCTCTGGGAGGGAATGGGGAGGAGAGTACAGGGAGGTCAGAGTACATAGAAGAAGGTTTGGTTTTGAAACTTTGACAGATGCTCCGTCAAAAGCAGATTATTTTATAGTGGAACACCAGAATCTTTAGTATGATATTGGGCCAGTCATGCTTTTTGGGCCATGTTATATTGTCTTTACAGTTTTGCAAGTATAGGTGCTCTTACTATGCTTTGCTACCAAACATCTGTGGCAAACTGGGAGTGGTTCGCCCAGCCAGGAATTAGAAGACATTCTCAAGGGGTTGTCTCCATTTATTTTATAGGATGATGAACATTTTCTCCCATTTAATATTAGCAATCCTGTCAGTATCTCGTGCTCTATTCCGCTGCAGATATTTAATTTCCTTAGTCTTCTCTAGATAGATCCCTATTCATTTTACGAGAGGTCTCATCTCTCCCTTTGCACAGGAGATACCCTCATAAGTAATAAATACCTCTCAATAGATATCACTTTAACAAGGTTTATAGAATTTGAATCACTTCCATACAGCACACATTATAATGGAAAGTTCCCTTTCTGTGCGTAAGCAATCCTAAAATAAGCGCATCAATGAGCAAGTAAACCTGCTGAACCAAGTCTGTTCAGCCTTCAAGAAAAGATGACAGGTACTTTCTGCTGCTTCTCGTCAAAGAAAATCTACTAGTGTTAATAGTACTCCCATGTTATTAATTAACGAGGCACACGGAGTTCTGATACATTGATTCACAGCTGTGATGCTAGATGAAGATCTGAACCCTCAAACAGGGTTTTCTAACAGTGTAACAAATAAACCTCTAAGTAACAGTTGAATGGGCACAGAGAAGGGTAGGGAGGAATCTGCCTAAGCAACATCACTAAACAGAGTTGAAACAGACCAGGAGTCCTTTCTACCCAACCCAAGGTTAGAGTCTTTGGAAGTGCAATGCACTTCTGAGAGATGACATGATGTTATTTTCCTTTGAAATTCTCATGTCCCACTTCCCATAGTCAAAACAAGCCTTTTTAAGGATGGACCCTGAATGTTGAGAACAGAAGTCACAGTGCCTGGACTCTCAGACTGCTTTTAATAAAGGCTTCGTTCTGTGCTTCTTGAGCCTTTAGGACTAAGGCATGGGCACCTGCTGTGGAGTCTCCAGCAAGTCAACCAAGTATAAAATTAAACCAGTCTTTTTTAAAGGTTAATTCCATAGTAGGTGACTACCACTTAATGCTTAAGCTTTATTATTTTCCAAAACAGTGCCTAATGGGCCTAACTTGACAGAACTGAATTTCCTTGAGATGCTTTTTTTTTTTTTTTAAAGTCCTCGTTACTGTTCATTAGCATTCAAAAGATCTTCATATAACTAAAGTACAGGCAAATACCTTCAGGCCTGAACTGTGAGCAAACTCACAGCAGCAGCCACAACATCACAAGCCATCAAACCAATTAAGGGCTATCATACCTCCTTTGGTCACAAGCCTGCATTTCATATGCTCCTATCTGTGTCAGAGTAAAGACAGGAAGATGCGCTTGTCTGTAGAACAATCACATCCTTTAAGAATACCTCTCCCAAATTCCACTCCTGTGGCTAACAGGACAGATGCTCTTCCAAATCCAATAATCTTCAGATTTTGCAGTTTGGAATAAAGGTCCTTCAGCAATAACTTAAACGACTTTGAACTCAATATCCTGCCTAAGTTACAAGTTCCCCTAAAGTAACACTAAGCCTTTACTTGAACCTGCCATATTCTCTGCTTTCATGGACTCTTACCTCCATAAGATGTGAGCTGTGATGTCTGACTTTGAGGTGGAATTCAGCAGCTCAGAGATGCCCTTGTGTACCAGATTTGTGTTTTTTTATGAGCTCATGCTGTTTTTCAAGGGCCCAGCACAGCAACCTGATAAAGCTAAGTTCCCTTTAAGGAAGGAGAGTGTGATCAGAAGCCAAACTTCATTTTTGAAGTCCCTGTCCTAAGCATAAGCAGAGAACAGGAGATTGACTTTAAACAAATGATCAACATTTAAAGTCTCTTTAGGAATAAGCCCATAATACAGACTCATTTGCCACAGAAGCACACAGGAAGAAGAGATCCGTATCTTTTGAAGGCTGGGTCCTGCCCAAGATACATATCCTTCCTACCAAGGGTGACTCTCCCTGACTGCTGTCAACATGTGTTCAGGACCATCCTGAGAGCCCCCTCACCAAAAAAACATTTTAAAACATAACTTAGCTCTAGACACAATCTATGCCACAAAGAGCTGAAGAGCAGCAGTTTCAACACATTTAGCTGGGGAAGAGGTGTGCAATGGTAACAGTCACACATAAAAGTACCTTTTTAGCTACTTTCCTCTCTACTGAAACAGGCCACAAGTACAAGGAGCCTTTTTGCTCTCCATTGTTGTGTTCCCGGCATCCCTTCTCCTGCCACCCCCACAGTTCCATTCAGTCAACATGTATAAAATAAGCACATCTTCATGAGAGGGGAGAGGAAAATGAGGAGTTTGTTTACACAACAGTGTTTCATTAGAAGAAAATCAGTCCCTGGCTGAGCTGACTGACCTTGCAGGGTACCACGTCCCCCTGCACCGGGGGGCGGTCTCCTTTTCTGCTCACAGCTGGTGGTGGAAGAGACCACTCGCTCCCACGTCCCATCTCCCACCGTTGTTCCTTTGTAGCTTTCAGAGTCCTATTTTAAGCAGCAAAAGCAGAGGCTGCTGCAAAACCAGTATAAGGAACAGCACTGCTGACCCGGGGATGGACGTCGGGGCCCAGCTTAAAGGTAAAGTATCAGGAAGTATTTTATGCATTTACACCATGCTCAGAAAGCATTCAACGGTGTCAGCCATGAACGGGACCTTACCCAGGACACTTCAGCATGTTTCTGAGGGATGAATCTGCTTCCCGGGACTTCCCTGAACTCCTGCAGGCCACGCTCCGCACCATTATCACAAAAGTACCTCTCGAGAGGCGGCAGCGCCGGGGCTCGCACTCACGGGGGAGCCGCCCCGAGGCGGCGGCCCTGCGCCGAGGCCCGTGAGGCCAGCGGCCTTGACCGAGGGCAGCGCCCTCTGCCGCCTGCGCGAGACGGGAGAAAGGGCGGGAAGAAGCGCCGCCTCACGCTCCAAGGAGAGCAGCGGTGAGGGCGGGCGGCACCCGACGGAGGTGTTCTCCCTCAGCACTGACGGATCCTCTGAGGTAGGAGCCGCCACGGCTTGGAGGAGAAGCAGGAGGAGAGGGCAGGTTCAGCCTTCCCGCTCTGGAAAGGCGTCTCTGAACAGAGGCTGTAGTGACAGGGAGCATAAAAAACAACCAAGACTCACCTCACAGGAGGCCGCGGAGAACCGAGCCAAGAAGGGAAGAAACTCAGCTCTCTGCAGACACCCTGCTGTGGCCTTGGCCCTCTTTCCTGATACATTAAGCCAGTCAGTGGAAGATGACCACTCACACCAAGAGCAGCCTTTACTTTAGTTTACTTTCCAGGCCACGGAGAAGATGGATTAACTAGTTTAAGTAGAGAAAACAATGCCCTTTCCCTGGAACCATTTACTATTACAATTGCAGAGCTTGCAACTGCTGCCAGGGAAAGCCAGGCCACCTCAGCCTACCCATCTGCACAGGCACAGCATGAAGAAAAGGCCCTTCTTCCACCAGAAAACACTACCCAGACAAGGGGCTGTGCTGGAGAGGTACCATTTCTGCCCAATCAACAGTTGGAACAAATTAATCAACAGCAGCATGACCTCAAGGGCCATCCTACTTCTACAGCAGCCGTCACACACAGGGTTTTGTTGGTTTTCATGTAAGTTGTGCTTTATCTGGAAAGCTGGTCAAATTCACCCTCGCCTTGGAGGAAGAGGTCGATGTGCTGCATGGAAATAATCCAAGCCCTTGGGGCTTGTGGCTGTTAGTGAAAGCATCAAGTTTTCTGTGACCAAGAGCTGGCGGCAGCTATTGAAGGAATGGGTCTTCTGCACCAGGCTTACCTCAGGGAAGCAGCTACAGTTGCAACACAACCTTGGCCTTTGCTTGAGAGAGGTCAGTAAGTCGAATAACGTGGCTTAGCGAGAACTGTTGGGCTTTAGAAGAAAACTTCCACTAAAGTCTGTCTCATTTCTTCAGCTGTGCCAATTCAACCCCAGATCCCAGTCCTGTTCTTATTAAAGACATCCCAATTCATGAGGCCACATAGGCAGTGACATGCTTTGCAGGCTGAATTTAGGACTACAGTCCAGGCATGCATTTATTCTAGCTGCAATAGATACAAACCATATTCTAAGAAACAGACCAATTAAGCTGTAAAAAAAAAATTTCATTCTCTTACTAACCAGACATGCCTCAGGCCTTACGACTAAGATGAAAAGTACTTTTCCTTCCAACATTATGTTCTTCTATTAGAATTGTTAGACAAATTCAGCAAATATTCTGTTGCTAAACATCTGAGGAAAGCTTGCATTATTGTTGGGAGAAAAAAAGAGAGCCCCAGGCCACGCTTTTCTAGGACTATAGAATTTTGGCACCAACTATACAACCATATAAAAGAGCTCACATTACAAGAAAGCATTTGACCTAGAACTCAGGCCACTATAAAACAGCATCCCGTATAGATACCCAGTATGTGTATTCAGATGTGGAAAATTTGGGCTGTTCTTTCGTTGTGATCCAAGACTTTGCAGAGAAACAGGTCTGCAAGGGTTAGGGAACATGCTGCCAACAGAGCTGTAAGAAAGGATTTTTTCAAGCACTGGCAGCCAGTGTTAACAGCAGCTCAGCTCCTGCAGCAAAGGGGCACCTCACGGTGCCAGACCCCAATAAGACTGTATAAAGCAGGAGAACGGGAGAGCACTGCCAAAGCCTGACTGGCAATAATGTTAATAAGGGGCAATGAGCCCTCACAGTGCTTCCAAGCATTAAGCTTTAGCTCTTGGAGACAGCAAGCTTCTATCAGATCCTAGACAAGGGGAGTTCAAGTGAAAAGTAGAGGTGGGCACAAAACTCAAGGAGTTTGGCAGCAGCTGAATCCTCTGATCAGAATCAGGCTATTATTATTACTGTCAGCTGATGGACAGGCCGAGAGTAACAGCAAGACTCAGACAGCAATTCCTGAAAGGGAGAAATACAGACAGATTTTTTTTTTCTCCCCTATTGCATTCAAAAGCTGCTTACAGATATTCACTGAAGACTGCATCCTTCACAAACACCTTATCCCACCACTGATTTTACTTGCTAGTGGTTTTCTCACAGCACAAAAAAAATACACCCTAGTTCTGAATGTCATGAGGCTTTCCATCCTCTCCTGCTTGGCTCAGAATATAATTGAAAGCACAACACATGAGTTCCAGTCTTCTCCTGCTTTGCCCCTTTGCCATTTCTCTTGTATTTCAGACATGGCAGCTCTAAAAGGATTCTTAATGCCTCAGCTCACAACAATAAGCCAATCACTTAGTTCTAGTGAATCTTTCAGCTGTAAGTTTCAAATAAGCATCGCTAGGAAAGATCTGCCATATATCAGTGCACATCCTAAACCGATCCTGTTAACAGGCCGGCTTGTGCTTTCAGGAAAATAACAAGAAGCCTGGATAAATTTCTTTTGTTTTGTTTTTAAATCTAAATTCACTTTAAGGTGTCCAAATTATGATAGCACTTTTGAGACTTGTCCAACTCTTTCAGTGGACCTATTGGATTTTTCAAGTTATGTGGGTGAAAATGGGGAAAAGTTATGAACAACTTCTGCCGTTTCTGAGCAGGACTGCCATGTCACTCACCCTAAGCCTACCAGCAAATTAAAAACTCAGAAAAGGCATCAGAATCAGCCCATCTGTGAGGAGCAGAAAGAAGCAGCTGGGTGCGCTAGGATGATGCACACACACAGGATCACACCAGGTCAGAAGCTGCTGATTAAACCGCGACTTCCTGTAAATTTGCAGCATCAGTGCCTGGCACAAGAAGTGGAAAACAGCAGGCCACCGTTCTGTTAGCCTCCATCCTGCAGCAACAGAAACAAGGAAGTAATGAAGCTAGCAGAAATAAGGAAATAGAAACAAGTTTGTCAGACCACGCTGAGTAGGAGAGAAGGCTCTCAAAACCTCATTAGCAATAAATCAGGTCTCAAAAGAGATACTAATACTTCTAGAAAGAAGGGTGCCTGAAACAACACCTGAGCAACAGCAACTGCAACCATATTCTCCTGCAGAATAGGAAGTGCCCCACCCTGGTACTCTAGGAAAGAAAGGATCCCTCCACCTTGCTCAGGAAGATAAAGACAGAGATCAAAACAAGCGGGCTTCCAAAGCATGCCATGGATGACAGCTCAGCACCCAGTCTGAGAGGATTTACTTCTCTCTCACTGACTCTCACAGTGCTCCAAGCAAGTTATAGGAAACAGGAGAATACACTGTTCTTTTTCTTAGCTGGAAAAGAAGAAAATGGTGTTAAGTCAGGCACAAAGGAACCAAAATGTTCAAAGAGTAACAAACTGCTCTACGCAGTGTTTCACCACTTCCAATTCAAAATCCGTTGGCTGACTAGTACAGCAGCACTGCCAGATCAACTGCTCCTCCCTTCAGCACGTTATCACCCAAGTTATTTCAGGACAAGGTAGTAGATGGCCTTTTGGGCACTATAATCCGAACTGATGCCCTTTTCTGGCAACACCATGTATGAATTGCAGGACAGTGATACAATCAACTTGCTTGCCACATGCATTTTCTCCAAATCACCACCTTGCTTAACAAGGCCACTTCAGGAGTGCTCTTTGCCTCTACAGCTCCGAGAGGGACAACTCCACCTTCTTCAACAGGTAAGCGGGCATGAGCCTGTTGTTGCCAATGTGAAAGAAGATGGGAAGAATAGATATGAGAGCAGACAAGGATCACAAAAGGGAATTCAGAGTTTTATTTCCAAAAAAGAGCAATGTAGTGTTGAAACAAAAATCAAGTTCCATTAGTTTTCCTCTGATTTGAATGGCTACAAAAATAGATTCTACCCAAATCCATAAAGCCAGTTAACAGTACCATAACAAACAAAACCCAAAATTACTCATTCAGATACCACATACAGCAGTCACAGGAATCTAGCATATATTATTTAATGTTTTTTTAAAAAGTAAATTTCTAAAATGTTTCCATTAAAACTGAAATACTCATATGATTTTAAAAAATTGTACAAAAAAAATAATTTTAAACCAGTTGGAGGTAACAGTGTGCGTTTATTAAAATCCTGCACCGAGGCAGTTAACATTTATAATTTAAAACCCAGCCCAGTAGAAAAGAGAAATGTGCAAACATTTAAAAGTTAGATGTACTCAGAGGCTTGTGGTGCATCAGACCCGGCGATCTGCTTCTGTCCTAATGCAAGGCGGGCTCCAAGAGGAGATGTCTCTAATGAGGCACTAAGAGGGGAGGCAGAGGCAGGCATGCACATGCATGCAAGTTGCAGCTCACTAGCCTGCGATGCAGGGAGCAGTGGTGCCCTCTCCCCAGGGACGGTTTGCCCAATCAGTAGTATTTATGGCACTCAATCCGATGCCAGAAAGTCCTTGATGAATTCTGGTCAATCTGCTTTGGGATAAAAGAACGCAAAAGCCACTTTAGAAAACAGAAGTTGAAAGCTAATGAGAGCTAATGAGTTGATGTACTCAACAGATTATTGCTATGAGCTCTGGCTACCTCTCCAGCTTGCTTTATGGTAAGGTTAAGCGTCAGGCAGGAGCCTTCAAAGGATTTTTATCTCTTCCTTTAAAACTGATGCAACATATTTACTCATGTGGCACAAGATGATGAACAGTGCTAGTACACCACCCAGCCAGCACATTCCCATCCAGAAAATTCAGACCAGAGTTCTGCACTATCAACAAACCATTTAAATAAGCTGAATTTTATAAACAAACTTCATTCTACTTTCTGCTTCCTTTGGCTGCTTCACTGGCCCTGAAATATCCTTAGCCTCACCTACCTCCTCCATTACTTAGTCCATGTCCTAACGGATTTCTTGCCAAATTTCTTTCTGCATAGCTCCTGCAATGACACAAGGAAAGATTCATTATTGCAATGCAGTACCATGCCATCCACTCCCAGCTGCTGACAGAAGACCAGGATTAGGTATTGTCTAGAGGAAGTGCGCAGAGCAGAGCATGTCAGGCAGTCACTTATCCTTACACACCAGCAGTTACCAATTCCACCAAGCTTCCTGCATCCGTTGCCAACAGTAGTCCTTTGTCTACACTTCCGTAGCCCCTGTCACCTGAACATCAGTATTCTAGGGAGACAAGGTAAAGCCCCGCACCCATGGTGGTAGCTTAGCTCCATTGTATAGACAGAATGGGAGCAGAGATACTGAATACGTCCCAGTGACAGTGTCAAGCCAGGATTAAACTCCAGAGTCCCATCCTCGACCAACTAAGCCCATGTGGCCTGCCCTTAGATCAGTATGGGTTGACATGAATAGAAACCTGTATGCGAATACTCAGAGTCCTGTTCCTTTGGGATGTGGGAATGTGATCTCTCCTGCTTTTCGGAGAGAAAGAAACAAAGCATTATTCATAAAAAAGTCAAGGGACAACATATGAAAGAGAACCTGCCTCTCTCCTGCTATTTCCCTTTGATAGTTTGTGACATGACCAGATTCCAGCGCAAGGATCCCTGCCATCCTGTTGGGCATCCCCCTGCTTTCAACTAGAAATGCCCTCCCCTTGACAACCCCACCCATTAGGAACAGAAACAGATTGATACTCACCCTCTGCCCCCCTCCAGAGTACTCTGGATCTCCTTCAGGACTTCTGGAAAGCAGAGGGTTAAAGCAGTGAGCCAAACCAGTGGAGATCTGCTTCCAGGCAGCAGCATAGCCACATTCCACCTCCCCCTGACAGCCTTTAAAACCTGCCTCCCACAACACAGAGGTCAGCCCTTATAGTATCATCGCCCCTTCAGCAGTACCAAGATTTTACTAAACAGGCTGGCATAAAGGACTGAAGCAGTCATTTGCCAGAGGAAATGTTGCCAGTCCCAGTGTATTAGAGCCCCAAAGGAACAGTCTGTTCCAGCTGTCATTTTATCACAAGTCGTACTGGAAAGTAAAGATCCTTCTCTTATCACAGCAGTGAATGCAGCTATGTGGAACAACCCCTGCCTGAGGGCATGACTATCTCTCCAAACTCTCACTTCTACCAATTCATGAAAACCCACTATTTCTACCAGGCTTGCATAATTGCAGATCCCTTGGAACTAAGTACTGGAAAATTCCCAGCAGCTTTCTTCCATTCCCACCCAAAAAGGCATCTGCCCTGTTAGTAGCAAGACCTCATCTTACTCACTTTCATCATTGAGTAAGGCATGTTCCATCAGCCTCCCAGACTTCCTTTCTAAAAAAAGAGTAGGAAAACAGCTGTTACCTAACAATATTTTCCCCTTTTCGTGAAATATTTGCAGTTTTGGAAACCTACAACAGAACTGGATTTATTGTTTTTTCCCTGTTAAGTACCTTTTGACTTTATTGAATGCTTCACAACTAATCCCTAAAGCCTCTCACATACTGAACTGTATTTTCCAGCAATACTACTTTGGCTAACAGAAGATCTCATCTGGAATTTCAGACCTTATCTTCCCACAGCCTCTTCCTTCCAGCAGAAACTATGTTCCACCCTTTCAAGGCAATCTTGCCCCATGCAACTTAAGAGCTAGCAACTACTGTGTCCGAGTCCTATATCAATAGGAAAGATGTCTCAGGTTTACATGGCACCATGCTACATTTAGTACAATTATTTTTTGCTTACCATCTTCTCCATAGTCACCCGAACTCCTTCCTGATCCCCTAAGAAAAGGAAAGGAGGCAGAATACAAACACTGAGGCACAGGTGCGCAGAGAATTCATATATACTCTTGGCAGCTAAAAGGAGCTCCAGTGCATGCTAACAAAACGGTTTGTTGAGCAAGAATGTAGGAATGGCTTCATCACATGTTGGTGATGCAGAAGCCTTCAGGCATCAGAGAACATTTCTAAACTTTCAGAATAAAATTCCTATGGGATCTCCGTGAGTGCCAGATCTACTGCTAATTTGCTGGCATTCTAGGAGGAGAGGAGGAACACTGGATTTCTCGTCACAGAGCAACAGTTCAGCCTCATCAGTAACACACTGAAGTGTGCAGGAGTCAGGTGTCAGTCAGACACATCATTAGGGAACAAGCAAAGCAAGCCAGAGCTTACAGTTTACCACTCTAGCTTAGGGATACCAATTCCAACGCTTCACTACTCTGTCCCACCAGCTGTACTGCAAGTAGGAAAACCATCAGGGAGAAGGTTACATTTGCTCATGCCAATTTGTTAACAAAGACGTCATAGTCTTTTGGGTTTGGTTTTGGTTTTTTGGTTGGGTTTTTTTTGTTTTTAAAGACAACATGCTCTATAAAATACAAAACTTTGTTCGAAATGTTTGGAAAAGGAGACAGGCCTCAAGAACTCATCACACAGGCTTGCTTGTATCAGCTGCAAACACAGAAGCAGGTCTCACTACTCAGATATAGTCAGTGAGCAAGAGTTTTTACACTTTACCTGGATTTTCTTGCAGCATTCTCCATGCCAGACTTGTTGTGCACATGATTGTTGCTTGTAACTTCTGGCACGTCCACAATGCACCGGGGCTCCACTAACCATTTGGTAGAAAGGGAAAACCTCTCAAACTCCGACGGTGAGATCAGATAGAAACCTACAGATGATTGGGAATTTATAAGCATTTCTCAAGTCCAAGAACACAATTCCAGAACTAGAGGTAATCCAAAAAAAGAACATCCTCTGAGCATCCTCTGATCCTCTAAGCATCCTCTGTGTTTGGCAGAAAGGGTTTGCATTTCTTCCAATACAAGTGAGGAGGAATCATTATCCCAGGAATATAGGAGGAAGATATTCCAGTTTTCCAAGGACTGCTTAGCCTAGAGACTGGGCGATTTGAGGTTATGCTGAGAGGCAATTGTATTGTCCTGTGCTGAAAATTATGAAAAACAGCATAGGAAAATGTAAAAACTGAACTGCAAAGCAGCGATCCACTTTCAGCAGCCGTAGGACATTGGATGAACTCCCAATTAGAGTGTCGGGCCACCGACATGTATAGGAGGCACCATGCAGCCACTTCCACAGTGGCTGCTGCTTAGAGAGCCATTCTCTTGGCTCCAGAGGAGTAGAGTGGCCAGATGGAAGCTACCTATGGGCCACATCCAACCTGTTAGCTGAAAGGCACTGTTTTCATTAACAATAATGGAATAAACTCACTTCTGCTAATTCACACGTCAGTACCTGTTGGCAACTGGTGCTGGCTAGAAACATATAATGGATATATTTATGTAACATTCACATATATACACAGCCAGTTCTAAACATTAAGCCCCATAATCCCTTTTCCATTGTCTCAAACACACAACAGAGGTAGGTGATTTGAGAGAAGCACACCTTACCTTGGCCATATTTGGTGAAGACGCAGGATGCAATGCCGCTCACATCTTCTTTGCGGATGCAAGGGTAGCGGATCTGTAGCTTGAGGAAGGGCAGCGAGATGATCTGAATGTCTCCCAGGTTAGTCAGGACAGCCAGGTCATTTTCACTATAATCGTCAGTCTTGCAGCTGCCAAAGTTTGCAACCGTCACCTTTCGTACCCTACAGCCTTCCAGGGCCGTCAGCTTGAGCTTCAGTTTGGAGCTAACCTTGGGCAATGTGAAAACCTGTCCATAGAAACAAGACACTGACATCTCTTTCGGGCACAATGGCAGCAGCCGCACCCCAGGACATCTGCTGCTCCCTCCTTTAACAATGCTTCCATTCACAGCAAGTACACACAGGTGTAACCCGAGTCAGCCTGGCCCCCTCGCTCATGGGACCAGAAGTAAATCAGCCACAGTCCGTGTTACAATCTGTTTCTGTTCTGACATCAAACAGTTTTACCCTTCAGGCTGCAAACTGCATTTCTCCCCTGGTTCTTTCAAAACCCCTCAAAGTTTGGCTACAAATTATCACAGAAAGAGAACAGGGTTTACACTGACTCTGTGTGCTCTTCCACATTAAAAGGCCAAGGCCAGCCTACAACAAGCTACTTCAAGTCTTCTACGCTGACTAGTTAGCGTGCAAAACAAGAAGCTTTTTAGTTGCTTCATAGAAACATTTACCAATTCCTGCTTCTGCAATAACCACGGCAAAAGCCCTTTCCCAAATGCAGAAGCAGCCTTGTCCAAAGAGTATAATGTAATATAGGAATAAAATTTTTTATGTTCAGCATGTACTTCGCTATGCTGAATATCAAATTTGTCAGCACACACCTGATTTATGGACTGCACCAGAGGCGCTGCCCCGGGGGTGTTATTCAGGTACAGCAGAACGAGCACTCCCAAGAATTACCTTTCCACTGAGCACTGCTCAATGCTTTGGCAGATTTTGTGGCCCACACACACCTCCTGGGTAATACTTACCTTAAATTGCTCTTCAGAAACCACCAACAGCTGATGGCTACCTTGCATATCAGGACTCTTGGAAAGGTCATGTGCTACTTCTAGAGGTTCTGGGAGAGGAGTGCTACGTCCATCCAAGACAAGTATACCCACAACAGGAGCCCTGTGCATCAGCTGAATCTCTTTGGCTAGACAAGCAAGATAAGGAGGAAAATAAACAGAAAAACCAAACAGGAGTCTAGTCAGACCCTATGTTAGAACCTCACTCGTATCTCACTCCAGTGCATGTAGACCTGAAGACCTATACAATGTGGCTACAGAAAAACTGCCTAAAGAGATTTTGTCGTTAAAGAGTACTTGGACTGAACTAGTTCATGTTAAATAATAACTATTACTACATAAAGACAGTAGGTCTGGCTGTCAGAATAAGGTACATGTGCACTGAAACTTGATGGTAAACTTCAGTGACAGCTGACACAAATTGAAATTTCTGAAGTCAGTAGGAAATGAGGCTAAGGCATGTCAGGCAGTGCTGGAGCTCACTCTTCAGTTCAGTTGCTGCAGTGAGCATTGCTTAGCTCAGACTCTGTTACATGTAGCTCCACTCTCACTGATAAACAACGGTAATTGAAGTACCTTGCTTTTCTGTACACAGCTCTTGGCTATATGAGCGATAGCTCAGATCCATTAAGATCTTGCTCTCACAAGGCATACTTACCCTGCTCTGCCCTGACAGGTTCATCCATCCTCCTCTCTGCCGGAGGAACACGTAAACAGAAGGCGTAGACTGTACCTCCATTGGTGCCTGCCCACAGGGACGGGCAGTGGCGGGAGCCTAGAGCAACAAGAAGGTTCATGAGCAAGGCACCATCTGTGACACCCTTGGATAACTGCTTTCCACTAGCTATACACATCCTCCCTTTGTTTATATCCTAAATATTATGGCAGTCTTTCCAGGGAAACTACAGGTTCTTAGCACTTCTTTTCCCAACACATGTCCATCAGCAGCCCTGATAAAGGATATGGCACGTGAGTAAAGGGAACAGAGTGCTATTTCCACCAGATACCACAATTGCTGCATCCAGTTCTCATGCACTTATATCACATACGAGGAGAGGAAATTTGTATATAATATCAGTTTGGGCTCTGAAACACAACCAACCACCACCCTCACCAAAATTAAGAGGCTCTGCTGGGGGCAGGAGTGAACTTTAGAGTAACAGTACAAGGAAAAGCTTACACTAAAACATCAGATGTCATCCCAGCACATTTGAAAACCATACATAAAGGCTGCATCCAAAAATGAACTAGTACTTGCCTTGGATTAACCAGCAGCCAGAATGGCTAAATAACAATTCTGCATGACAACATATGCTCTTGTTCTATATTAGTTTTTCAGCACAGCACAAAGTAGGACACAGGAGGTGCCAAATTTTCCTGGCAGTAAATTCTAATACCTTGCTTGGCAGAAGGAGGAAAAATCCATTCGGAAGGAAGGAGAAATGCTTTTTTTCTACTCACTGTCTCTCAAGAAGGTATCAGCAAAATACAAGGTGCGCACAAAGCCAGTGAAAGAGTCTTCTGCAGACCGGGCTTCAATCTTCCGCTGGACTGGAGCCAGTTCCATTTCCTGCAATGCGTCTTGGTCAAATTTGGCATTTGCTTCTTGCACCTTCAAAGGGAGGAGACATTTTGTCAGTCAGGCAAAGACAGAGCAGGCAAGAGAGATAGTAAGAACGGCAGCAAGAGAAAGGGAAAGCACTAGTGAATAGGTAAATTCTGCATCATATGTTTAACTATACACAGTATGTTTTCTCTAAAAACGTGACGATGTTATCTGTTAGATAAAACAATCAGAAGCTGCCACTTTTGCCCTTGTACCAGTAGCTACTGACACGACAGCAGGACTGCAGTCCATCTCTAGCTCAGGCAATCTGATCAGGACTCTGCACGCTCCAAGCTGTAAACAGACAAGACCCCAAAAAGGCAGACCCCTCACCTCTGAGGCATTTCCACTACCTCCTCGTCGCTTCCTACTGGACACTCGGCTTCTTCTGATCCGCCTGAACGACTGACGGAGGGACTTCTTCAAGGATTTCACCCGAGACAGTGGGCCTTCTAAGGCCAGTTGGTCACTGGGATGCAGTGTGCACCTGAAAGAGGGAGACGGCAGGCACATGGTCACTGTCTACTGGGTGGCAATCACTCCCAAGAGTCTAACAGGACACATACAAATATTGGAACACGCTTATATATTCTTGAAGATCTTCAAGAACAGAGTCCAATGAGGATCAGCTGCTTGCTACACTGACTGCTCTTATAAAATCACTTATCACAACTAGTTTTGTTAGCAATTCCAGGTCACCTTTAACAAGAAAATTACCTGGAAAGAATATACTTACTTGACAAAGACCAGTCGTTTCTGCTGGTGGTCAAAAAGCCCAAAACCATGACTGGTACCAAAGGCCACAAGCTTCCATTCAGAGTGAAGGGCCAGTGAGGTGACCACAGCCGGTGGCTGACACTGAACAAGGACAAATGGCTGAAAACCAGCTTCAAATCGAACAGGTCCATCTCGAGTCTTTAGCTTCTCGTGACCTTTCCATCGATAGCCCTCTTGGTCCTGCAGGAGATCTGCTTCAGCATGGTCCACAATATGTTCTGCATCTTCATCATTCAGTTCCATCACCAGCACCTGAAAGGAAGAGGACAAACTTTGCTACAGGTTTTACAAATTAAGCAGTCCTCCAAGCCACAGACCTTCTGATATGCTGCAAAACTACAGCATCTCTCAAGGCTGATAAGGAGCATTAGATAAAGTCTAAAATACAGATTAGAGAAAACAGAGAACCGTGAAACAACACTTCCAGCAACTATGTCAATTTACCACTACAGAAGTGTTAAAATTTGAAATACTCATATCTCCAAGTTGCACTCTGGCAACCTGTGCTAAAAACAAGGTTTATGATGACTGTTTATATTTCAATACCTGTCCTGCTGTACCAGCTACAGCCAAGTATCCACTGTATTTACACAGGTAGATCTTCTGGATCCCAAGTCTTGGATCATCACTGTAAGGGTCGAAGGTACCAACCTGGGAGAGAGAGAACACACAGTGGCTGATCTTTGCAGATGCATTAACGAGGACAAGAATCAAAACTCCTCAGGTTTTCAGAAAGCTTCCACAAGCACCAGCTGTCTTACCTTGCGAAGCGGAGGCCATTCATCCTCACCCAGGGTGTTCATATTGTCATTGGGATCAGCATCTGTGAGAAACACCCTCACTGTGCTTAGCTTATAAAGGAGATGTAAGCAGACACCAGATGCATCCCAAAATCGCACAGTGCCATCTTCATGCCTGTACGAGGAAATGTTACGGAGACACACATCATGCAGGAGAACAGCAAATCACCCAGAAGAGGATGACAAAACAGAGGAGAAAAAACACAACCAAAGATTAAACCACATTGTTTACAAAGCCCTGAGCTGTGACAACTTAGAGCTTCAAGAGAAAGATTTTAGGGCACTTTTTTCTGTTGTGGCTTTTTTTGGTTTGGTTTTGGTTTTTTGTTTTGTTTTTGGGTTTTTTTGAGTTTTTGTTGTTTTTTGTTTTTTATGGAGCTTGGTTTTGTTTAGATTTAGGTTGTTGGGTTTTATTTAATCCAGTTTGTTCTCGATGACCTGACACCAGAGTACAATTTAAGATCACTCCAAAAAGCACTGAAGAGGAAAAAAAGCTTAGCATACAGAAGAACAACTCATCCTGACAAAAATACTATTAATGGGAGGGAGAGAGGGAGGGAGGGAGGAAAAGAAATCAAGCTTTAATCTTAGTTTTCCAGGTGAAAATTGGTGGCATTCTTCCAATATAACAGTAAGGGTTTCTAACAACATGCTGCATCAAGAATGAAGTCTGATGATCAGCCCACTGAAATTCTTAAAAGTGCTTTGAAAAGAAAATGATACATTTTTATGGGATGCGACAGTCTCTTTCTAGCTAGTTTCACCACTGCAGTAGACTGTTCATGCTGATCAAAGCAGACAGGAGTCCAAGCTCACCTCACCAAGAACAGTGTAAGGTAGGGGGAGGAAAAAGGCTTCAAAACCTGCAAGATGAAGCTCTGCTTTTACATCGCTCCCTTTGAAGCGGTCTGGATTACTGCCTGCACTTCTACACTGATGTTTGTGGGGGGAACAGATAGCGCATCATTACTACAAATATGCCAACTTTATAGATTAGCTGTGGACATCACAACCTCTTTGCTCAGAAGCAGCAGAAGCAGGTAGCATCACACAGCTAGCAGCCCAGCCTTGAGAGGTTGCACCGTACAGCTGCAGCCTTTCTCCCTATGAGATGAGCAGGCTTTAATCTCATGGGAAAGCTTCAGTTAGTTCAAAAGGAAGAAGAGAAGCTGGAAAGGGCTCCTCGATTGTTATCAATTAAGTACATACCCTGTTAGAAGCAAGTCCCTCTGCGGAGGATCTGGAGCTATGTTGGTGCCACCATCAATCGGCCACGGCTACAAATACATTAAGGGAAGACTGTGACTTCCTAGGCAGTGACAGTGTGAAGAGACTATGCAGTCAGCAGGAGAGCATGAACTTCAGTGCAAGTGGCAGTGAAACAGTCCATGCTGTTAGCTTTTGTTTGGATTAGATGTTCCTGTTCTGACACCAGCTGTGCTTTTTAGGAGATACTCTACACATTTCCTCAAGAAGCTGTGCCGAAAGCTTCATGCTTCTAAATGAGAAGTTTGTTACCACTGACAGCTGGGAACACTCAGACTTTCCTTCTAGCTTGTCAAAGCCTGCAAAAAATATCACATTTTAATCCCCCAGTGTGAGTTACTGTATTGGTGGTGCCCTGGGAAAAAGCCTTTCTTGACCCTATTAAGAAGCAGGACAATGTCTGTTGGGACTCATCCCTCCACACGCAGTCAGCAGCACAGACCACCCACATTCTGAGCAGTCATGCTGGTCTTAAACGCATGGGAACACACGTACATTTAAAGATGCCATACCATATTCGAGTAGTGAATGTTCTGCTTGCTCCCAGCACTGATAATCCTCTCCCACAGTTTCAGTGGGATGTTGGAGACATGGTGTGAGCAGGTGATGGCTGAGCAATGGAGAGAAGCCAGGTATGGAGGATGGACTGCTGGCCAGCCTGCAGTTTTCAAGTCTATAACTACCAGCTCTTCTTCTGCCAGCACCACCATAGCAGAAGGGTCATCGAACTCTGCAGAAAGAAGATTCATTGAGGCTGACAAAAATGACCATCCAAGGTTAATAGAAACAAGCTTCCTATAAAGCTTATTTGAAAACTCTTATCACTTAGCTCGACACAAACATTTTTGTTGGCAAAACCTCTAAATGCTTGTGTTAACTGGACCTATTGAGGCATTAATATTAATAGATTTCAAGATACTAACAGATTTACTGCAAATTCATGTTTTTTTACACTGCTCCTGGGACTGTCAGAGTGACTTTTTTTATAGATTCCACTGCAGATAAAAAGTTTGTTAACAATGTGCATGGCTAAACAACAGGAGCTCATACTCATCATTGTAACAGCCAGAACTCAAAGGACTTTACCTACAGCTAATTAACAACACAGGGTGGACAGACATGCATATACCCCAGCAGTGACCCATTTAGTACTGTGTTAGGGTCACAGTCCATCTAGGCTAAGCTGCTTAAACACAGTAATGCCTTGGGTTCTGCAGAATGCTTCTCCCCTTGAACTGACAAGTGTTTACAGTTCAGCTCTCTTACTTTTGATTTTCCCTGCTTCT
>JAOXNH010000003.1:30694249-30711673 GCA_028566575.1 Bartramia longicauda
GTTCAGCTCTCTTACTTTTCATTTTCCCTGCTTCTCACGTGTTGTGACATACCCTCTGGACTTTCCTTTTTAAATGGTGTCTACATCATTTAATATATATTCATATGTACATTAGACAAAATTACAAACAAAAGAAATCTATTAATGTAACTTTACAGATGACACCTGACACAATCAGTAATTGAAGATTTTTCATTGTAACTAGAATTTAAATGAAAAAAAAATTATCTACAGAAACACTATTGAATAACACTCGTGAGACAGCCACATCAGCAACTGGTGGGGAAAACCAAAACCACGGATCAGTTCCCACCAATAACAATTAACCCAGCTACAGAAAACTAAGTGAAAGCACAACTGTAAAATGGGGGATGGTGTGTGTGATGGTGAGCCATAAGCAAATGAGCAGCTTTTCACTGACCTTCCTTGCTAACCTGTACTTTTACTTCCCTTCTTTAGCTGTTCGATTCTTGGCACATACTTGCAAGAAGGCACGTCTATAACCAAGCACATACCAACACTGTTCTCTCAGCAAAAATTAACTTCAAGTAATTAGTACTTGGCACCACTCTAGTTAGACACCCCAAGTTTCACCTCTGACGAGCCACAGCCATAACACAAAACTAATTAGTTCAGTTTCTTCATGAAAAAGTGTTTTATATACAGTTTTACTTTGCTTACTTATGTGCCATCACTTGCAGTTGCCTACAGGGCTTCTGAATAGAACAAATAATATCATACCTGCACTACATCCCGCAGGATCAGCCCTGCACTCCAACTGCTGCTACCTATTAACCAAACATACTCTGTTGGAACAATATTCTTTTTCCTGCAAAGGCACACACCTGAGCTCATTGCTTATGGCAAGAATCTATTTGAAGTTGCTGAAGTGGCAAGCACACTAGAATTTGTCATGACTGCCATACACTCATCCACCTGCTAATTTGAAAAAAAAAAAAAAAAAGAAAGAAAACAGGAAGGGCTAGCCTTTCAAAAATTGTTTCCACAGCATATTCAGGATAGTGGAAAGTCACCAGCTACCACCATGCTGCAACGCGTAAGCTTTGTGCTTATTACATTAAGTGGCTTTGGTATACAATTAATACCTTCGTACTGCCATTGCAGGGAAGACTGCTTAAGGGCAAACAAGGCAAGCTTCATAGATCCACTAAGCTTAGGCAATCAGCCACAAGGAAGCTTGTCAACCACAAAACCCTCATTTTATTGTAAAAAAAACTTCCTCATCTAAGTGCAACGGCTTCAGCTTAGTGTAGCAGCTCCTGCCTGTACCCACTAGAAGTAGTGTTAACTAGTTAATTCAATCCTTGGGAAGCATAAATATAAAGGCTGTTAAGTTCAGTTACTTCATCCTCAATGACTTCTAATCATATCGAGGAATTGAACTTTAAGTAGTTACTCTCTTATCTAAAAAACTCAGCTTTCAAGACTTCTGTTCCATTGTCTAGAATCTCAGCTTCATAGAAAGTAAGAGAGTCTAGTTTCTTAAATGATAAAAGCTAAGCAGTATCTTGAGTTTAATGGCATGACATCGTTAAGCTTGAAGGTTCTGCACATTTGGAAGATGCTTATAAAAGGCAGTGTTCTGTAGGGGAAAATCTATAACACCACACACATAAAGGCCCTTCATCTCAGTTCCATTTCTTTGCTGGTTTTTCAGTGACTTGAGAGGGTCTGTTACGGTCTGGGGAGAGAGATGGGAGGAGCTGTTTCTTTATGCCTGCTTTCCCAAGACAGTCCTCCCTTGGATCTGTTGTCTGCTTTGTACAATAGGCCAGAGGGAGCCAACCTGCATCTACATCTCTGAATGCCCACAGCTGCCCAGTGTGTAGCTGAGAGCTGTCACCACCACCCCCGGCAGGACACAAGACAAATAGGTTTGAAAACTAGTCTACCAGGCAAACCTGAAACGAGAAAGCCCGAGAAGATTCAGTAACAGAAGATATGCCTACAAGCTCAAGATGCTTTTTAAGCATCTAGACTTCTGTGATTTGGTCTGATCCAACTTCTAATACTGAACATTTGTGGAGCTTGAAATAGCATTTTATACCAGAAGCAGGAACTACACCAGCATTAGAGAAACAGTTCTTGGGGAAAATCCTTTACAGTTCCATGAAAAGAAAGAATATTACAGCTACTGTAGAAGTAAGGGCAACAAAGCTCTTCAACAGAAGCAAGAATCTGACCAGCTCTAAGCAAGCCATGGAATGAGTGCTATTCAGTTTTAGGCCTGTTTACATTCATGTTCACCAGCAGTCAGTAAATTAAGCTCTCTGTATACTGACCCTTGGTTCTATGTCACCCTTTGCTGATTTATTACCCAGAGCCCTACTCAAATACAGATAGTAATTAAAAGAAACAATGTCTCAGTGGGAGTAAATTCTGTTTTTAATTATTGACTCTTTTGAAGTGCTATTTCCAAACAGCAATATTCAGATCCTCATTTCACAACCTGGTTATGTCCAGCTTATACAGATGTGAGCCTAAGTGATCTCTTCTTATTAATGGAGTAGCTTAATTTTTTGAGGAATGTATGGCATTTGTAACCAGCCCATTCTTTATACCAGTATTTTACACTTCACTTTTAAATGGCAAACCTCTTTTATAGTTGGACTCAATCTTGAGGGTTTTTTCAAACCTAAATAATTCTATAATTCTCTGTTAAAGTCTCAGAAAAACCCCAAACTACTGACCTCCTTACCACATTTCACATGCTATTTATACCAGGCAGATTTCCACATGCGTACACAGCTATTCTAATTCCTCAGTAATGCCCTTTCATCACATACCTGCGGTAGGATCCGAACTGAAGATTATAAAGAAGTCTATCACCCGTGACGTGAAGTCAAAGGCTGTTTGCTGACTGCCATGGACAACAGAGATACTGTGCCGGTCACCATAGCTAGCCCGGGGCATCCCTCCTTGGAATATAATGTAAGGAAGCCTTAAGAGAAATAGAAGGTTAGAGTGGTGTATGCTGAAATGAGGAGTAAGCAAAATCTCAAAGATGTGAGGCAAGTCAAACTTTGACAAAAAATTCTTACAATTCTTATGATGTTACTCTAAAGGGCTGTTACGGTGTTGCACACTGCACCCTTTAAATGACTTAAAACAGGTGAGAGGGAAGGGATACACCACAAACTTACCCATTCTTTGTTGTCTGCCAGTAAATCTTGGAGATGGCCTTGCACGGAAAAGGACCTAAGAGAACAGAGTTATTTGCCATAATTCAAGAAGTGCATCTTTACATTACGAAGTTCCTTGTTCTGCTTCACCTAGGACACCTCAGCCTCCAAGTCAAGGGGAGCCACCTGAATTAGCTGGCGGCACCACCACCTCCCCAGACCAAGCCACATCAGACAACAAGTCTTCTGGGCTGCACTGACCACAGCACTGCTCAGCAAAACCAGGTTTAGAGTCGGGGGAAGTTTTGAACCTGACGGCTAATAGGGAGTGGAAGTGCTGTTGGAGAAGCTGATTAACTCGAAAGGATCGTTAAAAACATTGTCATTCCTGAAACTAATGTAAAGGTGATAGAGCTTTAAAAGCTTCTATATGCTTAAAAAGATGAGGTCATCTCCATTTGATGGGTTTCAGCAAATCAGAGGCATCATTTCATCACTGCTCAGGTCAACAAAAAGTACGCTTAGCTCGCTATTAATTACAGAAGATCCAAGCAACTCCTGCTGAACAGGACATGAACTAAAGCAGAGAGCTGAATCACCAACACCATTCTTTGTGAAGGTCTCAAATTAGCGTCAACACATTTGTGCTCCATGTTCAGGACACATCTCAACATTGTAAAGGAGTTTAAAATCCAAGAAAAAAAACAAAACACAGGACTGAAATCCCTTAGTCCAGGCTCATGGCCCATTCAAAAGGTAGCTCTACATTTTGCCATTAGTATTAAACACTGGGGAGAACACAAATGTCCCAGACAAGCTCAGAATAAGTTTGCATTTAGATGAATACGCAACTATTAAACCTCACTTACTGACCATAAGGCACAAGGTTTTCCAGAGGCTCAGGCTGCCTGTTGTCACTGGATACTGGCCACTGGGTGTAACTTCCATCAGAGTGACAACTAATGAATTTACTGCCATCCCTCTGCCAGTAGAGGTTCTCCAGTTGCTGAAGAGAAAGACATACAATGACTGCTCTCCAAAGAGCTGTTAACCCCCCCAAACCCAATGCATTCTCACTAAAAAAGAAGCTTTGGCAGGCTCTCCCTGCACCTACTTGTCTCCAGGTGCCCTGAGAGGAGAGAGCCCTTCCTCCCCTGATGAACTGACTTTGCATTGAATTAATACCTGGCTGCCCAGGAAATGGTGTGTCGGTTTGTTATTCTGCAGGTCCCAGAGGACAATCAAGCCCCTGCTGTATCCAATCAGAATCTGGTCAGGGTTCTTAGGATGCTCCCGAAGGGCTTCCACCAATTCACATGATCGCCTGTTACAATAATCTTCCGGTACCCTACAGAAACAGAAGAGAAAACCAAGAAAAGTTTATTCCAGGTACAACCTAATATGATTGTACTAACAGTTAAGGTATAAGAATGAGAAATTAAGCAACAAAAAGTTCAAACAGATAAGAATAAGTACAATCCTCCACAAATCCTTCCAGCAGCAGAAAAATCTTATGTAAGACATCACACCAGGCCTGCCATATGAACATGCATCCAGTCTCATTTTCTTCAGGGAAAACCCAAAGAAAAACCCCATGAATTCCAGGAGCATAAAGACTGTCTGAATCACCCGCCCTATTCTCTTGTGACCCTTGCAGAACAAAGGTAACAGGGAAATGTCAGTAGGAAGCAACAACAACATGAAGTAGGGCGGTTTTCAGCAGCACTTGAATCTCCAGAGTAACAAAATCCTCATTTGGACAAAGCAGCGTCAGAAGTTCTGCCACCAGTCAAAAAAAAAAAAAAAGTGTAATTACAGCTAAGCATACCAATTTTTGCAAAAAGTAAACAAAAGGGACAGAGCACAAGGTTTGCAGATTTACTCCAAGTGTCTCCTGTATAGTTCTGCCTATATGCTCTACCTCCACGGTGACAGTACTGGGTTGATCAGGACTGAAACTGTTACTTAACACATAACCAGGACCAAAAGTTACTTTCACAGGCGTCATGCAGATTTGGACAATGCTTAACACAACAGTGAAGCCCCAGTGCATAATCTGGGGTGATGTTTTAACAAAGGATATGTCTGCTAATGAGATTCCACCTCTACACAGCAGCGCCTCTTTGCTCACTCACCGCTGCAGCACAGCCTCAGAGGTTATGGTCCTGTCCTCCAGCACTCGGAATGACGGAAGCTCCACTACGAAGATGTTGCCACTCTCCGTGCCAAGATACAGGACTTCCCGGGAGGAATGGGGAAGGACAGCTGTTATCTGCGTGGCACTCGGTGGAGACCTGGGGATTCAAAGAGACTTGTCAACTGCACGCAAAAGACTGTCGTTACTGAACTTGAGAGAACTAAAAACTCAGCAGGGATATTTACAAGTTTAATAGGCAGAAATTTTGAGCCAGGCATGATTTCTGAAGGAGGAAAACTAGCTTTAAGATAAATTATGTCGAAAACTTTTGACAAGCATATGGACAAAGACCGAGACGCCTTTTTACAGACGCCTCTTATTAAGTATCCCAAAACTGTCAAGCAGTATTTTTTAAGGAATGCTTAGATTTACTTAACCTTAAAATTTACAGCTCCTGTACACATAGAAGTGGATGCACAATATTTAATCCTTTACATCAGTACAACACTTAAAATGTGGCTTCCCGGGCCCTACCCAACACCCCTTTGGTTTCCATGGATGCCCCTTTAATGGGGCAGGAATTCACAGGAGTGAGAGTCTGTAAGAACAGGACAAGCTCTAGCTAGAACAGCAGTGGAATTTTCTTACTTCCTTATCCCCAAACTAGCTCAAAAACGCTCCTGCAGATTACCCAGGTGGCCCTTTCAGGGTGAAGCGGTGCTCCTCCCACAGCTCAGATGCTCCATTGTGCTGCTTCAAGCTCCAGAGGTGCAAGCTGTTATCATCTAGCAACGTCACCAACTGGCACTACAAAACCACAAAATGCATGGGTTTTTTCAGTATCCCAATATTAAATATAACACAGTAAACGTAGCCATAAAGTTGCTGCTGTTCATAATTCCCTGCTAAAACAAGACTGAGGAGCCAGCTGCGGTTCTTTATAGCAGTGGGTATACACTGCAGCAATGCTGTTAGCTAACAGAGAGCGATTTGGGGGAAGCCAAGAAGTAGCCTAAAGGCCGAAAACCCTCTTACAGGACAAAGGCACAGGTTATCACTGAGGGGGATGATAAGGATTTAGGCTCTTGAAAAAGCTCACCCTATGCTATAAAGCTCAGCCAAGCAGCTGCAGGCTCTTAGCTCACCACCTTCTCACTCAGCACGGTTTGCTGGAACACACCCCAGCTTTGGGTGGGGCTGACACAGTCTACTACACCACACTCCTTGCATTCTTCATGTCCAACCTCATTGTGGAGGGTTGTGTCAGAGTCCTTTTATGAGCCCAGCCCTGCTGGCTGCATGTTCAAATTGAAGCATTTTACCTGCTGAAGCCACACCTGGTGCAACACTCCCCATGGGAGTTTCAGCTTATACCATTAGTTAAGCAAACAGACACCCAAAACCGCCTCAAGAATTAAATCCCTCTCCAAGAGAGGCCACTCGTGCTATACTGGGGGCATCCAGCAACAAAGTATGTGGCCCAGACACCAGTCTGTCAGTCAAGGGAAGGGAAAGCGGTTAGACAGTCATCAGACATTCGGAAAATTCTGCCTTCCTATTTTTAGTTTGTGGCAGTAACTGTGCAGGAGTCCCCAGGAGCAAGATTCAATACCCCAAAACACAAAGTCAACAAGCCTAACAGCTGGCGAGGTTAACAGTGCTGTTCTGAATACATGAAAATAATTAAATCAGTTCAGCAGCAGCTACTGTTCTATCTGTTCTGCAGAAGAAAGACGACCCGGTCCTCCTGAAAGAATAGGGGCTGCAAGTGGAAAAGGAAGTTTTCACTTTTGCAGCAGATTGCCCAAACTATTTTGGCCTTATTACCATTCCCAATATGTCGCTTGAGATAAACGACTAACAGTTACAAACAATACAGCTACTCCTAAGTTTTACCAAGCATCTCCACAGCAACAAGTGCTGCTGAGAGCACAAAATACTCTGGGATAAGCATTCCCAACCAAGCAGCATTTGAATATACTTGGTAATAGGAGCCAAGTTACCTAGAACAAACCCAACACCTGTTTAAGAGGTCTGCATGAGTCACAGAGGGACTGAAAATACACTTACCTGATCAGGTATAAAGTGAATCTGCATTACAGTATTGTTTTCTTCATGTAAACCCATGAACTCCACCCCAGGAGCACCATATCTGAAGAGTTTGTTGAGGATCTACAGTATTTAAGATGACCCACAGCTACAATTAATTGATAAGAAGCTTGCTAGCAAGCAAGATGAAAAGAGATTAGTTTGAAACCACGTTTTACTGTTAGTGATCGGACTGAAAAGGACCACTGCAAATCTACTTTGATTTTATATGCTTGTGGCCTGTTACACACAATCCAGGAGAAACGTGGAAGTTTACTTCATCCTTTGAGCACATACAGAAGAGGTGCCTGGACCCTGTTTTTTCTCAGGGATGTTTAGTGGTTTCCCAGACACTACAATCCTGCTTAACTAATTTGTAACCAAGAGACAGATGGCTGCCGCCCGCATGTGGAGTCCGGCCTCCGAACACAAACACCACCGGGAATGAATGATTAAGCAGGCAGGGAGAGCACCAACTTTTCCTTTCTGGGCTGAGTGGTGTGCCTGCTTTACAGCTTGCCTAACTGGTACTGTGCCATGGGAATCACCTCAGTGCCTCAAATACACACAAAAATCAGGCTGGACGTCATTAGGTAAAAAAAAAAAAAAAAAGTCACCACCTTCAAAGTTCAGATCTTTAAATGCCTGGATGGTCAAAAACTCAGGAAGCTGAAAGCATTTATGAGTTCAGTTTTAAGAATTGCTTTAAGTAAAAAAAAAAAAAAGGAACCCCGCCCCAAATATTTAAACAACCCTGGAATTTACAACATGAAGGATTGCTAAACTTAGGCCTGGTCTAGTCTGACCTTCTGCATAGCAAGACCAAAGACTCTTGGTCTAGTATCTACATCAGCTCAGCTTCTGTGTAAGCTACAGTTCAGCTCAGCAAGATAACCCCATTCCTATCAGATTCAAATCACTCCAAACCTAGGCAAACTGTTCCAATGTTCCAATAACCCTTGACTGCAAATTTATACTTAGTCTAACTTTTTACAGCGTCTTCAAAGTTGCATATTCTGACGTGTCAGAGAAATTTAGCCAAAGTTGTTCAAAAGAATACAGTTTGATGGCTCCTGATCGCGTTCCAATGGCCATGAGGCGGAGAAATGGGCTATAGCCCAGTGCACTGGGTTGATGAGGAAATCCATGTTCCACAGTCTGGTAGAGAAAAAGAAAAATCATGATCAACAGCACGTTTCATGGGCATTGTTGTATACAGCTGAAAAACAGAAGTTCAATATGGCATGGCAGTCAGAAATGCAGCACTTAATGGCAGCTTTTTCTGTTGAAAAGTGTTCAAACACAAGTTAGATTTGCTGAACAACAGTCTAAGGCTGAACCTATTCCAAGAACCCCTGGATCCACAGCCAGGATATGCAGAAGTGTAACAGAAACGAAAGAGAAATATTCTGAAAACAGTAACCCGAGCAACTCTTTATGTTAAGATTATAAATAACTCTGCATAAGCACAGCTCACTCAGTCACCACAATACTCTCCATCACTCCACATCAACTTTACTCCTGTAAACCAACTGCTCAGCACATTTCAAAGTCTGACACAAATACTGCATATTCGTAAGGTCAGCTTTATCTGCCAAATTCCGCACAGGTCAGCCTTCATGACCTTCTCCTGTTGATTGACATCGAGAAATGGTGCAAAGCTATGAAGAACTATTGAGTGAACAGCAGTGCTCATCAACAAAACTAAACACATCTCCCCTGTGGGGCAGTCAGGAAAACTAACGTTAACTGAAATCCATTTTCCAGGGGCAGCACAAGGAACACTGGAATTTAACGAGGCCACCTCAGACTAATTGAAAGCCATTTGCTAATAAAGATATGTCAGTCACCATTGTGGGGAGCAGTATGTTGCTTGGCCTTAGTGGCTTCCCTGAAGTAGAATTTACACTGCACTAAGAGGAAGATTTGGAGCATGTTGTTCCCACCAGACCTAGCACAGCCAATGTATTTGCACACTATGGAATAATATTCTGCCATACTTACAGGACACGACCAAGCTGCTTGTAAAATACCTCAGTCAAGTTTTTAGAAGTGCTAATGTACAGCTATTATCGTTGTTTAAACAAGTATGCATGAGTGTTCAATAACATACAGCCATGTAAAGAGGGATTTGTGTGCCCAAAGAGTAATAGGGCTACTTCCTGGAAAACCTTGTCATCCTTACAATCCCAGCTTCTGGAAAATATGTTCTCCTAAGGCAAGCTGGTCAGCTGCAGAATAGGAATTTGTTACAAAACAGCTCAAGAACACTCACGGAAAAAAGGAAAAAAGAAAAACAATGAAACAGCAGCAAAGAACCTTCCATCTATTCTGTCTATAGAAATAAGCACTTGCATCTCGCTCCATGCTCATTGCCATCATGTCTTTGAGATAGAACTACCACATCACTTGGATTTATGGTTTATTCAGCCTAAATGTAGCACCTGGACTTTATTTCCTGCATCGTGATTTCCGAACTTAATCCCTTGCAGAAGAAACAAAAAAAGCCAGTTTCATTTCTGTGGTCAGGCCATCAGCCTGAGGTGCTCCCAGCTGCTATGAAGTACTTTAATGCCTTTTACTGGTCCTGCTCAAAAACACAGGCATAGGAGGATATGGGCTGACTCCATAGTCTGCCAGATTGCTTCCGTTTTAGCCATTTACTCACAATTCATAAACTTTAAAAATAGATGTCCTTCCTCTAAATCATCGGTTACCCCAGTCTGAGGTCTATTAGGGGAAGATGAGCCATTTTAAGAGACATAAAATTGGAAATACTGAAGCATTTCCCAATTTTCTGCTTGTCAACTCATAAGACTGGGCAAAGGAGTAGTTACTCATTTTTAACCTTTTATATGTAGTAAATTGAGATTAGTGCTACTGGTTCCAAGACCACTGAGTTTATTTCCCTTTATGATAACTTAATCTCCAGCCTTACTTCTTAATATTCTAAAAAGGTAAGTTAAATATTAAGTTTGTGTTATTAAAAAGAAATTTTGAGCAATCAATGTTTTTAACATCACCCTTGAAGTTGTTGGAAACCAACCTTTGCTTAGCTACACATACAAAACTTCCGAGGGGAGACGGTACGAAATCAGGAACTTATCTATGCACCCAGAACTGAAACAGGGTGCTATTTTCAATGAAATATCAATTGAGATTTCTTCCAGCCCAGAAGATAAGGCTTTAGCCATAATTCTTATAATAGAAAACCCATGACTTACACAATACTGTACTGCCTGTTCAGATGCTGTCAATACTAGCCTTAATATTGGCCTAATTATATCTTGGGTTTGATGTGTTAATTTGTCAACACATTAGATAAGTCAATAAAAGCTTTAATTTCCAAGCAGGAGACCTATGACCTGCATAACCAAGCATATATCATTGAGTCCTAATAAAAGGAGGGTGATGTTTTTCCCCGGATTTTCTTTCAACAGAAAATGTGAAGTACCCACACATCCCATCGACAAATTTGCAAAAGCTCCGGTAACTGTAAACTGTCAGTACCACAAGGCCACATGCAGAAGCACAAGGGAGTATCAGTAACAACCACGGTGTGTTACACAACCACTTATGCAGTAAAGTAAATGTCCTAATGGTTCCTGATAGCTTTGAACCCTCAACCAAGGTGCCCATAAGATGTAAGGAAGATAACTCCCTCCTGTGTCATTCAATTGCTTCCACCGCCAGGCAAGAAAGGCATCAGGATGGCTTTTTGGCTGTATTTGACACCACCAGGGCCAGGCATTCACATTCACTGTACTGATTACCTAGATCTTTTTCTTGCACTTATTTACACCCAGTTGTTAAACCACATCAAGTCGGCTTTTCGGCTGCCCACCCACCCTCCCTCCCCTCTCGGGCAGCTTTCATCAGCCAATCCTTTCACCTGCTCAGCAGGTAAACCCAGCAAGGGGGGGTGAGGGGGGCAGAAGGCAGGAGAGGTTACAATGGAGCCTTTCAGAAGAACTGAAACAAGAAACTAGAGTGCCCACAATGTGCCCTTCCTCCTCAAAAGGGCCTTTGTTTCTTGGAGGAAAGGTAGGAGCATTCGTTTTCATTTTCCTCAGACCACAGATTTGTCATTCTCAGGAAAAGTAAGCCTGATGTCAGCATCATTAACAAACAGAAATGCTTCATGTCAGTCATATTTACTGCAGGAAAAATGCAGCCAAACTAAACAGTTGTTCCCAGCCCACACTAAAGCTGTGCAGGTGAAATTCAGTGCTGTCTTTTCCTTCTTTCATTTCTCTCCACTTCTCCCCTCAGATTGTTTTATGACAAAGCAGAGACAAACCCAACCACAGGCAATACAAACCCTGTGCCTTTGTTAATGTGTCTTTTGAAGAAACAATGAAGCCTGTACGTGTTAAATCTACTTTGCATAGAGACTAATTCAGTATTTCAGGTAAGCTATCCATCACACCCATTAGCAAAGGGTTAGGAAGACTGAAAAGAGACAAAAAAACACAAAGCCATAAATTAAATGCAATGTTCCCAGTTTGGTAACATTCAGCTGTAAGACAGGCTGGTTCACCTGTGCGTTACCCATCATCTAGTCTGACAATGCCAGCCTGAACATGTTTGTTCTGCAGGGGTTGGACTGAGCCAAAGGCATCCAAATACTACTTCCAAAAGCAGGATAAACTTAAAGACGACGACTGCCAAGTCCACATACCTTATCCTTCATTCTATCCACTGAGCTAAAAACAGATTCTTGCAACAGGTACACACAAGCATGGGAAGTTCTTACTCAGAGAGAGAAACAGATATGCAAAGCTAAGTGACTAGCAGAATTTAGGAAGGTGTTTATTGAAACAAACACAAGTTTGGGGACACTTTGAAGAGCTAGTCCAGTGGCAAATCAGTCCTTTAAAACCATCTAGACCACCTCTTATCCGGAACAGAAATGCAAGAGGGAAATAGTAAAAAGATTGCAACCTATTGAAACTTGAGGGAGTAAACAAACCAAAAAAATCCACCACCACCAATTAAAAAGACTTTTTAAATTGAAGTCCATTACTAGGTCAGCATGGCCAAATACATTCCATGGTATTAACACTAAACTTATGCATTCATATTCAACTTCAGCATAAACAATGCAATGAGGGCAGGAATCCCCAGCCCTTTTAAGGTAGAGACCTTCCATTTAGTCACCACCAGCATCACAGGGAGTCACACACCGAAGAGGTGCAAATACACCATGCAATTTCTCTGATCAGCAGCTTCATAGCCCCACAAAGTATTTTCCAAGCAGGTTCTTAACCAGAGGTGTTTCAAAGATCTCAAATAACAAGCGTTTAAGAACTTGCTTACCAGCACTAATGTGCTTGCTTTACAGGCACAAGCCAGGGACAGTGTTGGCACAGAAAGTACCACATTTCTTGATTCCTTGAAACCACAACCTTCAACCGGTCAGAATTAAAGTCTGACTTTCCCTGATCTTCTCAGTCTACCTAGCTGTGAGTAGACGTTTATTTTATCAAAGGGTAGAGGCTTTCAAATGATCCATTATCTCTGGAGATACTGGAATGGGACACATAAGACTTGGAAAAAAAAAAAAAAGCAGCACTTTATGCAAGAGAAAAGTATAATGTAAAAGATTCTGCTATAATGTAATGGTCTAATGTTGATTCTCTTTCCGATTCTTGTTAGAAAAGAACAAGCTACTGTGGCTTAAAAGTGCAAATGCATTTTGCAAGGCCTTTAATTACCAAGTTGCTAATGAGAGTAAACCATTAGGAAGTGTCCAAAGCAGTCGACTCCCTAGAAACGTGATGCAATTTTTACCTTCAGGACTAAATCAAATGGAGTCACAAAACCTAACGCCAACTTCTCATGTATTTGGAAGATTCCCTCTGCTGCAAAAGCTAGTTCTTTCAACCTTGTTTTGCATCATCCAAATTAGTCTGTCTCTGGCAAGTACAGTTTGGCCAAACTTTCTCATAAGAGAAAGGCATATTCAAGGAAGAGACATCCCTGTAATAGCAAAGGTTTTTCCAAGGTATATACAATTTTATATGCTTATAAACAATTCTGACCCATCTCTGGGATGTCTTCTGAAGCTGACATAGCATTCAGCTAAATGCAAGCAACTCAGTCCTGGCCTTTATTTACTGATATTTTTATTGCATCTGCACTCGCATTTCCTCATGGTAGCAAGCAGAAAATAGGCCTGAAGAACCCTCAAGTTCTTTATGTCTCCCCAATAGGAGGAGGGAGGCATGCATGGAAATGGTGTGGTTTAGTACCAAATTACATTAAATCATTCATCTCAAATATCCAAAGTTCCACTTTAAGTATGTATCTACACTAGAATTTTAATGAATCAAGGAGGTTATTTCCTAGGCTGACTTCATTTATCCATTATACTTTTCAGAAAAATTCCATTTAAGCCTTGGAAATAGAAAACCTACAAATATATTTCTAATATCCAATGAAGGTGTAAGTAGCCATTAGCCTAGCAATGAATTAAAGGCATTTACAAAGATGAAAGCATTATGTTCCTGGCCAGGGCTCAAAAGAAAAATGCTCAGTGTTGGATAGATAGCACAGCCATCACCAGTTCCTCGTCACGGGGGGAAGGAAAAAAACTAGATACAGATTCAGGCTAAGATAATACCAAATTCATTATTAATGGCCATTGTGCTGCCTAGGTGCTACCATGTTTCTACCACAGACTTTTAAATTCACATTTAAAAACACAGGTATACTTATAAACCCAAAGTATAATCACAAAGAACTGTGGCTTCAGCTGCATCACAAGCTGTGGCTTATGCGTATCTTTAGAAAAATGTTTACTTTTATAGCGGCACTGCAAAGACTACCTGTAACATAAGCAGTCAGAGCACATCGCAGGACAAACTGCAGAACACTCAGAGTATGTAAAAGCTCTGCGAAGATCTCTTCTTTCAGCAAGTGCCACTCAACAGCACGACGATATCCTTTTTCTTAAAAACCAGAGCCAGAATTGAGAACACACTCATGAGCTTGAAGAAAACTAGTCAGGCACAATGGGGAAAAAAGGACAGAATTGAAAAGAGAACAAACCACCCCTCCTAAATTTAACTTTTCCACCCACACTCGAGTAGTTTTCCCTTCCCTTTACACTGTGCAGTGGCTTAGGATAGATTTGCCTTGCACGCATATGCCTCGGAGTTTGAGGAAAGCACTGTACCTTGTTAAACTGGAAAAGGTCGCGTTTAAGCCTTTCTCTCACTGGATCATGTCCGGGTCTTAAGAACCTTCTCATCTTCCTCGCTGTAGTATCTTGGCACCCAAAATCCTAACAAAAAAAAAAAAAAAAAAGCAAAGCCATATAAACAAAAGCAGCCTGAGAAGAGAAGCAAGCAAAAGTAGGTTATTTATTTTGGTTTAGCAGGTAACACAAATCAGCCAGAGCAGAATGAGACAACATCACTATCGAGTAACTAAAACCTGACACCACCACAGAGCAGCATCTCTGGTGCAGGATTTACAGAATAGCATTTTCACAGTGCTAGAACAAACCAGTACAGATAAGTCAAGAGGATTTTAGAAGTGTTTTTTACACTTGGCCATTCTGCAATTGCTTCAGTTGACCTTCTCCAAAGAAGAGGCAAGCAAAACT
Organism: Bartramia longicauda; assembly: GCA_028566575.1. Taxonomy (NCBI): domain Eukaryota; kingdom Metazoa; phylum Chordata; class Aves; order Charadriiformes; family Scolopacidae; genus Bartramia; species Bartramia longicauda. Next base: position 30,709,230 of record JAOXNH010000003.1, read on the forward strand.
GCAGCATTTGCATAAACAATTAGACAAACCCAATCTAAAGGCTAACTCCCAGGCTCACAGGCATTATTGACCAGTATCAGTTTTCACCCCAGGTAACCCTCCAGCTATTGAGCTAAAGAGAGAAAGAATCACATTTTCAGCTCGCTCCATGGGTACAGCAGAAAGGGTGCTGTGCTCCCTGCAGGGTTGCTGCATTAATTATTAACTTGCTTTTGTAAAATATCAAGCCTAACTCCCTGCTCAGAGTGGGGGTAGGGGAAGGAAGTTTTGCACCTGCAGTTCAATGTGCAGCTTAGAAGCACAGGCCTTTGAATATATCTCACCCCCTTGTCTCTCACAGCACCAAGAGGATCCAAGCAGGACAAATTAGACCTGACTTGTAACCTAACGATCACACTGGGGATACCAGGCTACAGCCTCAGATTCTCTACAGCTCAAGAGATTCTTTGTCACATCTCCCCCCTGCAGAGGTGCTAAGTGCCAAGTAAAACTCTGCCAACCCAAGAGCAAAGGTTTGAATCGCATCCTGACAACTTGCCTTGGGATCAGTGCTCCTGCCTGCCCTGGCCATCTTTCACAAGCTCCAGTTTCCAGTGTACAGAAAACTCAGCTGTTCACAAAGCAGCTGCTGGACACTCCACTCAGTATTTTATTTTAATTTGTTGGACAGGAAATTACAGCAATTTACCAGCTACTCTGTACACAACACACACAAACAGTGGGGTCCAGAACTTCTAAGGTGCACTGAAGAATCAGTACAGAAATTCTATAGTAACCCATCATAAGAGATCCATACACACACGTGCAGCAACATGGGGAGCAGGGGGGAGAAGGCTACTGGCTTTCCCAGAGAGGGACCAGGAGCACCAAAGGGACTGCCAAGTGAACAGAGGGCCTTGGGCCCTTGTTCAAACTGTGGGGCTGAAGAGTGATTGAAGGAGGAGAGATTTCACAGAGCTAACAAACAAGGTGGCTGTCTGTATGTTCATACCAATAACGATGGTCTTTGGTTAATGACTGAAATCAGCCAGCCATTCCTGAGGAGCCCAAGTTGTTTTTCAAATGGTTTCTAGCAAGGCCTTACCAGCTGTGAAGGACCAAAAAAAGGAAATGCTATTATAAACAGGATGCTCCATAGCTGTATTTTGAGAAGTCCCTTTAGAAATTCCCCGAGCTAGAACTTGCACCTCTTCGGTGCATCACTCCCCTTTTACCTTTTCTGATCACACTCCAAAATCTGCAGACACCTCCGCAGTACTGTCCGGAGCTCAGTAAGAGGACTGCAATGCAGCTCTGGTTGAGAGGACCAGCAGATCACATCAGCACCAAGAGCCTGAGTCACGTCGTCCCCACCTAGAATCACTAGCATCTCCACTCACCACGGAGAAAAGTGGCTCCGAGCAGGCAGCTACAGGCATCTGTGTTCATGAGCCATTGCATCAGCACATGCAGGGGTGAAAAATGTGCACAAAAACACATATATAGCAGGGGACCCCAAAAAGAGAGGAAGAATGGAAGTGGAATATACAAACAAGAGAAGTATATCCTTCTACAATGATTTAGGTACTTCAACTGAAGTTTCAAAAATTGTATCAGATCGTAAGTCTTCTTTCACCAGACATTCCTGAGAGAAAGAGTAAATATAGCCTTGTGTAAATATGTCTCTCCACGTTAGCAAAGCTCCAGAGCAGGGAGAAGCTGCTGTGCTATGCAAGGAGAGTGTATCACACCCATGTATAACACCCAGTTTGCCCTTAGCCAGACAAGGAAAGGAAAGTGCCAAAGAGACGCACCCTTTCCCACTGTCAATCAATATCCTGGACCTGTTAAACTAGGCAAACCCACAGAGAAACTCTACTAATTACCCTCCCCACTTCAGAAAAGAGACCTCTCCTCAGCTGGGACAGCAGAGACAAACTCACCACTATGAGCAAAGCAAAGAGAAGAGTGGGCTTGATTTGACAGAGTCGCAACTTTATATTTAACACCCTGCTAGAATGCTTTATCCTGAAATATTAATTGCATCTAGAAGCGTGCTGTTTTAACCTGCTTATGCTAGAGATCTAGAATTCACACTCCAGCCCACAACAACTTGCTCAACTGGCTAAGGAGCAGAGTAGTTCAGAATCAAGTAGAAACTCACTTGAAGAAACGTCATCCTGGCAAGCTGATGTGTCCATTACGATCAGACAAGGCATGCTACAAAAGTCATCTCTCATTGACTTGTATCAGGGTTTCATGCCTGACCAAAGAGTTCCTGAGTGGCACAGCGTGGGAGACGAGAGGAAAAGCAGTTTTGAGGAAAGGCAAAAGAAGAAACAGTGAAGAGAACAACATCCACTGTAGCACAGATTGTCCAAGCAGAATTATTCTTACAAGTTTACAAGGCTCTTGTCAATGAGAATTTTTTATTTTTTTAAAATAATAAAGCGCCTTTTACAATT
>JAOXNH010000003.1:30716425-30730902 GCA_028566575.1 Bartramia longicauda
GGCGAGCACCTGCCAGCCCCGCCAGAGGGTTTCCGGGAGCGAGCCCCGCGGGGCGCCGCAAAGCCCCTGAGGGGCGGGCAGGGGCGGGCACCGTCCCCGGCCGGCAGCAACGAGCCCTGCCCGGGGCCGCGCTGGCCGGACCCTCCGCGAGGACCACCGTCCCTTCCCGGAGCCTACCCCGCCGGGCCGCCCCCGGTCCTGCACCCCTTCCCCCGCGAAGCCCCAGCGAGCCGCGCTCACCTGCGGGGCCTGGAGCCAGGCCGCCCCGGCCTCGCTCCGCTCCGCTCCCACTCCCCGCTCGCCTGCGCGGCGGCGTCCTCCCGCCCCGGGCACCTCCGGGAGGGGTGCGGCGGGGCGGGGCCTCGCATGGGACCGCCCCCTGTGGGGCGGGGCCCGCTCTATGCAAACAACTACCTATGGGGCGGGGCTTTGTATGCAAATTAAGCCGAGCCACCACCTCTCCTCCCTTTCATCCGGCGCGGAGATGAATAATTCAGCAGCCCGCTCGCTCGGAGCCAATCAGAAAGCGGCCGCCGGCGGGTGGGCGGGAGCACCGCCTGGCTCCGGGAGGGCGGGCCGCGGTTCCGCGGGACCCGGGCACTGAGCACCGGCCGGGGCCGGGGTGGGGCGGGAGAGGCGGCTGCAGCCCCGTGTGAGGCCCTCTCCTCCCGGCTCCGCCAGGGGCGGGGACTTGGCACCTTCCCGGGAAACAGCAAGCGACGGAGAGGCGTAACAGAAAGTTGAAGCCTCCGTTGGAAAGAGCCACACGGGTGCCGCTGTCTCGCTGCACAGAGAACAGCTATGTGGAGCGCAATGGCAGTACGAGACCTGCCAACCTCTCTGCCCCCATGCAAAAGCTTGAAATTACCCCTGACAAGGGGCTGGTAACCGCCAACACCTCAGCCAAGCTTCCAAAAGTGATGTTTTTCAATTACAACGTTCGTTTCTATCATCTTCTTGCGACATCGAGACGATCCGCATCACAGGCCAAAACAAAGCAGTGGTATCAGTCTGCATCATAATCCCATCCTGGTAAAGGCACCGTCAGATGTTGTGGTGCTGAGCAAGGCAGCCACAGTTTCTCAATCCTCCCTGCAGTGGTTATTAAATTGTAATTGTTTTGTGCTGAATCAGGGAGTCTCTGCTCCAGGAAAACTCACTGGGTGGCTCTCGTAGAGTTCATCAATACAATTCCACCTTGGCATAAGCAAATGAGGCTGACTGAAATCAATAGGAGTGAGTTTGACCTAATTCCAGGACAAACGTGAGCCCTGTGGGTCAGGCTGGAGCTCTTCTGGCTGCGCCTGTTCTTAGAAACTCTCTTCCCACTGCCTTTAATCTGCAAAACAGTCTGGGAGAATGCTGAGGGCACAGACTGGAGCTGCCAACAACCCCGGCATCTGAAGAAGACTATCAGCAAAAGCACTGCTCGGAGGAGGAAGAGGACGGGGAGGGTGTGTAGGAGCTCTCAGACCCTCACCTCAGCCCCGCTGACTTCCAGCATCTGATAGGAGGGGTGTGTGCACGGAACAGGACCAGGCGTAACGCTTGCAGCAGATTCCTGCCACCTTGGGCTACGATACCTCTGACCACGCAGGAGGAAGATGGCAAGGTGTCGGTGTCATGTGCCGACAGGAACTATACGCAGACCTGGGGACTCCTCCGGGCTCTGAGTCACCCCATCCTCCCAGGGGTGAGCGGCTGGATCCAAACACAGACGGGTGTAGGAGCAGGATTATGCAGCCACAGGGTTGTATGACCATGAGCAAGCATTCACCAGCTGGTGCTACCGGGGTCCTAGTAGCCTCCCCAAGAGTGTCTCCCTCTCATAATTAAGAACCACACTAAGGAGCTCACGGTGTTGGAAAAGGCTTTTTTATTGCTTAGCCTTCTCCCCACGTCCAAAAGGAATTAAGAGAGTATCAAATAAAATGCATCTAAACCAGTTGCTATGACAGTCCTGAAGAACCTCGATACCGAACACCGCCACGCTCGGCACTGAGCAGACTTTCTGGCACCTGTCACTGCCACCTTTGCATAGAGGCTAAAACAAACTTGGTACCTGGATATCCTGGTGGAAAGTTCCCGGAGCAGGGCCTGGAAAATAATCTCCTCCATTTGGAGCACAACAGCCATAGGACTGGAAGGCTCCTGAGGAATTTATAGCTTCTTTCTTTACTCAGGGATCTCTATCACTTGCAAAATACAAGACAAGGATCCACAGCCAGGAAAGAGGATGTCAGGCTGAAACCTGGTGAGACTGTCAGGCACATGCTGATATCAGTGGCCAAACTTTAATATGGCATAATGCTCTGTGGACAAAATGCATCTCAGTACAGCCACTACAGCATGATGCTGGGGTGCCCCCTGCAATGCTCTGGGGCTTTCTGTGACCTCTGGCTGATGAAATCGTGTTCAAGGCACGGTTTCCTGCTCTCAAGTGCCTGGAAACTTTACTCCAGGTGGCTGAGTTTTATGGCTGTGCCTTTTTCAGATCAGAATCTGATCTGACAGTTGTTGGCATAGCTGCATGACAGAGGCTCAGGACATCAGCACTGATCTGATCAGCTTATTCTGTCCCTGACTGACCTCGGTGACTCTCCAACCACTCAACTAGTGTAGCACAGTGGTTCTTAACATGTGACAAGAGGATCATCAGCAAAGTTTTCTAATAGTCCACAGGTCAGCCAAAGATGACACAGGAAAGGCAGATTAGTGGTCCACAAGATGAGAAAGCTGGAGAACCAGTGGCTTCAAGAACAAAGCAGTGTGTATTCCAGTCCAGAAATGCCCAGCTAAGCCATACACACCTGTTTGCTGTAAAATTTGCTATAATGCCTGAGCCATCTGGTTGGGTGAAGTCTGTAACAGCAAATAAAGTGGTTAACTACCCAAGGTTCCAGTTATCACAGGCTCTATTTTCCATAAGATTTCATTAATCAAGAAAACAGATCCTGAGTAAAGCTTTTCCCATCATCCCATACCATTACTGCAAGTGACAGCAACTTCAGTGATTAACATCGACCGGCAGCTTGAATTCCTTTAGCGAATAGAAGGCAATTTCTCCGTGATCCACCAGCGCAAACACCACTGGGACGTCCCCACTCTGATAGGTAACCTGCTTCAAAGCCCGAAGGGATGGAATCTGCTCATCGAAGCTGCAGAGAGAAAAACATCCCGTTGTTCTCAAAGCAAGAAGGATACAGAGACAAAGCTGTCCTGGCCAGCGATCACAACAGCTCGTTTTGGTCTTAGGGAGTTGGTAGCGACCCTCCCCATCCCTTTTAGTCAAAGCAGGAGGCTGTCAGCCCTGAGAGAGCATGCCGGGAACTGGGAACTGTCAAATCCTTTGCCAAAAACAAGGGCGACTGCACGCTGCTCCACGCTGTGCCTATTCGATGCGGCTCACAGGGCCGCTGGCAAATTGCCAATCCAGTGCAATCTTAATACCTTTGTGCTAGGAAGATCTTTAGGTTGCTGGGATGGACATCTGACCTGCTTTTCCCTCCTTTTAATTCTGAAGAGTCTGTTTGCTCGTAAATGAAAATATTTATAAAGCAAGGATCACCCCACTCACTCATGACAGACCTTTGTAAAACCGTGTCACCACCTTCCTTGCTCTGGCTACTAGAGCTGCAGAGTGGAGCAGGGACAGTTTTAGTATGTAACACACTTAGAAAAGGCAGAGACTAAACTTTGCACCTGCTTATGGAGTTTAAGTATCAGATTTTGGATCCAGCAAGAGAGGGGACCACCTATCCTCTCTTCATACTGATCTTAACGTTACATTTGACAAAGATTAAAATAGTAAACCTGTGGCCCTGAGCCTATAGTGAGCTCTGGGTAGGTACATCTTTTCAGAAATCCAGAGGGATCTGCGCTGGCCGAGAATTCAGGTACCATATGGCTCCCTGCAAAACTGAGCTCTACCTGAGTTTCACAAGTATTGCATAAATACAGCCGTGGCTTCTTCTTCCTTACTCCAGTAACACTCAGAGATGAGCAGCAATCAGATGACCAAATAGTGTGGGCTGAGTGCAAGGGCTGGGGAAATTGTCAGCTACAGCCTCCAACAAAGGAGGAACTGAAAGAAAAAGAATAATTCTGGGCAGGACCACCCTCAGAGGAGGCACTTGGATGATCTGTAAAGCTCACAAGATGCTGGGTCATTTACAGATCATTAGGACTTCATTTCCACAACTGCTACATTTCATAACAGAGCATAAGACCCATGGATACCTCCGAACACACATCCTGACGTACGGCTTCCCAGGGTTTGTCTTCTTAAACTTGGCCACAGCATCTGCTTGATACACGTTGAAGTCTATCTTCAAGCCCTCTGGGTCCTCCTGCAGCCTACAGAAGAGATAACACATCTACATACGTATTGGAATGAAATGTTATAAGGTAGAGGAAAGAGGGAGCAAAAGCTCTTGAAGCCCGGCTAGTGTGGGCCCTTTGAAAGGACTCACTCCTCAAAGGACTGGCCCTGCAACTGTTCTAATTACTTTCCAGATCTTTCCTGTATTTAGATCAGAGCAACCTCCTGCCCCACATCTGCCACACTCCCTTCTCTGCAGACCCCCTTGCAAGAAGCACAGGGCTGCTCTGCCCTACAGGAGCTCCACACAAACTCTTTGAGGCTGGAGCAGAACTGAAAGTCCCAAAGCCAAGGTTTTATAATCACTGCAGCAGGGATAACAGCACATTCCAGGGATGAGGCATAGGTGAAACCCAACCAAACCTCCGGGGGAGATTACCTGGCTGCGGTGCAGAGAGGCAATGGCAGGAAAAGAGAGCAAACCCGATGTTTTAATTAGCCTGGAATGCCCTAGCTCTGTTGCTGCAGGACCTGCTACTTCATGGAAGTGTCAGCTCCTCACTACAGACTCAACAGGGTCGTGGAGCAGAGCACTGGATTCTCTCAGCATCCTGGATGCCAGGGAGCTCCCAAACTGCTGCTGAGAGCATCTCTCAGACCTCACAAGCAGGGAGAGTCACAAGACACCCCCACTCCCTAACAGCTACGAGCTGGCTGGCTGGATACTAACCGGGAGGCTCCATCCAGGACGTGGGAGGGCTGCAGCACGCTGATCTGCTGGAGGAGCGCAGCTGGAGGAAGAAGGAACAGGAAAGGATGAGACCAGCTATTTCTCTCCCAGGGCACTCCCAAGCACTCCACCACCACCCACGAGCCTTCCTCCTCCGACAATGGCTGGCAGCACCACAGTCACCACTGGCTACTTCAAAGACCTCAACTTCCTCATCTCCTCCCAGCTCACAGCCCAGAACACCCTGCAACTGCTCTGCATCTTGCTGGCCCTGATTTCCCATGCCTAACAGCTGAGCAGGAATGACTGCAATACAGTAGGACATGGGGAACGGATTAGAAGACCTCCCAAGGCCATGTTTATCCTGGCACTTGAGTGGCCTATAGAAAGAGATGGAAAGGCAGAGGACAAGCTTTCTTCTCTCTCCCCACGTCCATGGCTGGGTTCCTCTGTGCCTGCTTTACCCAGGGCTTCTAATGAGATTCTCCTTCTCAAGGTACTGTCCCCCTAAACTGATGTTCAGCTTCTCCATGTCATCCCTTTTGCTGTTGCACACCAGGCAATGTTTCATGGAGCTGGGATAGGGGGAAAGGGGGTCCCAATCAAGTTCCCAAAGCCTCTACCTTGTGAGGTAGCTTCATCTGGCCGCAAAAGCGGTGTGACAGCTTGGTCCCAGAGATGCGGCGGTCGTCTCCAAACCCTCTGCCGGCTCCTCTCTGCCAGAAGGGCCTTGTACTCCTGCCAGTTGGAGCAGTGCCTTACCTCCCGGTCGGCATTGACACTGCTCTTGTACCTGCTCTCCCTCTCTCGCTGCTCCCTTTCTTTCCGTGACAGCTTCTCCTGTTTCTGATTAATGCGTGTGCACCAGCAAGATGCATTAACCTCCCTCCCTGGCACATTCTCTGGTAGGAGCCCGTTGTCAGGTGAGGGCAGAATTGTGCACGGCTGGTCTGGGGCCACGTTTGGCAAGATGATGGTGGTAAAATCCCAGCGTGGTGCATGGGTGCCAGTGCTGCTCTCCTTGTGGTCTCCAGCCCGACTGCAGGAGGGGCTCAGGGAGTTCTTTTGTCCTGTATCAAGAGGAACTGGGTTTGATTCTCCCTCTCTACTGCCAGCATCTGATGTCTTTGGTTGCTCTGTCAAGGGCTTTTCATCCATGGGAAGGCAGCTGGAGTTTAGACAGTCATCTGCAGCTTTTTTTGAGGTTCCTTCAGCTTCTGGAAGGTCTTCGCATACCTTATGTTTCTTCTCATGGGACCTAAAGACAGAAACAGCAGCATAACAGACAGGGAGAGCGTGTGGTGGAACTTTATTCCCTTTGAATCCTGCCTCCTCCCTGCTAACATGAGGAACGCAGTCTGCCAAGTCTAAAGGAAGGATCACAAAGGTGGCAGGAAGCCCCAGACAGGTCTGCAAACCCTTGACAACAACCCGCTGGCTGGAAGGAGGGCATTTGCTTGTGTGACAAAACGAGAAGGGAAAAAGGCAGGCCAAAAACAAGCAGTGAATGTCAAAGGCAGAATCAACTACTCAGCAGTCCTGCATGAGGTTTGACTTCAATGCCCAGGAGAATCCCAGCCTTGATTTGTACCAACACATATTCCCAACCTGCCATGCAGCCTCCACACACCCCATACACTGATCCAAACATGACAGATGTCAGCCAAACCAGCACAGGACAGGCAGAAACCTTCCTGCCAGCACCCCTTACTGGTATGAGATTCAGTCCCTGGTCCCACAAAAGATGGAGCAATTATTAAACCATCAGTTTTATCTCTCAATTCCTAAAATTTCCTAACTCCTCAGGCACTGATTTACTTGTTAACAAGAAAGGACTTGCACACCAGTCTTGTCCTCCCCTGTTTCTTAAAGGATGACGCCACCTACTGGAAGCTATCATAATTATTAGCAAAATTAGTAATTTTGTCGGCTTCTGTCTGCATTTGGCACATGCAAGGACCAGGACTCAACTATGCACTCTGCTGTACAGTCCTAGCACAGGGTGGGTAAGTGCAAGATGTGCAGTGTGGTGCCTGCGCTCCCTCTAAAAGAGAGCAAGAGGAGGCATCTGCCATGCGTTTCTTCTGACCTCTCTGCCCTTCTATTCTGGCATCTCACCCCTGCAGCCGGGAGGCTCAGGAGGAGTTTGCCACTATTAGCCCTGCTTTAAGTACAGATGTGACAAAAGGGCACGCTGCAAAGACTTCAGGAAAAGCACTGCGCTGCTTGGGGACAGCCAAGAGCAGCTGTGCCAGACAGGTACCCCGCAGCACAAAGGGCTGAGGATGCTGTTGCCAAGCCGTAGAGCCTGGGAGAAGCTGGAATAATGCTTTGGGCCACGTCCTTACCGGGGGCTGGAACTCCTCCTCCTTTTGCGATGGTGTTTCCCAGAGCTCTGGCAGTGACTTTCCAGGTTCAGTTGCCTCTCGTAGGGAGACAGGACAGTGCTGTAAGGAGACACCAACACTAGAGGCTGACAGCAGGGCGAGGCAGTGAAACTACCCTTCTGCTCAGCCCCCAGAACACAGCAACAAAAACTTCTCTTCCAGGCACAGAAAATCCACAAGCAGGACCAGGATGGTCCTCAGTTCATGCCCCATTTCATGTTCCCAATCACCTCCTCAAGAGGGAGGAGCAAGGAAGGGTAGAGTGCCACTTTTAGCCTTTAATCCTCCCAAGAGACGGAACGCAGGGTCAAAGTCCTCTTCTCTGCCGTTCCACTGGGACCATGCAGCGGACACAGAGCTGCTCAGGGTCTTCAGAAAGGAGAAAGCAGCGTGGAAAGAAAAAGCTGGTTACCTGGGGTCGAATCTCAGTACAATATAACCCAGTTCCTTCAAGTGGCTGAACACCTTAGAGCAAAGGAAAGCAAGAGCGTTAAACGACTACCTTAAACCCAAACAACTTACTTCAGTTCTGCTACAACTGGGCAAAAACAGTGTGGCACTGGCAGAGGAGAAACCACCAGGATAAAGACTCAAAGCAAAGGTCGGGAAATAGGAACTGATCATCTGGAAGAAGGCAATGGGAAAAACTGAGAATGACTCCCCTTCCCTCCCTAACTGTCCCACTCTGCTCTCAGTCACTGGAAGAGATCGCATGGCAGAGGCTGGGGTCTCTGCCTCCATCTTCCCTGCAATAGCTGAAAGTCCCCACACACCTGGTAATGTGGCAGGCTCATTGCCTCCTGGCACAGCAGGATCTCATAGGCTTCCTGGATTGACAAGGGCAGATCCCTGTAAAAGAGCTGAACAGAGCCCTGCAGGGCAAAAGCTCAGTGTTGAGAGAATCACAGGGAACAAACCCGTGCAAGCTCACACCAGTCTCTTCCCACCCTCCTTCACACGATATCCACGCCTCCTCATGTGCCACCTGGATTACTTAATGGATCCTACCTTGATCCAGTCCCTCTCCCATGCCCAGTTCCCCCATGTCCTGGTTCTCACAGCCAGGTAACAAGTCCCCACCCACATCCTTCAACTCCTGCTCCCGTGCTCCATCTGTTTGGAGGATGCAGCTGGGAGCACAACACTCAACTGTTAAAATAATCAGTGCTTTGGGAGATAATTTTCTTTAGCTTTGATGATCTCAGTGATTCAGGACACAACACAACTACAAAAACATTTATGACCAGCACAACTGAGAGCTGGAGCAGAGGAACTGACAGTATCCTCAGAAGCCATCAATGGTGGCTCCTCAGAAGCATTTCCTGCAGCCCCAGTGATCTCACAAGTAGATTGACCCAGGCAACAGCAAGGAACCTCCAGCAGGCAGTTTTAGGCTAACTTCTTTTTCTTCCTTTTTTTTTTTTTCCAAATTTGTTTACTCTTAAACAACGAGAACAAAACACAAAGAACAACACCTCTCCCATGGGATGGGCTGAAGGCATCTAACAGGGCTTTTCTGCTTCTGGGGAGAGGTTTTGTACTCAGCAACTGACTACACAATTTTATTTTTATCCATTTATTTACGATCTATTTATGAGAGGTAAAAAAGCCCTACCCTGGTACCAGCTGGATAAACTGGCCACCGATCCAACTAATACACACTGTCAATGACACACAGGCTGCTTTGGAGTACAACATACAAACCCATGGCCTGGAGACAAACAGCCCCATCAGCAAACAGGCTAAAAGAGACAATTCCTCGAGAACCAGGTGTTTATCAGCTGCTCAAACTGCAGCAGTGCCCCACACAAGTCAAGTGGTTTCAGACTGCAGCCTAAAGCTGCTACAGCTCGTCCAATCACTCAGGAAGGACCCAATGCCCCCACCCACGCACGGGCATCCTACTTACACACTCCAGTAGGTACAGAGCCTCCTCGGGCAGCAGGCACTGTTTGCCACGCTCTGTGAACCCCATGGTGTGCCAGAACTTTCCCTGTAAGAGAAGCACAAATCCGCGATGGGCTCTGGTGCTCCCTGCTGACAACCAGGCTCTCTCCCACGTCAAGAAGCAAATTAAGGACTCTGCAACGGCCAGCGGGAGATGATGGCACTGAGGACACGCTGCAGTGGACTCACCGCAGGGGTCTGCAGCTCTACGATGCCCTGTCCCGGCTTCCACTCAGCTTTCACCAGACTCCCCCTGAGAAAGTTAAAGATTAGTTTGTTATTACTGGCATGTCCTACTATGAACTCCTATTGTAGCAAGACAACAAGCCGAGGAAGGTATCAAAAGGCAAGCAAACTTCCAGGTGGCATTTTTACAGGGCAAGGCCTTAGAAAGACACCATCCTCTGGATCTAGCAGTACCAGCTGAAGATTTTATCACCGGCAACTAGTTAAGAGTGTCTTCAGCAGCGCCGCCTGTCCACAGCCAACAGCAGCCTGCTGGAGATGCATGGCCATGATACACCATACAACTGTAAGGATGCTGCCAAGACTCTCAAATCGCTGGATTCCACCCACATGATCTCACAGAAAAAAATTAATAGCTGAGAAAAAGCAGAGGGCAACTTTGCAAGAATACAAACGTTCCTGACTCAAGGAAACAGGAGCTAAGACCTGTAGGGTCCACCACGGAGTTGCTCTACACCTTTAGCCAGCACAATTTCCCCATCTGAAAGGAAACCTAAACCTATGCAGTCGCCTTCCCATCCTGAGAGTCTCCACTGCTGCCCCAGACATGCATTTATGGATGTACTTGAACAAACCTGACTGAGACAAAAGCAGAAGATAACGGCCCACCCCGTCTGACCTGCCTGCCTGCTGGAGGCTGCCATTCTCTCTCTAAAGTCCCCAGTGCTGTGATTTTACGTGAATAGTTTCCACTGCTGCTGATCAGTGCAGAGAAACCGTTACCAGAAAACGGTGGGCTAACGGGAAAAGCGTCTGCTCAGAGGTAGAGGGTGAAAACCTCCCCAGCAATTATAAGCTCCAGAGACTGGCAGCGCTGCTGAAACCACCAACACTGATAAACCCAGGACACCGAGAGCCGGCCGAATCTGCCCAAGGCTACCCATGAGCATCAACCAGGGGGTTGTAACTCAGGCTGCCATCTACAAAGGCTAGGGGATTATGTACACACGTGAGAAAACTAAGGGCCCTTCTAGGGAACAGGTTGCCCAGGGAAGCTGTGGATGTCCCATCCCTGGAAGTGTTTAAGGCCAGGCTGGATGGTGCTTGGAGCAACCTGCTCTGGTGGAGGTGTCCCTGCCCAGGGCAGGGAGGCTGGAACTAGATGATCTTTAAGGCCCCTTTCAACTCTAACCATTCTGTGATTCTATGACTTTCTGAACACCCATATGGAAGCCACCAGTGTGCCTGCATCACCCTCTGCTCCCGAGGGAACAGCGGGGTGAGCTGCCCCGCTGCTGGTCCCCCCCCCCGCCCAGGGAGCTGTGAGAGGGTGAACTGAGGGGAACGGGCCAGGCACTGACTGTGCTAACATCCACCTGCTATTAACTGCTCGATTCTACTCGTGACAACACCTGAGCGGAGAGCAGCTGTGCTCTGACCCCCCCCTCCCGACATCACCCCTCCCAGGGAAAAATGGAATTGACACCCCATAGCCGGTGGCTTAGCGCGGCCCTGCGACCCCCAGGGACTTACAGCCGCTCCACACGCTCCTCGGAGAGGAGCTGCCACTGCTCCTCCTGGCACCGGCGCAGCTCCTCCTCCTGCTCGGCCGAGCCGTCGGGGATGAAATCCTTCAGGCCGCGGGGACCCCGAGGGCCCTTGCGGCCGCGGGTCGCCACCGGCTCCGCCGCGCTGCGGGGGCGAGAAAGGGGGGACAGGGTGAGGGGAGAGCGCCCCGACACTCATAGGAACCAACCTACCCCCCCGGCGATACCTCCCTCCCGGGCAGCCATTACCTCCGGCGGCCCGACCCGCCGGGCTCCATGGGCGCGTCGTGGGAAACGCTTCCTTCCGCCGCCGGGCCCTAGCGCCGGCAGAGTCAGCGGGGAGCTGGGGCGCCCCCTGGGGGCTCGGAGGGCTGCGAGCGGCGGGGAGTGGGGTGTGCTCCGGGAATGGGCACCGGGCCCTGCCTTGAGCTGTGCACCTGGGCCTTGCACCAGGGCCTTGCACCTGGGTACGTGCCAGGGCTGTGCCCCGACCTTCACCCCCAGGGCTGTGTCCCCTTGGCCGCTGACCGTGACCGCTGCCAGCTGCCCACCCAGCTGCTGGAAGCCCCTCCCTCCTCAACAGGAGTGGGGAGCAGGCAGAGTGAAACAGCTCGTGGGCTGAGAGAAAGGCAGGGAGGTCACGCACCAATTGCCATCATCTGAAAAGCAGACTCAACCTGTTGAAAATTAATTTATTGCCAATTTATATTAGAATCATAGACTGGTTTGGGTTGGAAAGGACCTTTAAAGGCCATCTAGTCCAACATCTTCAACTAGATCATGTTGCTCAGACTCCCATCCAGCCTGACCTTGAACATCCACCACCTCTCTGGGCAACCTGGGCCAGTGTTTCTTCACCCTCATTGTAAAATATTTCTTCCTTACATCTAGTCTAAATCTTCCCTCTCCTGGTTTAAAGCTATTAGACCTTGTCCTATCGCAACAGGCCCTGCTAAAAAGCTTGTCCCCACTTTTCCTGGAGGCCCCCTGTAAGTACTGGAAGGCCACTGTAAGGTCTCCCTGGACCCTTCTCTTTTCCAGGCTGAACACCCCCAACTCTCTCAGCCTGTCCTCACAGCAGAGGGGCTCCAGCCCTCGGATCATCTTCATGGTGTCCTCTGGACCCGCTCCAACAGGTCCATGTCTCAGGTATGGATATCTGCTCTGGAAGGGAGTCCTTTGGGGACTTCTGGGGAATGCCTGCTCCAGCAACTAGAGCACCTTTTCTTTCCCCACCTCCTTCCTCTCTGACCGTGCTGCTCACAGGACCATTTCTCACACTTTTTTCTTTTTGTGGGGTTTTGTCCCTTCTTAAATACATTACCCTAAAGGCACCACCAGCATCACTGATGGGCTCAGCCATACCCTCCCATGGGGCTGTTGGAGCTACCAGGAACCAGCCAGAACCATCTGGAAGTGGCTGCACCTGACAGGGGGCAGCCCCATCGTCTCCTCAAAATGTTCCCCAGAGCCCCCCATGGCTGGTGCTGTGGACACTCAGGTGTGTGCTGGTGCCAGTGCCGTTGGACTGTGTGGATCGTGCAGTGGTCCGACTGGGCTGGAAAATGAGAAACCTCCCTGCGCCATGGCCTCGTGTCTCTGCTGATGCAGCTGGATTTGCTGCCTGGGGAGGCATGAACAGACCTGACGGTGAAACGCACCAAAAGTTCAAATTTCACCTCAAACCCATCTCCTGTTGCTGCGGGATAGCTCGCAGGAGTCGCTGAGCCTCAAGTAGGAAAAATACAACTTTTCCCCCCACCGGAGTCCCTGGCTCCCTCTGCAGTTTCCTGATAATAGTCCTTTGACGAGATGCCAGCATAGGCAGATGAATACAAAAACCATTCCCCTCCATTTTCCACTGAACGGTTTAATTTTTGCTTCCTGCCTGATTATTTCCTCCTTCTAAATTGAGCCTTCATCTTGCAAAGGGGTCAAGCAATTTTGGTCAGCGGTGCCTCTCCGCAGCATGCAGGGGGACGAGGACTCATGGACGGTGCCAGGAGCTGCATGCTGTGTGGCGACACCACTTTTTCTCCCCAGTTTCCAAAAAATATGTATTTTGGAGGCTACCCCAACTGCCTGATTTTAACATAATCCCAGGACACCACATCCTGCGGCTTTCAACTTACGGCCTGTCACCCCTTTGTTTAACTCAGTCTCTCCTCAAAATAGTTGTGTTTAAATTGCTCCGGGAAAGGCTCTGATCCAGAATTTGCTTTTGTCACCCACTGTGATTACAAGACCCAGAAATGTCAAGACTAATCTCAGTTCACATTTCTTTTCAATACTGGGATTTTAGCTGTCACGGGGCAGGGTGGGGGGGTCCTGTTCCTCACAGGGGCACCAGCAGAACCTTGTCCTTGGTGGGGCTCACAGTTGTCCCCAGCTGAAGCCTCTTAATCAGCCTTAATGGGCTAAGTCTCATCAGCTGGGTGTGGGTGGTCCTGGGGGGGGAGGCTGCGCTTTCTGTTTGCTGCTTACAAATGGAGGGTGAGGTGGGCTTGTTTTTTTCTCCTTAGATGTCTTTCTGGGTTTAAGTTATGGTTTTTAGCATTAGTTTTTGTGCTACTTGAAACCATGATTCATTGTAGTGCTTATGGTAGGGCTTTTGAGGGTTTTTTTCCTTAAGTTTGGGGTCTTTTTCCATTTGCTCTGGGTGAGACCCTTGTGTACCTCCAGTAGAGCAGTTGTGCGTGGTAGGAAACCTAAAAAACAGTTGATGGGCTCTCTGCAGTGAGTCTTTGTGGCAGGGTTGCGAGAAGGTGGACAGCTGCAAGATGTTCCTTTTGGAGATAAAAGAATGGTCATCAAGCTAAGCAGGGGCGAAACTTGACTTTGTGAGTGAATGGTGTGCTTAGGGAGTCCTGTGAGCTGAAATAAGGGTAGATGTGGGATTCTGAGCTCAAAGGCTGCCAGGGAGGAAGAGTATGGATGTGTGACAGCAGATAGCAGAGCAGGATCAAGCTCTCATCATCTGGATGGCACGTGCAGTGGTTGAGCAGCCATGGAGAAGACTGATGGTGGAGGTTATGACTGCTCCTCACTATCCTGTTGGATACTGCCCTGACTCCAAGGGGAAGCAGGCTTGATTTGACTGGAGAGACGGAACACTGGACAACCTAGCAATATGATTTTGATGTTGTTCCTTTTGGTAGCTTTAGATTCCATTTCTAAAGTAAGCAAAACAAAAATGGAAGTATTGGGGTTTGGAGGGTCTTGGTGCATGCCAGGAGTATTGTAAGAGAATCACAGAATCTCCATGGCTGGAAGGGACTTTTGGGATCATTGAGTCCAACCGTACACACACAAAAAAACTCCAACAATCTCGGGCACCAGAGCATGCCCTGAAGAGCCAC